>CM022087.1:9861766-10246766 GCA_011114355.1 Carex littledalei
CTTTAATCAAATCTAACCCTAATTACACAGATGACTCCATCTTCTACGCAGGGGCCTTATATAGGAGCGGAGGGACGTCTGGAGGTTGAGTAGGGGCTAAAAAACTGATCTGGAAACAGCTGTCGGCAGTTATTCCCAACAGGCGCCTTCGGTTACGGACTGTATCAGGTGATACGGTTCGTATTAGGACCTTGAGGTTAAGGTTTAATGCTTCCAGCGCTATCTTTTGGTCTGTGCTAGGCCTGGTCCTTATTAGGCAATACGGACCGTAACAGAGACTTCGTCGATAAGCGTCGCTGATCCGATTGACCCGATTCTAGCTCCATTTGGTGTAAAATAGTCTCAAAACCCGTTTTCTGCAGTAAAACATAAAGAAGGGTGACAATAGCCTTTTTCTCTAATTAATTAAACATAAGTGTGAGAAAATATGCAAAACCTAAGCCAAAACCCTACGTAAATCATCATTATTTTGACTCTGATCACGCCTCCCAACTTGAATTGTTGCTTGTCCTCAAGCAACGACATCCCAGCTGGTCAAAGGTCCGGTCTAGGTTAAACCATACAATCTCAAGGACTTGTTCAAAATTAAATTAGAACTTGGGTTTGGTACAATTGGCATGGTAATAAAAATTTAGAACTCTAAAATATTCATGACCTCTCCCTTGAACAATTTATTCACCCCATGATTGACCTCATTGTGCTTACCCTAGAAAAATTATTATCGAACAATCTACTTCACAAATATCCTTAAAATCAAAAGTATTAATTTCCCCTTAGATTATAAATGGATCCCTTCCAATCAATAGGAATTCTTATGATATAAATTTTGATTTTCCTTCCCAATTGATTGGAGCAAAGTATGACAACTAGGTGTGTTGGTACTTGTGATTCTTTTTGAAAAATTAAATATGTACAAAATTTAAAATTTGGGAGGTTTTCTCGAGCCTATTGGTAACCAGTCTTGTGTAGGCACCCGTACTCTTTTTTATCCTCCATCTTTTATTCTATTTTTTTCTTTTTTTTCTTTTTCTATTTTTTTTATTTTTCTCATTTCTGATTTTATTTATTTATTTATTTTCTGAAAATTAAAATATTTTTGTGTCACAAGTGATATGTCTATATTTCATCTATTATTTCGTCTTGTTTCCAGACCAGACCTTGTGATTTTGACCACTAAATTGCATAGTTTATATTGAAAATCAATAGAATATGGTACTGCTGCTGTTTTGTGGTTGAATTGCAGGAAATAGGCGAAAAACAGGCAAAAAGGCAGAGTTCTGACTTCCCCCACGCGACCCGCGTCCCACATGACGCGGGTCGCATCGCAGCCCAGACGCGACCTCAGACGCGACCCTCACAGCTCGCATCCTTGCCACCTGACGCGGGTCGCATGGAAACTCATGCGGGTCGCGTCGAGTTAACTGAGCCAGGCCCAATTAAGGCCCACGAAGGAAACTATATATGTAGCAGGCCTGGCAACAGAGAGAAACATCCGATTAATCCACGATTTTCACCAGAGACGTTTGGGGGATCCGATCAGGAGCGAAAGGCTTGGCACCTGAAGCAATTTGAAGAGGAAAGGAGCTGACCTGGAGCTGAAGAGGAGTCGATTTGGAGAAGGAGACTCAATCTGAAGCTTCAATCCTCTTCACTATCCCTTCTCACTATGATTTGCTTTCTTCCTCTCTCTCTTGTTTTGATTTATTTGATGTCTGAGTAGATACTGTAGTTTCGAGGGTTTGGATTTGTAGTCTGATACTTTGTTTGATGATGCATATGGATTGATTCTTATTGTTATTTCGTGTTTCTTTGATTCTTGTATTATTTGAGATTGCTTGATCTGAATTGTTTGATTCTTGATTGCTTACTGTTGAATGCCTTAGGCATTTCTTCTTGTACCAAAAGCTTAACGTTTCTTGCAAATTAGGTTAAGTACTTGAGGTAGGTCTGAGAACCGAAAGGTGAGGTCAATGAGTAGCCGAAAGGTGAAAGTTTCCACTTGCTCTTGCTCAGCTTGTGGATACCTTTAGTAAACAGAATTGAGAACTTAGGTTTAGATCAAACAGCTTGATTAAACCTGAGAAGGTGAAATTGCAATTCCAAACCAGGTCTGCTAAGCCAACACACGAAAGTTGAGGTTCAGTGACACTAGGTACGGTCAATCTAGCCTTACACGACTAAAACAACAAGTTTCTGACATGTGCAGACTCAGCTCAAGGGACCATGCGGGTCGCGTGACTTAGCACGCAAGTCGCATCACGAGGGTCGTAAGCCACAGCTTACGGGTCGCGTGCCTGGTTCAGGGCGCTTAAGGCCAAGCGAGTCGCATGGCAGGTTTGAGCAGCAAAGTTGAAGATGAAATCTGAAACCCTTGAAACACCCTTTTATACCAAAGTACAAAATACAAACATTTAGTTGATTCTTTTCTGTTAATTCATTGTTCATACAATTGTTCATACATTCATACTTGTTCATTCATTCTTTCATTCAACTTGTTCATATATCTTAGGATTAAACAAACAAACCCCAAACATTCAACTTCTAGTACCTAATTAGGAATAGTTTAAGTTCAGAAAATAGACCGTCCCTGAGGATCGACACCCGTTCTAACTACACGACAGGGTTGTGCACTTGCAACCTTCGTCTAAGAGTTGAATAGGGTTTAAACTCTACAGTTTAGGCTGTAGTGAAACTCTGTACCTCTCATTTGGGAGCGAACAACAAGCACCATGATTACACACAATTCCAAGTATTCATTCATATAAGGAATTATTGCATAATTTCGCTAGGGGTCTATATAATAAATGGGTATTCTAAAACACTATCAAACTTAAAAGACTTTGTAAAAATAAATTACTCAACAATAAAAATTTAGAGTTTGCGATTTTGGTCAACACTCTTGGTTAGCAATTCATTGTTCACTTTGAGATCACTAATTATTTTAAAAGTTCCGAATTTTTGTATCATGGCCAATTGTCTAAACCTTAGCCTTAATTCAATTTAAAACAATTCCTATTTGATTAACCTACTCCTAAGGAAAAATAAAAATGCAGGCTAGCTAAAAAACTCAATCTAATCATTCTAGAATTTTTGGTAAAACCTCCAACCCTAGTAAAAAATTGAGTAAAACTACTAGCACCTAAGAATTTAAATTACGGAAAAATTTAAAGATACATGGTCAATTTACCTTCCTATCTCCCGAATAAAATTGAGCATTATCCCCAATGCTCGAGAGATAAAAATAAAGAAAGTAATAAGGTAAAAAGACCGGAGAAAGATACAACTCACTGCACCTCAATCCTGAGGTGGTGGAGGTGGCGGTGGGCGCTGGATCTCCTCGTAAAATGACGGGTCGAAGAGTCCGTTTGGTGGTGGCTGGTACTCGAATCCGGAGTCGAGAGCGAACTGATAAATACTGCTGTGCCATGTAGCGCGTCTGCTGGGTCTCGCGCCTGCTCTCGTCGACACTCCTCCGGATCTCCTCCATGCTGTTTCTGATTTCACCAACCTCTTGGTGAAGTGTCGAGCTGTTCTGCTCCATTTGCCGGGTAGTCTCGCCCGTTGTCAAGGTGAGCTCATTGAGGTTCGAGTCCATCCAATTTACCATTTGGATGAACTGATCAAAATCATCTGTAGGGGCATCAGATGGTGCCGCCCCTGAAGACTCGGCTCTAGCTGCCGATGTGCCTGCCTCCCTATATGCATCAAAAGGGGACTCCTCCTCTTCTCTCTGCTGCCAATCGACGTTAGCCTGATTTTGCATTGCGGCTTGGCTCTCGATTACATCGATGTAATCCTGAGGAGGCTCATAAGTCGGGCTCGCGTGGCGTGCCGTCTTCTAGGAGGCCCTACTGTGGAGATTGAGATGTCGGAAGGGGAATTGGAGGATTCCCTTCGGTGAATTGTAAAAGTAGGGACCTGGATAGTGGCCGGTGACAAATTTCATGGCTTGGAGGCATGACATGTCAATCTGTGTGAGCCCGCTTGCCTCTTGGAGATGGTCAATCTGTAGAGCGAGATGATTGGCCAAGATTGTGGCCACGAATCCGATGGAGGTTTTTCCACCATTTTTCTTGGCACGGGCGACCTCACGGATTTGTTTGTAAAGGAGATGGCCGAGGTGAGGTCGCACTGGTGTTGGTTCGATCATGCATTTGAGGAGATAGAGCTCGGGTAATGTCACCTTGGATGAACTCTTGCCTCTTGCGAAAATTGAATTGGCAAGGGCTACTTGCAAGAGGTGGACTTGGGGATGGATGATTCTGCTTGCCGGTCGAGTTGTGTTTTGGTTATCTTTCGTGATGCTGTACCAGAACTCTCGGCAGTCGGGAGAATCAGAAGTGCCATCGTTGGTGAGGTCGAAGATGGTGCAGAAATCATCCATGGAGACTGTGTAATGCTCGCCAAGCATCTGAAAAGTAATGGAGTCTTCATTGTATCGGAAGGTCGCAAGGAACTCCCTCGTGAGTACCTTGTAAATTTTAACTCCTTTGATCAGTTTGAGGAATTGCCAGATGTGGATGCGGTTTGCAAGTTGTTCGGTTTGCACAAGGAGGCCTAGTTGCTCTAGTGTCTCGGTGTCGATAGATTTGTGATATATGACCTCCCTTGTCTTCATCTTCTCGTAATCAGTTTTGAATGATGGATGTGAGAAGATGGGTTGGTATTCGGTCGCTTCCTCCATTAATTCATCGGAATCTTCTTTCTCAAGGCCGAAATCCCGAGGGTTGAATTCCTCCGAGTCATATTCCTCGTTGGAGACTGATGTGTCTCTGTTTGAGTGTTGGGCGTCGGATTGAGAGGCTGAATGGTTGGAGGATTGTGGTTGCGAGCCGGAGGACCGGGAGGATCGGCTAGAGGAGCTCTGCGGTGAATTGCTCGGGCCGGCACCTCATAGGGCTTTCTTTGCGCTTCTTGTAATTGCCCCTAAAACATTTTTCATTTTCGGGGCCATTTGCTTATATTTTATACCTCTGTTACGGACCGTATCGTGCAATACGGTCTTGTTACGGACTGGTTAGCTGGTGAAAATTGGCCAAGTATAGGACTGAATACGGACCGTATCAGGGTAATACGGACCGTATTGAAAGGTATCTGTGGGGGTTTGCTAAGTCTGGTTTTCTGGTAACTGATTACGGGTCGTATTGGGGTAATACGGACCATATTGGTCTGGTAAAAACTGAGATTTTGACAGAACCTAATTTGTTTTTGTGATTTTTGTTGATTTATGAAATAAAACCTAATTGCCTAAATTAATGTAACAGAGATCGAATTAAAACAAATGCAAAAACGAAATTAAACTTTGAAAGAGAAAAGGGGTTTAGAAAAACCGAATTTGGAAGAGGAGGCTCGAGATTCGTCGGTTACGGACCCGATACGGTCCGTATCGGGGTAGTGGAACGGAGAGATGGCTGTGGCGGCGGCTCCAATGGAAGGTTGAGACTATTTCAGTGATGGAGGTCGGCGGCAAAGAGGGGATTTGATTTCGGGCAACAATGGAGGAGGAAGAAAGAGAAGAGATAGAGGGGAAGAGAGTAGAAAGAGAGAAAGAGGAAGGGTTTTAGGAGTTAAGACGAGAGGGGTTAACGGTTATGAGACGTGATTCACGTGGGATTTCAAACGTCTCTTCGTTAACGGGTTCGCATATCCCGGATTAACCTTTATTACGGACCGTATCAGCCAATACGGTCCATAACAAATCCGTTATGCTTAGAACCAATAACCTCAAGTTTTAATTCCTATGAATACGGTCCATATCAGCCAATACGGGCCGTATTCACCACTTGGCTCCTTTGTTTTCTTACTCTGTTACTCCATATCTACTGGTATGGTCCGTATCAGCCAATACAGGCCATACCAGAGAGTATTTTTCCATCTTCCGAGGTGTCTTTAATCAAACTTTTCCTCTGATATGCTTACCTGATCATAGGAAAAAGGTGGGTATGAGTTGTTTCTTTGTTAAAGTCCTAAATAAACTAAAAGTAAATAACTATAAGAAAATATAGAAGTGGCATTGGGTTGCCTCCCAAGAAGCGCTTGTTTAAAGTCGTTAGCTTGACTCGGTATCGCATCAGTTTCTTCCAGATATTGTTTGACCCTAAAAAGTTACTACTTAATATTCAATATAATGAGTAGCTACTTCCGGGACAGTTAAACATGCTTATAAAGTTCTTGGTAATGATTTACACATGAAACCTTGAATTTTAATATGCACAATGATCAAGAAACATAAAACAATTAATTTCTTGTGAAATTAAAATAAGCTGGATGGTATGCTGGGTGCAAGACATGGTGACACTTAGCAAAATTGAGCTACAAACTACTCTGGTTACAATCGGGGGTCGCTTAGTAAATCCCTTGACAACACGGGCCCGCATTCCAGTGGCTCAGCCACATTTTCGCTGGACCCCCGGGATAAGTGGACATGTTTCACGGGTATGGAGTTGTATACACCATAGTGTCAGTGGATCGGTTCACCAAGCGCCAGGCTCATGCAAACACGGCTAAATGCCGCTGGATTTAAATCCAGAGGTCATTGACCCCTTCGGCCTGCGTGCTCCCAGCGTGCCGTGCACCATTAACAAGGCTTTATGCGGCTCATGAGCGCCAAGTGCAGCCAGAAGTGCAACAGAATTAAAAGGAGTAAACATTGAAATATAGAGAGGGTGACAAGCGGGTCCCACCTGCAGTTCCTTCTCCTTCCCCTCCCCGAATCCAACAGAAAAAAATATGAGATTTTGAATTCGGGTTTAGAAATTAAGGCCTTGTATGAGCTTTACCTGAGACGAAGGAGCATCTCTATTTCTCCTTCTTGCCCGAAGCCATGATTTCTAGTGTTTTTAGTAGACTCCAAATTGAAATCGAAAAGAGGAAAAGGTGAAAATGCAAAATGGGTGATAGAGCTCAATTCAATCTTCGAGGCTTTGCAAGAATGCACTGTATACCTATGCGATGGTCTGGTGAATGCCAATTTGGTTTAAGGAGTGCCAATTTTATTGACACCATGAACCCGTGCCACATTGGAACCGAGCAAAGGTGGCACTGCATGGCCAGCTGCCCATGCGGTAAATTGGGCTTGGGCACATGATAAGAGGGTATCCTTGATGCTCTCTGGCTTGTTTTTGTTGACTGCAGGGTGCTAAAACCGAGAAGACTAGGATAAGCCGGTTAACACCCTAGAATACTGTATCTCATATCTCAGCTGTTGCTAGCTGTATTTGTCTCATTAACACGTGTTACACGCTCATTGAGAGATGCCAAGGCTGAAGAATATGCTCTCCTAGCCTGTGGGGATGCATGACCCTCACCTCTCCTCAAATCAGATCTTGGCCATCCATAGCCCGGCATCCAGTGGCTCTCATACATTGCGAATCTGGATTGCCAACATGGCTTGCGGTTATTGGCCTATGCTCCTGAAGAATAATTTGATGCCTTGAAGTAAAATATGAGGCATTGGATCAAAGATGAACAAAATGGAAGGTGATGATGAAGCCAACATGGCACACCATAAAACCCTAAACCCTATGCTCTAAGCCTATATAAGAGCATCAAATCAAAGAAGAAACGATCAGCAATTACCACCAGAAAGAGAGACAAGAGATAGAGCCGAAACTATACTAAAATAGAAAGCAATACAAAAGAGGCTTCTTAAAGCTTTTCTTCCTCCTCTGCCGAAATTAAAAAAGAGAGATAGGTAGAGATTTGCAAATTTAATGCAATGTAGAAGCTCTAAGTAGCTTGATGTTCATGTAAATTAGTTTTGAATGAATGAAATGCTCTTGCTCACGATTCCCCTTTTATTTTCTTGAATGTTTGAAGCTTCTTTTATTTCTTCCTTCTAATCTCCTCCTTCTTCTTTCTTTTATTTTCGGATTTGATGAAGATTGAATGCTTCTAACTCATATAAATGAATTTAGAAGCATGAAATCATATAAATAAATGAATTCCTTCTATGTAATAGCAAATATTATATTAAAGGGATTAAAAATGAAAAATAATAAATAGAAGAGGCAATTAATAGCTTTATAGCTAAATTGTAAGCCAATGATTCTAAAAAGAACAAAAAATATATATGCATATGTAAATATTCGGATTTTCTTGCTTCCCTTTCTTTTCCTTTTTCTACCTCCTCTTCTCTTTTTATTTCTTCTTCTTTCTTTTTGTTTCCCCTTTTCTTTATTTTATATTGCAAAGGAAAATAACAAAACACATAATCACATAAATATAAATAATATATATATTAAAAGTGACATTTTCATATTACAAGAAATATAAAAGGAAGAGATATCAAAGTTGATGTTTAGCTACATCCTTTGAATATCAATTTCTTATATAATTCTTTTAATATGAAAATTAAATTAAAAGTGCATAACAAAATGAGAAAGGAAATTTAAATTAATTGACATGATGGGGATTGATGTTTAACTACATCTCCCTAATTATGTCATTTTGAACTTTTTAAAGGACTTCAATGCATAAAAGAGAAATGAAAGGAGTAACATGTGAAGAATTGATGTTTTACTACATCTTTTTCCATATTATGAATTTTATTACTTTTCAAAGGACCTAGATGCATAATTACTAAAAGGAGAGGGCAAATGAGAAGAGGGAAAATTCAATCCCCATGACATGATGCTCAAAGATCCTTTTACATGAATATGCAAATGACCAAGGACTTATATGCATAATTTTCATGATTGCTAGCAAATGACATATGTGATGCTAGTACCCTTCCTTGATGCAATCTTTCATTCATAGCATTTAAGGATAAAATACCATGGCACAAGCACAGAAAATTGCCCAAATGACCTGTTGGTACAGATCAGCCAGTGCAGGCCGATCAAAAAACCAAACCAAAAATCTGTTTGAATAGGAAGATAGAGGATATAAAAACAATCAATTTAGACTCAAATTTTGCATCTTTCTGATTTTTCTACTATTTTCTAGCTAATTTCAAAGTTGGGTTTCAAAAAAAAAAAACAGCAGCAGTATATATTCATATAGACCCCTTTGTTCATCTGCTACAGTTGAAAAATTGGAAATAAAATGTGAAAAATCATGAAAACTCCATGCACTCACTATTGATATATCATATGATAAGTATAGTATAAAAATTATACATGTCCTTTAGCAAAATTAATGATAAATAAGATCAAAGCAATATGAATTTCATGTTGGTTACAAACCCGAAACCCAAATCAAATCCACATCCAATAAAAACCCTCCTCAAGCTTGATGTCTCTTTAATACCTTTCATACATGTCCAAACCATCACATTTCATCTCCAAATGCATTCCTCAAATCAAAGCAACATGTGTCAGTACCAGTTCAGTACCAACCCGAGAAATAGAGATATGAAGATCACCCAAATGTCAATAAAACTTGAAGTTAAGTACACCCTAAGATCTCTCATACTCAGACGATGCTAACTAAGCTAACAATTGAAAATTTAATGGAGTCAAGCTCAAGCCCCAACCGGTACAGAAGTCTGAAATCAGTCGCGCACCACCCTTCCCCGGCGGTCAACCAACACCGATGGCACCACCAATTGACTCACAAGCCCAAGACGATGCTAATGGTACCTCCCCTCATTCCTGCCGTGACCGGAAACATCGCCGGAGGAATACCCGAGTTGAACCCTAGTTCGGGTTTCAAACCCGATTCACATCCCAGTTGCACCCCTTTTAAAGAGATTAGAGCTGTTGGATCTACGCGCCAAGAAAGGGATTTAAAAGAAGTCCGGATCTTAAAGCATTCCCCGATCTTAAGACTAACCGAACCCCTGTTTCCTGGGCCCCATTCGTCGGGTCAATAACAAAAGTCCTTCAACACGAATCTTAAAGCCCAATCCTAAAGCCTATAAACCAAACTCATCAAACTAAACGGATCTTGAAGCTCTAGCACGCATCTCAAAGCCCAATAACCAAATCCCAAAACCCATAATCCAAATCCAATGCTCTGCACCAATCCTGAAGTATTAGTACACATCTAAAATTTTAAAGCCCAAATTATAAATCCCAGTCCTTCCAGTTTTACAAACAAGTCCCTGGAAAACTTTAAACTTCACAAATAAGCCCTTTTCAGCCATAACTTCTTCATTTCAAATCCAAATCAACTCAAACCAACTCCAAATAAACCCAAATCAAATCCTTCATGTCCCTAAATCAAAATCAAGCATAAACAAACACCATACGACCTGCCAAATGACCAAAATACCCTTCTCTCCATTTTTCTCACATTTAGATCATTTTCTCTTAAAATAAAATATAAATAAAGCACAAATATATTCTTAAACACCAATATATTTCTAGAAATAAATAAAAGGGTATAATAAACATCACATCTCATGTATACACATTAATTAAATACCCAAAACAATGATGATCAAATGAAAATAAAAGATCAAGTACATGAGTTCTCTCCCCTTCTAGCCCCTTTATTCAATTCACAACAAATAGGCCCCAAATCCCGGAATGAACGAGGTATTCAGTATGGCTTGGAAGGGTCATCTGATGTAATTAACAGCGGGGGCTTGCGCCCGCTGGGAGTTAAACGTCCCCACAATCATTAAACTCTCTCGACAGACTGATTATGAATCGTAGGTCCGTCGAGGGTGAACCGGAAGGAATAGCAGAAAGAAAGAAACGAATGTTTCAAGTTCGATGTTCTTTAACCAATCGAGAGCATTGAACCATGAGACATTTAAATACATATGCACACACCTTCCATACCAGCTGTGCAACTTTCTGCGCCCTACAGGTTTTGGCACGCCCGGTGGGACATTCTCCTCCTCACAGGTTCGGGATCCGATACGAAGATAAAAGGAACATACTCAAGTAGCCAATGACTTCACAAAACTCAAACAGCAAGTCGTTGGACCGCTTGAGTTATGTCATTTCCTTTTATATTCGATATCGACGCCTATGGATTGAATAATCGGGCTAACACTCATGTATGAATTTACATATAAAAATTGACTAATGAAATTTTGAGCTTTGTTTGTTTGCAGGAATGGCTTACATCGCAACCAAAGCACGCTCTTTTGCCCAAATCGCCAGCCTCCCAGCTGGAGAGGAAGTCGTTTACTTTGGGACCTTCGCAGTCCCTGTTGATGAAGTCAGGGCATTCGAAGCCCCTGTTCCCGCTTCAATGAATGAACAACTGTCCCTCGGGTCCATCACCGAGGAGGATGTTACAGATGATGAAGAACCATGCTATTTTCTCACCCCTAAGGGGATGGACGGTAAGACGTTCATTCCCCTCTCCAAAACTAGGCGCGCAAGAAGGCGCGCGTCTAAGAAAATCAACCAAATTCCCGTGACCCCTCTGTCGGTCACCAAGAAAAGAAATCTCCAAGCTTACCAGGATGAGTTGGTGGCTCAACCAGCCCTCCCTGTCCGCAACTCATTCTCCCCACTGAGGATAGTGAGGAGGAATTCTTCTACTGCACACATACGTGCAGCGGGAGAAGTCCCTCAAACCGTCTCGTTCATCCATGAACCGAAAAGGATGAACACCAACCGCAAAATGGTTGATGACACTGCTATGGCCATTCACAGGGCCCACAAGCAGCTTCGCATGTTGAAGCAGCGTAGGAATCGACACTACGTGCATCCTGCGCAAGAAACCTCTACACCCCTTTCCGTTAAATCAAGATTGACATTTCCAGCCCAAACGCTGGGGGCATCCAATAATGCCCAACCATCAATTAAGTCGAGGCTGACGTTTCCAGCCTCCAAACCTAAGGCACACAACAACGCTTTCTTTCCAAAACCAAAACCAATGTTCTCAGCCCCGAGGCTGGGGGCACCTCATGGTGCCTCGTTAAAACCAAAGCTCCGTCGAGAGATGCGTGCAAGCACCTCTCAAAGTTCAAACAACGAGGGATCAAATCCAACCCCTCAAATTATGAGAAGGCCAGCCAGTGTACATGATAGGCTGGGGGTACGAATAAATCTGCACCCCTCCAACACTGGAAGTTTAACAATAGTGGCGCCAAATGCCACTCACAAGAAGCGAAGGATCACTAAAACGCACCCTAAGCAAGAAGAAGCGACGGTCTTCATGATAACCATTAATGAAGATCTCGAAGAGGAAGATGACCATCCTGTCGAACCCTCCAACCCCACCGTATACATGGTGAGAAAGGGGAAGAACCCCATCGTCAAAAATCCGAGTGACGATGAGGTGGAGTCTGATGCAGCATGCCTTCCTCCCATAAATGCCAAACCTAAAACTGTGACTAGCTCAGATGCGGATCATATGGATGGCTCTGCCCTAGGTAACCTCAATACCGTCATGACAACTTCTCCGTGTGCGGGTGAAAGCCAAACCGGCGCATAAGCCCAAGAGCAAATGTTATCCGCCTTCAACCAAATCGCAAGCCGAGATACAAAATCTTAAGGCTGAGGTACCTCAAGCCCACGAAAGGGAACAAAGGTTGATAGCTGAGATCTGAGGGAAAGGCCTTGCTGGCTCCGAACTCGAAAGAGGAGAAACATCAAATCGGCGTAGCCCTGTAAGCGGGCATGAAAGAATAGAAAGACCAAACCCTTAAGAAAGACGTAGGGTACATTGGGAAGATGAAAGGCGAGAAGCCTTCCCAACCTTTACCGCGGTTGATGTTCAAGAAATGATCAGCCGTCAGTTACAAGAAATGGGGATTGCCCCAAAACAAACAACACTGCGAATAGGGAAACCATACCCTCCCGAATTCGATATACCAAAATACCCCCCAACATACACTGTTCCCTTATTCTCCAAGTTCTCAGGAAATAGGACAGATGAGATGGGACCCGAACAACACATCAGCCACTTCATGATCCAATGTGGAGACTCTTCAAGAGAAGAAGCATTCCTTCGTCGCCAATTCGCTAGAAGGACCAGTATTTCAATGGTATTGCTCTTTGAAACCAGGAAGCATAAAATCCCGGGACTAAATGGCGCGTGCCTTCATAGATAAGTTTGCCACTGCGAGCAATCCAATAAGACTTGCTGATTTAGCATGGGCCAAACAAGGGGCAAACGAAACTCTTCTGGCATATATCAACCGCTGGAGAAATATGAGTAACAAGTCGAGCCATTCTATACCTGAAAGGGAGGCAGTTGATTTGCTCATAAGAAGTACATCCGGCAAAATGAGAGAAATGTTAATCGTTGCCAACCCTAACAGTTACCAAGATCTGGTAGACACCGTATCCAGGTTGGGGCAAACGGATATATAAGAGAAATCATCAGCCTCTTTCAAACCAAGAAGAGATTTTCCAAAAAAGAAGGAATCAAAGACGGTATACACCGTCAAAACCAATAAAGCCAACAAACCCGAAAACAAGGATTCTGACTCATCTGACGAGGAGGCGAGGCAAGTCGATAGCCAACCCACTCAGCCAATTCCTCACAATAACCAAAACAGTCGTTACTCCAAATTGTTAGAAGAACGGAAGAATAAGAAGTATTCTTTCAAAAAGGAGAAAACGGCTAAAATATTCAAGCGAGCCTTGGAAGATGGTATGGAATTGCCTCCAAGCAAACGCCCAGATCAGGCAGACAAGGTTGATCACCCTGACTATAGCCCATATCATAGGGTGATAAGTCATAAGATAGAAGACTGTTGGGTCTTTAAAGACCTGACAGAAAGAAGGATTCAAGAGGGTCGCTTGCAATTAGTGCCAAGTGCCATGCAGCAACCTGCTCCTCATGAACAAGTTAATGTTATCCCTCATGTTGAGGTAATTGAAGAAAAGAGGGTCGAAGATCCCACAAATGAAACATGAGAATTTCACCTCTCCAAGAAAACCAAAAAGTTACTGAGACAACTCCTAAAGGAGTCTCAAGTCAAATGGGACAGCAACTTAAACCCCACGGTGCCGAGGCCCCCAAAACGGGTCATCCATCGCAAACCAAATACGAATGGCAGCCAGAAAGGCAAGAAATCGCCCAAACCAGCAGAGTTGCCTACACCTTCTGAAATCCAAAAGCACATACAAGCCTTAGAGGATCACAAGCAAGGTACTCCGCTACCGTTAACCCTCTTAGACTTCTTAACAGAAGATGTATTGGCCGTAATGTTGGGCCTCGAAACCAAAAAAGGGGAAACGAGTAAAACCCCTCAAGAAGAAGAAAACAATGATGATGACCATGAAATGTGCAATGTGGTTGTCTATGGAGGAAGTTCCTCGAGTGACTCAGATGATGGTGAAGTTGTCTTTGTCAAAACCAAGAAGCCTGATTGCCAAGCTGTGCTTCGCTCAGGTACAAATATCCTGAGCGTCACCACCACAAGAAAATGAGGTTGGAAAGTCAAAAGCTAAGGCAAAGGGAAAATAACCCGCTGTACAAGATGAACCAGCGCCTAGAAAGTATATGGTGCAAGATTATAATATTCTCGCCCAGCTTAGAAAAATACCAGCGGCGGTAAGCGTGTTTGACATCTTGATGATGTCCGCTGAAGTGAGAGAAGTGCTCATTTATGCACTCCAAAACCCTGAAGAGTTTCAAGCGCATTTCGCCGAAAAGAAGATACAAGAAATAGCGCTAGTGGACAACAAAAACCCAACTATCACCTTCAATGACGATGATTTGTTCATAGGCACGTCTGATCACAACAGACCACTCTTTCTCACTGGTGAATGTGAAGGCCAAAGGGTAACCCGCATGTTGATTGATCCGGGTTCCTCCATTAATCTAATGCCTAAGCGAACATTGGACCGTCTCACATTGAGCGCTAAGTTCCACACGAAGGATAAAATCACTATACATGGATTCAACCACAAAACGGAACAGTCCATGGGGGCAGTCAGCCTGCCCTTTGATATTGGTGGTATTCAAGAATGGATGAAATTCTACATCATCGATGCGAAAACCACATACAACGCATTGATAGGTCTACCATGGCTGCATAATAACAATGCCGTTCCGTCAACCTTGCATCAATGTTTGAAGTACATTAAAGATGGCGAAGTCAAGCAAGTCGATGGGGAAGTTAGGCCGTTTGAAGTACATGAAATAGGGCTAAAAGATGCCAAATACTTCTTCGATAAACCTGTTCTAAAAGGAGAATGTTCGAAGAAACAACAAGATGAGAAATCAAGGCTATATGGAGCCGATACTGACTCGTCGTCAGGGGAGGAGGCAGATGAAACCAGGATACTCCCGTCATACATAATACCCTCAGAAGACGAGGAAGAAACAGGTCAATCCTCGTTGATGATTGAGAGGATACCTGAAAACCATCACAAAGAGCTCACACCAAGGGAAGTGAACCAAATATAAGAAATGGTAATGTTCATAGTACCGCCTAAAGAAGAAATCACCGAAGAAGGGATCTTTAGGCACAAGCCTATTGTGTTCTACAAAGCCTCTGATGGTAAAAATCGGTCATTTGTGGTAAACAACGACGAATGGCCCATAGAAGATGAAACCATGCCCGATAAATTGGGCGTACCTCTTCTACCATATTGTTCCAAAAGCCTAATCAAGATTCTTACAAACATGAGTCCCATGTCTCCAACCTACGCTACGACAAAGCGATTCGATAGGATATTGGCTCACCGAAATCCTACAATCATAGGACCAGATGGAAAGCTGAGAAATACTCGAGGGCTCGGGTATGATGAATCCGATGATGAAAGTGATGACTCCAAGTGTCATCCTATACAATATTTCCATAGCAGCGACAGTGATAGTGGGTCACCCACTTGTGATTTGAGAAGAATCCAAAGGGAAGTTGCTCACGCCAACCTAGAAATGGTCTTGAGAGGTGGTCGTGGCAGAGGCTGCGGAAGAGGTCGAGGGAGAAATTCCTTCGCTAATGGCTTGCCAAAGCAACCCAAACCAAATCAAACCGAAACTCGCTCCTTCCAAGACCTGTTGAAACAAATGAAAGGTCTGGATGTGCATTCCGAGCATAACCGACAACAACCAAATAATAACCGAAGAACCTCCAAAGCTTCATGTCATGTAATAGAAGCTGAAGACGATCAATCGTCATTTGTCGCATGTAGTGTATGCGATAGACCGGGAGAGATCACAGAAATGACTTCATGTGTCGAATGTGGGGCCATATGCCATCCCCCTTGCACAAGATTTAGGGAAAATCCCCAAAAGAATGATGAAACCCGCTCGCCATAAAAGGCGAAAACTAATGTCGAAGCAAGACATGAAACAGCCCACATACTTGGCCCATTCGATGAGTACAAGAAGGGACAGCTTGTATGGGTTGTAAAAGAAACAACAAGGCTACAGTCGATCAGATTCTAGGGCCCATATTTGGTGGATCAAATCTTGGAAGGATATCGATACGGGCTGATAGATAATGAAAGTGGAGAGTCCGTTAAATCAATCAGTGGTCGTTATCTAAAGCTCTGTCAAGAGGGTGATACACCAAGCGACTTCTGCCAAGAGTATGAAAGTGACTCATGAACCGTCACTTACAAAACCACCCCCACTAAAGCCGTGATGGAGGTGATAGTGCGCATGGAGGGGCACGTCGGGCATCGATGCACCCGAAGGGGAAATGATATATATACCCCACTCTCGAAGGGAGTCGACATCTCTAAGTCACAAACTTCCTCAATCTGAATGCTTGTCTGCATGCCTGTATAAAATGAGAATCCTACGAGATCCCCTCCTCAAACTCTACCTCACGTTCTCCAAAACTTCAAGATCAAAAACTCCACAAATATCCAAAATTCCAATAAAACCTAAAGTCTAATATCCACGAATAAAATGTTCCAAACGAAAGTCCATAAATATCCTAAAAGCCTGATAAAACCTAAACTCCAATGTCCACAAACAAAATATCCCAATAAAAATACCTAAGCGAAAACTTCTACGAATAAAAGGACCAAATCACAGCATGAGTGAAATTGTCTCGAGCGAAAAGTGAGGTCCCCCAACTATCCACAAAATCCATAAAGGCCTCTCGCCACAAAATGGGTTTTGTTAAGTTTGTACCCTTAAACAATTAACACTGGCAAAGTTTGTCCAGCCAGTTCTGAATATGGACAAACAAGTTTTATATTTTGTACTTTAAACAAAATATGGGCTTTGGTGTTGTGCCCATTTGAAACAACTATCACTGGTTTTGTCTTTCCTCCCAGTTTGAAAAAAGGAGAGACAAGGTTTCTTCATTGTCCTTTAAACAATGGAGTGCCTAATGACGATATCTCAAATAAAATCAAAAGATTAAAGAAAGTGGTCGTTTAGACTATTTAAATTCTGAAGGCACAAAATCCCTTTTAAAACAAAGTTTTCAAAAATAATGGTGTTCGCATTTCCTGCGATACCCTCGCCTAAGGATTGATGCCATATAGGCTATTCAAGAAGGCACGAGAGGAGTGAGGAAGGTATCACCTCCAAACAAGTGCATATACACACCCAAGTCCCACCATAATATAAAAAGAGTGGAGAGATGTAAGGCCCACAAAGAAAGCCTCAAGCACAAAATGGGCTTTGTCAAGATTGTGCCCTTTAAAACAATTGTCACTGGTACGCTCGTCTAGCCAGTTATCTAAAATGACGAGCAGGCTTTATATATTTGTGCCGAACAAAATAAGGCTTTGATGTTGTGCCTAGGCCACGTGAGCACTAAAACAATTATTATGGCCCAAAATGAGAGAAACCGAGAGCCCAAAGGCAATAACCCTAATCGGGTTCTCACCAAACCAATCTCCGCAGAAGCAAGCCTCAAGTCAAGTCAACACCCATGAATGATATACCTACAGGTCAACGCCCCACGGGCCATAACCCAAACTAGAGTTTAAAAATGAGAACTCTTGACTCCAAAAACTAAAGCCCATAGTTTGGCAAGTAAACACCCCAAAATCCCATGAATGACAAGCGAATACCCTAAAAACCGAGCATGATTTGACATACCCTGTTGATATACGTCCCATGGGTGACAGCTGAACCCAAAACAAGAGAATACCTTCCAAGCACCAAAATGAAACCTATGGCAAGCAAGCTAAGCTTCACTCGTAAGAGAAATGTCGCTTCACTATATCGCATCAATCTCATGGAGATGCATGAACATCTAACCTTAACGGGTTCCGTATGACCAATGAAGCCTCAGAGCAGAATGGTTCTACAAAGTCTCCATATCGCCGGTAGCCTTTTTGTGGGAGCGGCGCATGAGCATGAATGAAGAATTCGACCTTAACGGGTCTCCATATCGCCAGTAGCCCTTTTGTGGGAGCGGCGCATGAATTATGAATGAAATTTCGACCTTAATGGGTCTCCATATCGCCGATAGCCTTTTTGTGGGAGCGGCGCATGAATCATGAATGAAAATTCGACCTTAACGGGTCTCTATACCGCCAGTAGCCCTTTTGTGGGAGCGGCGCATGAATCATGAATGAAAATTCGACCTTAACGGGTCTCCATATCGCCAGTAGCCCTTTTGTGGGAGCGGCGCATGAATCATGAATGAAAGTTCGACCTTAACGGGTCTCCATATCGCCAGTAGCCCTTTTGTGGGAGCGGCGCATGAATTATGAATGAAAATTCGACCTTAACGGGTCTCCATATCGCCAGTAGCCCTTTTGTGGGAGCGGCGCATGAATTATGAATGAAAATTCGACCTTAACGGGTCTCCATATCGCCAGTAGCCCTTTTGTGGGAGCGGCGCATGAGCATGAATGAAGAATTCGACCTTAGCGGGTCTCCATATCGCCAGTAGCCCTTTTGCGGGAGCGGCGCATGAATTATGAATGAAATTTCGACCTTAACGGGTCTCCATATCGCCAGTAGCCTTTTTGTGGGAGCGGCACATGAACATAAATGAAGATTCGACCTTAACGGGTTCCGTATGACCAGTGAAGCCTCTGAGCAGAACGGTTTTACATAGTCACACATGTCGGGGTAGCCTTTTTTTGTGAGGCTATTGTGTGTGAGAATCAGACCTTAACGGGTCCCGTATGACCGTTGTCACCCCTAAGTGGGACGGTTTTTACGCAGTCATACATGCTGGGGTCGCCTCTTTTGTGTGGGCAGCATGAGTGAATGTTCGACCTTAACGGGTCCCGTATGACCGTCGTCACCCCTAAGTGGGACGGTTTTTTACGCAGTCATACATGCTGGGGTCGCCTCTTTTGTGTGGGCAGCGTGGATGAAGATTCGACCTTAACGGGTTCCGTATGACCAATGAAGCCTCTGAGCAGAACGGTTTTACATAGTCACACATGTCGGGGTAGCCTTTTTTGTGGGGCTATTGTGTGTGAGAATCAGACCTTAACGGGTCCCGTATGACCGTTGTCACCCCTAAGTGGGACGGTTTTTACGCAGTCATACATGCTGGGGTCGCCTCTTTTGTGTGGGCAGCATGAGTGAATGTTCGACCTTAACGGGTCCCGTATGACCGTCGTCACCCCTAAGTGGGACGGTTTTTACGCAGTCATACATGCTGGGGTCGCCTCTTTTGTGTGGGCAGCATGGATGAAGATTCGACCTTAACGGGTTCCGTATGACCAATGAAGCCTCTGAGCAGAACGGTTTTACATAGTCACACATGTCGGGGTAGCCTTTTTTGTGGGGCTATTGTGTGTGAGAATCAGACCTTAACGGGTCCCGTATGACCGTTGTCACCCCTAAGTGGGACGGTTTTTACGCAGTCATACATGCTGGGGTAGCCTCTTTTGTGTGGGCAGCATGAGTGAATGTTCGACCTTAACGGTCTCCATATCGCCGGTAGCCTTTTTGCGGGAGCGGCGTGTGAATTACGAGAATAGAAAACCGAACCCAAGCCAACTGAAGACGTTTAATCGCTTAGAACCCGATTGAATAGACGCAGAAGGCTTGAGGTACAATTTGAGTCCAACGAAGATGCCTTGTCGCTTAGAACCCGATGGGGGAGATTCAGAAGATTCAGGATTGAGCCCTGACTTTACAAGTATATCTGGTCGCTTAGAACCCGATTGGGGAAAACTTGAAAGGTTCAGGAGAAAAACCGAGTTAAGCAAGTTTATTCGATCGCTTAGAACCCGATTGGAGAAGGCTTGAAGAACTCGTAGACAAAAAGAGAAAGAAGGAGAATGAGAAAGAAAACCGACTTAGACGAGTTTATTTAATCGCTTAGAACCCGGTTAGAGAAGATTCGAATAAATCAACAAAAAAAAAAAAAAGAGAAAGAAGGAGAATGAGAAAGCTACAAAAGCAAACATCGACTGCAAGTACGTATATCCAAGCATAATCAACCAAAACCACAATACACATACAAAGAGTGAGCTCGAAAGCACCCTCTCACAAACCATACAAAAGTAAAGTCTACCCTAAATGAAAGTGCCTAAAAGCAGAAGGCACGTAAGGCACGATGGCTGAACATGGCTCCACAACCACAGGAACATCATGGGGGCAGTCGATAACCCCTCCTGCTCCAATGCTAGATGAGCCTGCTGTGACTAAATCTGGCCCTGTGAATAATACAGGGATGGGTTGAATACACAAAATCTGCAAATCAAGAAAGGGATAATGGAAAAGAGGTTCGAAGAAAATAATTGTACCTGAATGACCAGTCATCTGGACTGAAGGGAACTCCTCCTTTCTTCTCTTCTTCTGCTTCCTGTTGCATCTCTTGGGCCCGGAATCAGGCCTCAAGAAAACTCGGGCTGGCACGTCACACCTGACTACCTGCTCGGGCATGGAAGAAGCCACTGTAGAAAGAAAAGGAGAAAGTCAAGTCAACAAGGCTATCCGATCGCTTAGAACCCGATTGGAGAAGGTTTGGAAGGCTTGAGAAAAAAAAAAAACCGAATTAGACGGGTTTATTTGATTGCTTAGAACCCGATTAAAGAAAGCTCGAAGAACTCGGCCCAAAAAGAGAAAGAAGAAAAATAAAGAAAAGAATCGAGCCAATAAGTTTATTTGATCGCTTAGAACCCGATTGAAGAACACTTAGAAGGTTCGATTCCAAAAAGAAAAAGAGCAAAGAGAAAATCACAAAAAGAGACACATAAGGCACGATAACCAGGCAAGGTGTAGCCACCGCAAGAACACCCTGGGGGCAGCCAAGAATCCCTCCGGTCCTGTGATTAGGCACGCATGTTACAACCTAATCTGACTCTGCGTGGAAGATAAGGAGTCAAGAGGAGAACACATCGAATTCATGGGGCAATGAAAATTGTGAGTGCTACTTTGTCCTTTGTTCTCTTTAAAATTTCTCTGTTTATTTCTAAAGCAATAGAGAAAGTTGAATCTGAGAAAATAAAGCAAAGCAACCCGCAAATGGAAAATTATGAAAGTTGTTTGCAAAAATGAAGTTTGAAAGAAAATTTGGACAAACTTTAAAAAAAATTTCCAAGAACATTTTCTGATATTTTGAATAATTTTGGCTAATCCCATATTAAATGAAAGAAGTCCCTCGTATAAATAGCTTACTTGATAGGTTTGTATAAACTCCTTAAGATTAAAGGTGTTGGGATATATCTTTCTTTTTATAAATTGATCCCGGAAAAATAATTCAATTTCATATAAAAAAAAGAAGAAGACACAAACGCATAAAAAAAAAAAAAAAAGAGAAGTGAAGAAAAGGAAAAGAAAAATTGTGAGGAAGAAATAAAAAAAAAGAGAGAGAAAGATAACAATGAAAAGTAAAAAAAAAAAAATGGGAACTATTTTTCTCGACACACTACTCCGCTGATTTAGACCTGATAAAGTTCATGGGTGCATTCGTGACGCATCACCCCATGTTTGTATCCGTGCAATGGAAAGGTTTTAAGTCATGAGTATGCATAGCACCCTATTCTACGTGGTAATACTAGGATGAGTAGGGAAGAGTCTTATTATGTTTATTCCAGCAAATAAAATTGAACAACTTTCCGAGCGTTGATATGTAAAGAAAGGGATAAATTTTGACACCTTTAATCCAAGAAAATTTACGAAACATGTTGATTAAGCATTTTATTCAAGGGACATTGAGTAAGATACTTTGTGGGATGAACATAAAATTTTTCCAAGGTATAACCTAAATGTTCTTCTAAAATTTATAAATTATGTCCAAAGTCTCATGTTAAACTTCATTTCTGTGAATATCTTTAACTAATTTCTTATGCGAATTTGCTTAAAGATAAGATAAAAATTTCAAACATGATAAATATGATAAATGCAAAATGAATATCCAACAAAAATAAAGTACTTTAAGATTTGGATACTGCCGAGGTTTGGAATGTTTTGATTTCAGGATCCACGACCTCGTCAATGGATAAGAAGGAATCCAAACTGAAAGCAAAAGCAAGGAAAAGTGCAAGCTCTCGTCTCATCATGGAAAAATGCAAAAGCCGGCATAGGCTTATGTCGGGTAAAAAGAACACCTGCACAATCGATCAAGCAATGAAGAAGCAGGGTCCGAAACGACCTTAAACTATCCCCATGGTCCGAAACGACCTTAAACTACACCAATAGTCTAAGAAGACTTTAAACTACACCAGCAGTCCGAGGAAACTTTAAACTACAACCAATACCAAATCCCAACCTGATATGCCAAGAAGACCCCGAGGTACAGCTAAAACCAACTCTGGTCAGCCAAAGACCCCACCGAGAAGCATACGAGAAAAACTGGATCAAAACCTGAGATTATACCTACAACCAGAAGGCCATTTTATCTAAACCCTCAATTTTGCAAGTTACCCGCATGGTTCCCATACTAGATCAGAGATAAAGTTCCCCTGTCTGTAATCCCTCCTCGGTTAGACAGGCTTTCCCCATGAATGTGAGTTTGGAGTACAGTCACTGTCTGAAGCCCCCAATGTATGAACAAGGGACCGATTGCTCAGGCAAACCCCGAAGAACGCACATTCAGCCCTCACCCAACCATGCAAGTATTAGCAAGATGAGATAAAGATAACATACCTTTTTGAAGTAGATGTGATCGAAGGAGATGATCAGACCTGCTTTCGAGCTCAATGCCTAATGCGGAGTTCTAATACCTGAGATTCAGACAAGAAAGGCAACTCAGAAAGAATTCCACAAAGTTCGAGAAGAACACTGGGGGCACCTGGCTAAGCTGTTCAATCCTAAGGTCTTCGCACCTCACCCAGGTGGGGGGCATTTGTTTGACCCTAAAAAGTTACTACTTAATATTCAATATAATGAGTAGCTACTTCCGGGACAGTTAAACATGCTTATAAAGTTCTTGGTAATGATTTACACATGAAACCTTGAATTTTAATATGCACAATGATCAAGAAACATAAAACAATTAATTTCTTGTGAAATTAAAATAAGCTGGATGGTATGCTGGGTGCAAGACATGGTGACACTTAGCAAAATTGAGCTACAAACTACTCTGGTTACAATCGGGGGTCGCTTAGTAAATCCCTTGACAACACGGGCCCGCATTCCAGTGGCTCAGCCACATTTTCGCTGGACCCCCGGGATAAGTGGACATGTTTCACGGGTATGGAGTTGTATACACCATAGTGTCAGTGGATCAGTTCACCAAGCGCCAGGCTCATGCAAACACGGCTAAATGCCGCTGGATTTAAATCCAGAGGTCATTGACCCCTTCGGCCTGCGTGCTCCCAGCGTGCCGTGCACCATTAACAAGGCTTTATGCGGCTCATGAGCGCCAAGTGCAGCCAGAAGTGCAACAGAATTAAAAGGAGTAAACATTGAAATATAGAGAGGGTGACAAGCGGGTCCCACCTGCAGTTCCTTCTCCTTCCCCTCCCCGAATCCAACAGAAAAAAATATGAGATTTTGAATTCGGGTTTAGAAATTAAGGCCTTGTATGAGCTTTACCTGAGACGAAGGAGCATCTCTATTTCTCCTTCTTGCCCGAAGCCATGATTTCTAGTGTTTTTAGTAGACTCCAAATTGAAATCGAAAAGAGGAAAAGGTGAAAATGCAAAATGGGTGATAGAGCTCAATTCAATCTTCGAGGCTTTGCAAGAATGCACTGTATACCTATGCGATGGTCTGGTGAATGCCAATTTGGTTTAAGGAGTGCCAATTTTATTGACACCATGAACCCGTGCCACATTGGAACCGAGCAAAGGTGGCACTGCATGGCCAGCTGCCCATGCGGTAAATTGGGCTTGGGCACATGATAAGAGGGTATCATTGATGCTCTCTGGCTTGTTTTTGTTGACTGCAGGGTGCTAAAACCGAGAAGACTAGGATAAGCCGGTTAACACCCTAGAATACTGTATCTCATATCTCAGCTGTTGCTAGCTGTATTTGTCTCATTAACACGTGTTACACGCTCATTGAGAGATGCCAAGGCTGAAGAATATGCTCTCCTAGCCTGTGGGGATGCATGACCCTCACCTCTCCTCAAATCAGATCTTGGCCATCCATAGCCCGGCATCCAGTGGCTCTCATACATTGCGAATCTGGATTGCCAACATGGCTTGCGGTTATTGGCCTATGCTCCTGAAGAATAATTTGATGCCTTGAAGTAAAATATGAGGCATTGGATCAAAGATGAACAAAATGGAAGGTGATGATGAAGCCAACATGGCACACCATAAAACCCTAAACCCTATGCTCTAAGCCTATATAAGAGCATCAAATCAAAGAAGAAACGATCAGCAATTACCACCAGAAAGAGAGACAAGAGATAGAGCCGAAACTATACTAAAATAGAAAGCAATACAAAAGAGGCTTCTTAAAGCTTTTCTTCCTCCTCTGCCGAAATTAAAAAAGAGAGATAGGTAGAGATTTGCAAATTTAATGCAATGTAGAAGCTCTAAGTAGCTTGATGTTCATGTAAATTAGTTTTGAATGAATGAAATGCTCTTGCTCACGATTCCCCTTTTATTTTCTTGAATGTTTGAAGCTTCTTTTATTTCTTCCTTCTAATCTCCTCCTTCTTCTTTCTTTTATTTTCGGATTTGATGAAGATTGAATGCTTCTAACTCATATAAATGAATTTAGAAGCATGAAATCATATAAATAAATGAATTCCTTCTATGTAATAGCAAATATTATATTAAAGGGATTAAAAATGAAAAATAATAAATAGAAGAGGCAATTAATAGCTTTATAGCTAAATTGTAAGCCAATGATTCTAAAAAGAACAAAAAATATATATGCATATGTAAATATTCGGATTTTCTTGCTTCCCTTTCTTTTCCTTTTTCTACCTCCTCTTCTCTTTTTATTTCTTCTTCTTTCTTTTTGTTTCCCCTTTTCTTTATTTTATATTGCAAAGGAAAATAACAAAACACATAATCACATAAATATAAATAATATATATATTAAAAGTGACATTTTCATATTACAAGAAATATAAAAGGAAGAGATATCAAAGTTGATGTTTAGCTACATCCTTTGAATATCAATTTCTTATATAATTCTTTTAATATGAAAATTAAATTAAAAGTGCATAACAAAATGAGAAAGGAAATTTAAATTAATTGACATGATGGGGATTGATGTTTAACTACATCTCCCTAATTATGTCATTTTGAACTTTTTAAAGGACTTCAATGCATAAAAGAGAAATGAAAGGAGTAACATGTGAAGAATTGATGTTTTACTACATCTTTTTCCATATTATGAATTTTATTACTTTTCAAAGGACCTAGATGCATAATTACTAAAAGGAGAGGGCAAATGAGAAGAGGGAAAATTCAATCCCCATGACATGATGTTCAAAGATCCTTTTACATGAATATGCAAATGACCAAGGACTTATATGCATAATTTTCATGATTGCTAGCAAATGACATATGTGATGCTAGTGCCCTTTTTTATTCTTCCTTGATGCAATCTTTCATTCATAGCATTTAAGGATAAAATACCATGGCACAAGCACAGAAAATTGCCCAAATGACCTGTTGGTACAGATCAGCCAGTGCAGGCCGATCAAAAAACCAAACCAAAAATCTGTTTGAATAGGAAGATAGAGGATATAAAAACAATCAATTTAGACTCAAATTTTGCATCTTTCTGATTTTTCTACTATTTTCTAGCTAATTTCAAAGTTGGGTTTCAAAAAAAAAAAACAGCAGCAGTATATATTCATATAGACCCCTTTGTTCATCTGCTACAGTTGAAAAATTGGAAATAAAATGTGAAAAATCATGAAAACTCCATGCACTCACTATTGATATATCATATGATAAGTATAGTATAAAAATTATACATGTCCTTTAGCAAAATTAATGATAAATAAGATCAAAGCAATATGAATTTCATGTTGGTTACAAACCCGAAACCCAAATCAAATCCACATCCAATAAAAACCCTCCTCAAGCTTGATGTCTCTTTAATACCTTTCATACATGTCCAAACCATCACATTTCATCTCCAAATGCATTCCTCAAATCAAAGCAACATGTGTCAGTACCAGTTCAGTACCAACCCGAGAAATAGAGATATGAAGATCACCCAAATGTCAATAAAACTTGAAGTTAAGTACACCCTAAGATCTCTCATACTCAGACGATGCTAACTAAGCTAACAATTGAAAATTTAATGGAGTCAAGCTCAAGCCCCAACCGGTACAGAAGTCTGAAATCAGTCGCGCACCACCCTTCCCCGGCGGTCAACCAACACCGATGGCACCACCAATTGACTCACAAGCCCAAGACGATGCTAATGGTACCTCCCCTCATTCCTGCCGTGACCGGAAACATCGCCGGAGGAATACCCGAGTTAAACCCTAGTTCGGGTTTCAAACCCGATTCACATCCCAGTTGCACCCCTTTTAAAGAGATTAGAGCTGTTGGATCTACGCGCCAAGAAAGGGATTTAAAAGAAGTCCGGATCTTAAAGCATTCCCCGATCTTAAGACTAACCGAACCCCTGTTTCCTGGGCCCCATTCGTCGGGTCAATAACAAAAGTCCTTCAACACGAATCTTAAAGCCCAATCCTAAAGCCTATAAACCAAACTCATCAAACTAAACGGATCTTGAAGCTCTAGCACGCATCTCAAAGCCCAATAACCAAATCCCAAAACCCATAATCCAAATCCAATGCTCTGCACCAATCCTGAAGTATTAGTACACATCTAAAATTTTAAAGCCCAAATTATAAATCCCAGTCCTTCCAGTTTTACAAACAAGTCCCTGGAAAACTTTAAACTTCACAAATAAGCCCTTTTCAGCCATAACTTCTTCATTTCAAATCCAAATCAACTCAAACCAACTCCAAATAAACCCAAATCAAATCCTTCATGTCCCTAAATCAAAATCAAGCATAAACAAACACCATACGACCTGCCAAATGACCAAAATACCCTTCTCTCCATTTTTCTCACATTTAGATCATTTTCTCTTAAAATAAAATATAAATAAAGCACAAATATATTCTTAAACACCAATATATTTCTAGAAATAAATAAAAGGGTATAATAAACATCACATCTCATGTATACACATTAATTAAATACCCAAAACAATGATGATCAAATGAAAATAAAAGATCAAGTACATGAGTTCTCTCCCCTTCTAGCCCCTTTATTCAATTCACAACAAATAGGCCCCAAATCCCGGAATGAACGAGGTATTCAGTATGGCTTGGAAGGGTCATCTGATGTAATTAACAGCGGGGGCTTGCGCCCGCTGGGAGTTAAACGTCCCCACAATCATTAAACTCTCTCGACAGACTGATTATGAATCGTAGGTCCGTCGAGGGTGAACCGGAAGGAATAGCAGAAAGAAAGAAACGAATGTTTCAAGTTCGATGTTCTTTAACCAATCGAGAGCATTGAACCATGGAACATTTAATTACATATACACACACCTTCCATACCAGCTGTGCAACTTTCTGCGCCCTACAGATATCCTCCCGTCAATGCAAGCGGGTTGCTTGTCGGGTGGTTTGCCTTCAGCGTCTTTTGTGGTCTTGCCATCATTGCTCTTCTCAAAGAAGTCGGTTGGTGTTTGAGGTCCGGGGTCGAATGCCAGACTCAATCCGATCACTATTTCAACCTCGTCCAATCTTTGAGAAATTGCATCGAGTTCTTCGCGTAGGTTCTTGATTAATGCAAGGGCTAAGAGAGAATAATTCCTGTTGTTTGTGATATTAGGACTCTTGTTCAGATCATCGGTTTGTGTTGTCACGGAGGTTGGGTGGATCTGACCGTCATCTTGTATAATGAATAATCTCTCTATTTCTGCTTCGCGCATTACTTCTCCGATGTCTTCTAATTCATCCAGTCGCAATTCATCATTGCCATACTCATCCGCTGTTTCCAAATTGTAGACAAGATTTATGTCAAGTGGGACTTTGGTCTCATTCATGTTGAAGATCATCTTGTTCTCGCCAACATTGAGTGAAATCTTCCCATTCCTAACATCGATCATTGCCCCACATGTGGCGAGGAATGGCCTTCCAATGATGATCGGAATCTGCTCATCTTCTTCCATATCAACTACCACAAAATCTGCTGGTATCCAGAATTTATCAACTTTGATTGGGATATCAAGCAACATTCCTTCAAGATATCGAATTGATCGGTCAGCTAGTTGCAATGAGATCCTTGTTGGTGATAGGTCTCCACATTCCAATTTGTCAAATACTACCTTAGGCATTAAACTCACACTTGCTCCCAAATCACATAAAGCTCTCTTAAAATCGGTTGTGCCAATGGTGCATGGTATCGAGAAGCTTCCCGGATCTTTCAACTTTGTCGGCAATTTGCTTTGCACGAGCGCACTACACTCCAGATTGAGCGGAACTGTTGAGAATTCTTGGAGTCTACTTCAGTTTGAGAGAATCTCCTTCAGAAATTTAGCATACGAGGGTATGCTTGCGATTGCTTCAGTGAAGGGGATTGTGACTTGTAGTTGCTTGAGTGTCTCCATGAATCTCGCGAATTGCGGCTCCATCTTGTGCTTGGCCGGCCTTGGAGGGAATGGCAGAGGTGGCTTGTAGGGTGGTGGTGTAATATATTCAGGTTCGGTTTGTCGTTCATCTCCACCTACGGTGTCATTCTGCTCCTCAATAGGGTCTGCCTGCGTTTTGAGTACAGGCAGCTCCGGTTGTTGCGGCTCGTATTCTTCGGAATGCGATGGCTCTGCATGCATCTCATCAAAAGTTTGATCGGGCATGGGAGGTCCCTTATAAGCTGTACCGCTCCTTAATGTTATGCATTTGCAAGTTTCTCTCGGATTTTCTTCCGGCTGGCCCGGATATTTGCCTTTTCCGCGTGTAATACTCGAGAGTTCTTTTGCCATCTTAGAGACATTGTCTTCTAAGTCTTTGTTGCAGTTTGTTAAGGATTCGATCTTTTGCGCGATTTCGGCGTTAGCCTTGTCTTGCTTCTTTAGGAATCTCTCCATTAGTGATGTGATGTCAGGTTGCTGCGGTTAGTTGTATTTGAAGAATGTGTGTTTTGAAAGTTATCTTTTTAATAATAATTTATATGTTGTTCATGATTTTATTACGAATGTTATTATTCATGTTCCTTGAGATTTATATGTTATATCTTTGTAAGTGTTCAAGAAGATGCTCTTGGTCTTGAACCATAGAACTCCAAAGATGAGAAACATTTAATCACTAAATATGTTCACAATCGTGGTAATTAAAGAGGAACATTAATTACCGAGGAAGATTGTCATGTTGATTAAAGTACATTGAAGTTCTATAAATGTTGATAAAGCATTATCATTTAATAACATGAATATATAAATATGTATTTTATATATTGAACATGACCTAAATGAATGGAACATTATATTGATTGTGTTTTGTGTCATTAATGTTTCCATTGTGTCTTTAAAATCTTAGATATGAGATGTGTAGGTTTTTCACATGAGAAGTATATAATGTGATTGCTATTTAAATACTATCTTATGATAGAAATAAAATAGTAGTTCGTTGTGTACAACTTGTGCGGGAGAAATCTATATGTTAATATTATCATTGTCCCTCAATTTGAGTTATGATATTACTGGGCCCCTTGGTAAAGTGAAATTATATCGCATGCAATATAACTGATGTAGTTATAATTATAATTCACTTGAGAGACCAAGAAAAGAATATAATGCAAGAATGGCACGATCTTATTTTGCATATTATTCATAATATCATGTGACAAGGATAGACACAAAAATAGTGGATTGAGTAAATGATTACTATGTCGTTTGGATAACTATAATGTAATGATAGAACCTCTTATAGTCAATAATATAAAGTTTTATATTATTGCCAAGATGACATAGATCCTCTGTACGGTCACACCAACTGAAGAGAAACAACAAGTATTTTATATTTCATGATGATGTATTAGATAAAATACATGAGATGAAATACTAAAATAAAATGTCATAATATGACATGCTTAGATCATAAATAAATTTGTGAAGTTATGCAAATATTATTTGGTATAATGTTTGAATGCATTATAAGAATAATAAGAATATTGCATAATTGAATAATATGATTAATATTACTTGTTCATAAATTAATTTATTAAACCAATCACAATATGAGATTAGAGATGATAAAATGGCTAAATAAGACTAGTGGCAATTGTGTAAATAGTTCAAACTTTACACAAATGATAGCCCTAACCCCTTGCCTATTTAAAGGGGTGTAATTAAGGAAAATTTGCTCTAATTTTCTGCTCATTCTCTTGGCCGAAATATTGACAAGAGCAGCCATTTTTTTCTCAAGGCCGAAATTCCTCTTTCTCTCTTCTCTAGGTCGAAACCTTGAGGGTTTTGCTCCTAGGCCGAAAAGTACAAGGAAGGCTTTCATCTCTTCTTGTTAAGTGGTTAGATCTAAGCCTTGAACTTCACATCCATCTATTTAAGAGGTGTGCAAGTTCGTTGTTTAGGTTCAAGGTGAACTAAGAGGCGTTTTCGAGAAGAACACGAGATCTAGAAGGGAAACCGGCTTCTCTCCATTAAGAGATTTGACAATCTCTTTAGGTAAAGGTTTCCATTATTTTCTCTTGTAATAAATTAGATGAGATTAATTTATATTAATTTAGTACACTTTAGTTTGTTGAAGAAAATCTTGTTCGCTTTTGTCGTAAAATAAGATCATTTGTGTATTGAGCCAAGTGGTGATAGGAAAATTTTAAATTCTTACCACATAGGCATACACGTGAAATCCCAACAGTATTGCCTTGGTTGGTAATTCGGTTGGAGATTGTTGTATCTCGGTTGATAATTGGGCTGTGGTTGGTAGTTCTGTTGGGGTGCAGCAGGCCTTTGATTGTTTGTGCATGAGAGATTTGGATGGTTTCGGTTGTTCGGATGGTATGTATTGTAGGCGGGCTGAGGTCGAAAGCTGTTGTCGATTGCGTTTGCTTGCTCCATCTCTTCCTCAGTTTCCGTCACATTCATACATTCGGTCATCTCATGCGCTCCTCCATAATAACCACATGCTGTTGCGGCATTGACTGCTGCTACCGTTCGCTGCTTGGTTTGCTTGTTGAGTGTCATTTACAAAGCATCAATCTTTGCGCTCAGCATGGATATATCATCTACTCGGTGCATGCCAGGTGTTGGAGTTGACTTCTTTCGCTCAGGGATCCAGTAGTGTTGGTTGATTGCAATCTCTTCAATTAGGTTGTAAGCCTCGTCAGGTTCCTTGTTCATGATTGCTCCTCCTGCGGAAGCATCAATAGACAACCTATCGGTAGGGTTTAGACCATTATAAAAAGTTTGGACAATCAGCCATCTTTCTAGACCATGATGTGGATAACACCTTAACATATCCTTATATATATCTCATGCCTCACACAATGTTTCACCATCCCTTTGTTCAAAATTAGTAATTGCATTTCTAAACCTCGAAGTTTTAGATGGTGGAAAATATTTTGCAATAAACACATTAAACAATTGGTCTCAAGTTTGAATGGAATTGGCCGATAAGGAAAACAACCATGCTCTTGCTTTATCTTTTAATGAGAATTGAAATAGCCTTAGCCTGATTGCTTCATCGGTAACTCCGTTGATCTTTATCATCTCGCATATCCCAAGGAAAATTGACAAGTGAAGATGTGAATCTTCATTTGGAAATCCTCCAAATTACTGTTGCGAAACCATATTTATGAGAGCAGGTTTGATCTCAAAATTACGGTTCGTGACAGTTGGCGGGTTTATGCTAGAATTAGGATCATTCGTGCGCGGTACGCAATAGTCTCGTAGAAGTTTGGGTCTTGCTGCATCATGAACTTCATTATCACCATTGTTTTGTCTTCCATTGATTGGTTCGTTCGGTAGGATATTATGTTGATCGAATCTGAGTCTTCTTCACTTTCAGAATTACTCGAGGAAGAACTATGATTGGTTCTTATCGGTGATGTGGAAGTGAATTGTCCTCTCCTACTAGCAATCCTCTCGGATCTTCGTATGGATGATTCGGCCAGCGTGCAGTGTCCTAAAAAGAAAAGAAAATATGAAAATTAAACTAAAAACTGAAAATAAAAAGAAAATAAAAATAAAAACGAAATTGAAAATAAAAGAAAAATAAAAATGCAGAAAATAAAAAGAAATCTAGGCGTTTCTAATTAATTGGATTCAATGGTCAAAGCAAGAGCGTCTCGCGAGGCCTTGCACAATGAACCGTTATTCCCCGGCAACGGCGCCAAAAAGCTTGATCACTCAAAAGAGAGCAATGTTTCTTTTAATATTTATAAACTCAGAAATGCTATCGGTTCGGACTGCAAGCGCACAATCCTATCGAGTAGTATAGTCGAGGTCGATCCACAGGGAATATTGGTTCAGTGCTTTGAGCGATCGAATCACAATCTTTCGAAAGGCTAGACGAAATCTGAAAATTGAGAGATGTTGTTGTGATCAATGTAAATTAGGAAGCAATTAAAAGTAATTAAAATAAAGATAGAGATGAGAATTCCTAGGGTTTCGGCACACCATTGCCACTCAATCCGCCTTGACAATACATTCCTGTTGCGTCTGATTTCCTGTTGTTGTTTTATGAAAGACACCACATAGGTCACTGCGATTTATGTTACGCAAGAATGACAGATCTTTCATCGAGATTATACATAGGACACTGCGAGTTTCCTTACACAAATGACTGATCTCTTAAATACCCCAAATGACTACACAGATCACTGCGAGTTTCCTTACGCAAGTGATGGAATTTGGTTCGCGTTTTGTTGGTCTGGTTTATGGTTTCCCCGCTAAGGTTTTCTTCACATAAACCTAATAGATCTCAACGAGGCTAATTCATACAAATAGTTTCTCTTACCATTAAAGTACTGTCACTACCCTAACGGACTCAAACTAGATCATTGAAGTTAGATGAAGAGATAGTAAATCACAAAAGCATTTAGATTCAACAACAAGAAATTATAATCAACAGAAATATATATATCAAAACATCAAGAGTAACAAGATTTACTGCCTAGCCCTAAGAAAAGGAACTTAGCCGCGGAGCGGCATTGTTACAAGCACTCCTTTCTTCTCTCTTTAATCAAATCTAACCCTAATTACACAGATGACTCCTTCTTCTGCGCAGGGGCCTTATATAGGAGCGGAGGGACGTCTGGAGGTTGAGTAGGGGCTAAGAAACTGATCTGGAAACAACTGTCAGTAGTTATTCCCAACAGGCGCCTTCGGTTACGGATCGTATCAGGTGATACGGTCCGTATTAGGACCTTGACGGTTAGGATTTAATGCTTCCAGCGCTATCTTCTGGTCTGTGCTAGGCCTGGTCCGTATTAGGCAATACGGACTGTAACAGAGACTTCGTCGATAAGCGTCGCTGATCCGATTGACTCGATTCTAGCTCCATTTGGTGTAAAATAGTCTCAAAACCTGTTTTCTGCAATAAAACATAAAGAATGGTGACAATAGCCTTTTTCTCTAATTAATTAAACATAACTGTGAGAAAATATGCAAAACCTAAGCCAAAACTCTACGTAAATCATCATTATTGACTCTGATCATGTGATCATGTGAACTCTCCCCCGTCTTCATAGTATCTCGTGCACGTCCCCGTCTAGGTTTGGCCATACTACATTTGAAAACAGAAGGTTACTACTTTATAAACCCTAAACCCTAACTTATAAATCCTAAACCTTAACTTATAAACCCCGAACTTTAACGACTCTAATTTTGGATAATTTTGGACCCTACACCATAATTTGTAAACCCTAAATCCTAATTCATAGTTTCCAATTTATAAACCCCGATTTATAAACTCTAAACCCTTAACCCTAATTTATAAACCCCTAATTTTATCAACCCTAATTTTAGACAATTTTGGACCCTAAATTTTAATTTATAAACCCTAAATTTTAATTTATAAACCCCAATTTATAAACCCTAATTTGTAAACCCCTAATTTTATCAACCTTAATTTTGAATAATTTTTGACACTAAACCTTAATTTATAAACTCCAATTTTATCAACCCTAAATTCTAATGTTGAAACTCTAATTTTGAACAATTAAATCGCGTCAGAAAAATCAACAACCCGCACACGATAATTAACAATTCAACCCTAATTTATAAACTTCAATTTTGTCAATCCTAAATCCTAATTTATAAATTATAATGTTGGAAACCCTAATTTTGAAGGGAAAATCAACAACCCGCACACGATAATTAACAATTCAATTTCTACCAATTGTTCCAATGCCAATACAAGATACAAAATATAAATCAAAAAAGTTATTTAGAGACTTACCCGACAATATCGCAATGTCGCCGAGATAGCCGACAATTAGGGTTCGGATGAGAGAGGGCAAGAGAGAGAGAGGAAGAGAGAGGGAGAGAGAGGGCGGGAGAGGGAGAGAGAGAGGCAAAGAGGAGGAGAGAGAAAGAGGGAGATCGGAGAGAGAGAGGAAGAGAGGGAGAGGGAGAGAGTTCGGGAGAGAGAGAGCAAGAGAGAGAGAGAGAGAGAGGGCGGCGGGGTCAGGGTCGGAGTTGGGTTCAGGCGGCGGGGAGGCGGGTTGGAGCAGAGACAGAGAGCAAGAGAGAGAGAGGGGGGCAGTTCGGGTGGGTCGGGTCCGCCCGTTTAAAAAAAAAAATTCATTAGCAGACCGCTCGGGGGCGGGCGGTCTGCTATGCATAGTGGACCGCCCAGCTGGGGGGCGGTCTGCTATAGATACTGGACCGCCCCATGGGGGGGCGGTTAGGGCATTTTTAATAATAATTTGCCTTTGAGGGTAAATTTGATAATTTTAATTTTTTTAAGGGTATTAATAAAAATATCGGAAAGATTTACTTTCTTCTTCCCTGCAATTGCTTATCAACAACTAGACATGACTAGGTATCAAGTTTAACAGCGACTAATGAACTGTTGAGACTTTTTTTTGAGGGTTGAGCTGTTCAGATTTTTAGTTTTTTTTTTATCAGAATATATATAAATTGTTTATGATTCTTCAATTGTCCAAAACTCAAATGAAATAATAGTGTTAATTAAATACATTGCATTTTTAATCCAAAAGGGACTCGGTAAAGAGCACCGTAGCCTATCGAGACTTTTATTATGGCTTAGACAGCAATAAAGGAGGTGTGCTCAAGCAACATTTAATGAGAAATAATTTCCTAATTGAACTGAAAGTTTCAAAGTGCAAGCTGAAATAGAAACATCAATTAAAACATTTTGTACCTTTGAATTACCAACTACTGTACTCATCATCACTATCCTTATCTTTGTCCCTGTGAACTAATAAGAGATGTTTACCAGAATAATCCACCAGAACCTGGATTACCAGTTCTATCTTCCACATTTTGGGTTCGGAAAGCCCCAGATCAACCGTATAAATTACATTGGGATGCCGATTGTAACAAATTTAGGACCATCGTGAATTCATACTACCTTATTTGGTAGATTTACTTGTATGACAAAAAGTCTTATATGTTGATGGGCTGCTGGATTCTTGGGTTATTGGAGAGATTTTGTTAATAGCAAACAAAAAGCCCAAAATAAAAAATGCTTCTAACATAACCAAGGGGATTGCAAGTTGCAACATTATAAACCAACAAGTAGATAACTATAAAATTTAGCTCTTACAACTTGATTTAATCATGTACCGAACAATAATTGGAAATAGTCTCACCATATAGGTATGAAGAAATAGATGATTAAAAATTAAACCAGTTTCTTCACCTAATCTCATGAAATGTCAACGGTACACACACTTCTTTTCTTGCAACAAAAGAGGGGAAATAAAAAAAGAAAATAAAAGAAAGGAACACAATATTATAAGGACCTCTTCTGAATATGTTACAAGAGTGAGGCTAGGGTACTATGCATCGCGAATATTGGTCCGTACTACGGATCCATATTTTCGTTTTCAAAGTCCAAATAGTCGATCTGACGTTCAACGTGATTTTCATGTGAAAATGTACATACAAACTAATTTTTTTAATTTTTTAAATATTTTTTACTATATTTTTAAAATAGGTAGAAAATCAATACTTTTGAATGGTCTAGAATCTTTAGATCAAGTAATTTTATATCTATCTAAAAATAGTACAAAAATTCTGAAAAATGAAAATTTGATTTACAATATGTAAAGTTTCATGTGAAAATCACTTTGAACGGTTTGGATCGATTATTTAGATTTTGAAAATAAAAATACTAATTAATTCATTGTACGGACTAACTTGATTTGATCATGAACCGAACAATTATTGGAAATAGTCTCACCATATAGGGATGAAGAAAAATATTATTAAAAATTAAACCAGATCTTTCACCTATTCTCATGAAATGTTCAACAGTACGCTTCTTTTCTTGCAACAAAAGAGCAAAAAAAGAAAAGAAAAAAAAGAAATGAAAACAATAATTAATTATAACGACCTCTTCTAAATATTTTACAATACAAAGACTCCCTCTAGAATTATGCTCTCCAGCGAAATTTTATGATTAATTAAGTACTCAACCACTGTTTGTTCCAAAGTCAAAATTAGGCAGATGCTTTCTGTCGATAGGTTAACGTTTCCAATTCATGCCGCTATATCTGGTCTTCAAGAAAAAAAAAAGAAAAAAAAAGGAAGGTTTCCAATTCAAGTTGTGGAATAAAGCTTCATTTAAACAGGTCCCTTAATTGAATCATCAACCCCTTAATCAACTAAAACAAACATGTCATTTCCTCTCCTCTCCAAGAACTCATCTCCCTCTACTCTAACCCTTGTCATCCTCTCTCTAACTGTTGTTGGTTTCATTTTCCTCACCGTCTCTCCGATCAACTCCGGGTTCTTGACTTGTTCCCGGCCCATTTCGGCCTCCTCAGACATCTCCGTCTCGACAACATCTCATACCGCAGCAACCCATGAAACAACGTCAAGCACCGTAAAACCTGAATTCCGCCTCCTTCTGGGCATCTTGACCTTACCTGAGCTGTACGAGCGCAGGCACCTCCTCCGCAACATCTTCGCGCTTCAAACGTATGATCAGACAGTTGCGCAGATTGACATCCGTTACGTCTTCTGCAACCTCACAGATGATGAGCAGAGAGTGTTTGTCGCGCTTGAAGTCTTGCGCTACGACGACATCATCATCTTGGATTGCAAGGAAAACATGAATGAAGGCAAGACCTATTCATTCCTCTCTAGCTTGCCGGAATTCTATGGTGATCAGACGTACGACTTTGTCATGAAGGCCGACGACGATTCATACATCATATTAGACAAATTGGTCGAGTCGTTGAGAGACAAGCCGAGAGAGGACATGTACTACGGGCTCAAAATACCGTGCGATACAAAGAACTTTTTCCCGTTCCCGCCATTTATGGAGGGGATGGGGTACGTGCTGTCATGGGACCTGATACAGTGGATTTCCACGGCAGATTTGCCTCGAGCCGACAGTATCGGGCTCGAGGACGTGTGGACTGGGAAATGGTTCAACATAGCTGGGAAAGCCAAAAACAGGTTTGCATCTGTGTATATCAGTTTGTTTTCTTTTTTGCTTTGGTTTGATTATACATATATTCTCATTGCCTAATTTTAATTTGAGTTGCCTGATTTGCATCAGCACCTTGCAATTCAACACTTAGATAAATATATCGTGACAAGCTGATTTTGTTTATTAAACATTGCAAAAATTAATTTTTGGTTCAGTGGTTAAGGCAATAATTTTGGTATGAAAGTCGCAAGTTTAAAATTCGAATAAATGATCCTAATTCTTAGATATCAATAAATAAATTAATAAGAACTTGATGCTTGTTTTTTCTACAAAAATATAGAGAGATGTCAATGTTATCATGTCAATTACAACATCTCATCGTATTCTGACAAAATTTTATTTTTTGAACAGATTTGACATGGCGCCGAGGTTTTATGATTATTTAGGTAATGGGCAAAAAAATTGCTTCAGGCATGAGTTTATACCGGACAGTATACTGGTACACCGTCTGAAGAAGAATTATATGTGGGCTGAGACGTTGAAATATTTCAATGTCACATCAGAATTGAAGCCTTCCAAACTTTACCACATTCCTTGATTAATTAAATTAAGTTATATATGTATTTTTTTTTTGTTTTTCATCATTATTTGTAAGGAGCCAAGCAAGCTACAAAAAGTTATTAATTTCCATGTGTGGATAATTAGGCACTCTTTTATTTGAATTGTAGTTTTTGTAATTTCAATATTTCGTGCATATGTTGTGAAATTAATTTGGTTTCCTAATTAATAGGAGCAAGCTACAAAATAAAAAAAAGCCTGTCTAAACAGGATTATTGGATTACACAAAAATAATATTTATTGTGAGAATAACGAACAAAGATGAAAATTTCTCATCTTAAGAGGGCAAAAAATGTAAATGTTTGCATCTTCGCAATTAATTTATTACGTGACAATAACAGATTCAACACTTGTGAAAAATTATAATATGTATACACATTTTTTTATGATTTAAATGTGTCGTGTATCAAATTTAATATAATTTGAAAATGTACTTTGTACTTCGCGGAGTAATATGAAGAGTCAAATAATTTTTAAAATTTGATAATACAAAATTTCTACGTCATGACTCTCGACTAATTCTAATTTTCAAAATAATACAAACGTTGCAGATTATAATGTCTTCTTGATATATAGAGACGGTATATATTCTGCGGTATCTCTTAATATTCTGAGATGCTGTAGACTACAGAATCTAAAGCTTTTTTTTTTTCTGTACAATAAGTCCGTGTTATTCTAAGAAGCACCAATATGTATATTTTTTATTATTATAAATTATGTTAATTTTTCAACAGGACATAATCCTGGAAATTTATTTGCCGATACAAAATGGTCCAATTATCAAATATTCAATAGTTTTAATTTGTTTATATTATTTATAGAAAATAAATGGTGAGATTTAGATATTTTTGATGTATAAAATAAAATGTTAATAATTTATGTTACGATGACATCTTAAGAAAACTTGGGAAGTACGGATTGTCAATATTTGTCGGATCTGGAGAAGTTTGAAAGCAACTTCGTGTTTATATTTATTTTAATTTTTCGGTGATTAATTAAGAGGTGTGTTAGTTTCTTCCTGGTGGAGTACATGTCTTGAGAAGGTAGATTCTTTCCTATATTATATTCTATACTTTACAATATTTTTAGAACTGTACTATTAATCAATTTGACAACAGAACAAAGATATTCTTAAATTTTGAAGCACATGGTGTTGCCGCTTTAATTCGTATATGTAAATTGTAATATGTAGTTTATTATATCTCCATTATTTGTTTGCAAAATTTCAAGGTAATTTTAATATATTTCATGGTTATATTTTTGTCATATTTATTTTTCTAGTAAAGTTGAAAGTCGAGTCACCCAACTAGCTTAATATCTACAAGGGATTTTCCATTTAAGTTTCAAATCTAGATTTTTCACATAGAAAATATTGTCTTTGTCACTGTACTAAAGACTCGTTCTTTATTTTATCATATCTATTTCACAATAATTATATTACTCGTGCCGACTTAATTACATGGTGTAATTTGGAAAGCAAAAGATAAATTAAATGTATTTTTTTTTAGTAAAAATTAGAGGTTAATCATCTAATTATTTAGAATTCGTCATGTCATCTAATCTCCATTCGAGTTGCGAATGGAGATTTTGTATAGATACTTCAATAGTATACATATAAAACAGTATACATATTTTAATTGATCGGCTAATATTTTCTGGTTAATTAAAGATGCTATTTTCTTTTTATACAGCGGCGGATCTTAGTTCAACTTGGGGTGCTAAGCTACCCCAAGATTTTTAAATTTGTTTACCAGGAATGTGAAATTCAACTGACTTTATCTGTTTTTGTAAATGTATTAGCCCCCTTATCAATAATATAATGAATTTGAAGGGCATACAAGTAAAATTTAGAAATTTCAATAGCAGGCTGCTTCATTTCCATTTGGGCCCTTTGATTTCTGAATCCAGCGCTGTTAAAAAAGGAAAGGCATCCCTTTCCAACGTAGGTCAAACAAAGAAGAAAATAAAATAAAGAAAATGTCCAACAAAATTCACCGAAATTTTTATTAATACCACTGTTAAAAAAAATCACAAATTATGGGGAATTCGAAAAATACCAGGGCCTCCAAGTCAATCTGCAGCTCCATTTGGGGGGGGGGGGGGCAGATTGACGTTGAGGCCCCCCAAAAATCGAAAAATGCATTATAATATACTGATATTTAGGTTTTTTAGGGGCCGCATATTGACTTGGAGGCCCCCAAGAATGGAGACGCAGATTGAATTGGAGGCCCTGGTATTTTTTGAATTCTTCAATTTCAGTAGTGTATTAGTTTTTATTTTTGAATGATATTAATAAAAATTTCGGCAAAATTGAAAAAGAGCAATCTCCATAACTCCATTCTCCAGCGGACAAGCAGTGCAAAAAATATAACAACAAAAATAACATCTCCACCGTTCGTAGCAAACAGCAAAAAATTGTGCCAAAAAATAAAAAAAAATCTACATTCAAAATTTACATCTCCAGTGCGGAGTGCAAAATTTACATCCTCAACTTTTGAAATCAGTTCGTTTTTTTAAAATTGAGATTTACATTTATTTGTAAATTTCTGAAATATTATTATTCATTATAACTTTTAGATAAAAGTTTATTTTACTTTCATGCTAAATTCAAAAGAGTTAATTTTACTTTCATACTAAATTGTTAATATGTTATTGTTCCCTATTCATGGTGTTTATTAGATTATTAACTTTAGCTTGATTTTGATAAGCATAACATGTTATTGGTGTTAGTTATCTATTATGTTTTTTTATGAAATCAAATAGTGAAAGGTCTTATTATCTTGAATAATATTATATTATATAAATTTTATTTTTTAAATAATATTTAGTCCCTCTTATACTTAAATTCTAGTTCCCCCTCTATTTATATATATAGAAAGATGATGGACTAGTCTATTAACTTTTATTTAATTGTTCATAAAACCTCTTCTATCAGAGTTTCGACTCTATAATCTTCCACATTAGAGATTCGACTCCATGATCTTCCACATCAGAGAATGTGTCTTTATCTCTGTATGAAAAACTAGTTCTTAAATATGTTATTTTTTTTTAATTCTTTTTCCCTTCTTTTATGGTTGGGAACTTGCAGGAGCCAGGAAGGAAGAGGTTCCTCCGATTGTTGTTCAATCAACATCCGCGCAGGATAAAAAATCCAACGGTCCACAGTCTCCACAACAATTTATATTTCTGGTTCTATTTTGCAGCGACGCGGTTGATATAGTCATATGTGTAACGAATCAAGTGTGCTAACAATATAACAAGGTCGGGTGAAAAATCTGGTGCTCTGCACATGGTATGGTCCACGCATCAGGAGCGGGGTATCCGACGGACATCAGACCAAAATTTTGGCATAAATAATTTTTAAATACATTAAATTTAAAGTAGTATGTTTGGAATTATAAATATTGCGATAGCTTGTGGGAGTAGTACCGTACGTCAAGACTCGACTAATTCTAATATTTTTATTTTATTTTTTAAAAAACCGCTGAGAATAATTTACCAACTAACGTTGGGTAGATGATTTATAAATGTCTCCGGCCTTATCTGTTATTATTGTAAGATGCGCAACGAGCAATACTTGAAAGAGTCCATATCCTCCAAGGTAACATAATATTTTTGTTTAGATTCGGACTGTCTGATTAAAATCTGGACTAATTCGATCTAAGTAAATGTACGGGACTTCTTTAATATTCGTACGGATTCTAGATTCTGATCGGACGGTCAGATCTAAACAGAAATATTATGTTACAAATTTATAAATACTCACTCGCAGTAGCAGTGGCGGAGCCACATTGAATCAGGAGTAGGCAACTGTTTACTTCTGAATCTAGGTTTATGTATAATCAGATTATTGCTTACCTTTGAGGAAAAAATTATCTATTCTAAAACAATCCTCAGAGTTAATTTATAGTAGTCCGCAACCTACTAATTATACCAGTAAAATTAATTTGATGGTATCCCTAATAAAAATTTTGAACACACCTCTGCTCACCGGTAAGCTGACTGTGCTAACTTCTTTTATGCTATGTTATTACAAATTGAAGCGTATGCTAACCATTTTTTTTTGCCGACGATTTGTTCAATATAATAAACTATTAGTCTATTACAAAGTCGATTAAAGTATATGTTGCATTGCTTGTTGCTCTTTGGAATACTAAAAAAAAACATTGACTAGTTGCTTTCGGCGGTTAAAGAAGTGTTCTGATAGTTTGATAAATACTGGATATACTAACAGAGTAGGGTTTAAATATTTTTATATTTTATGTTTTTATTTTATCTTTATTTTTTGAAATACAATAACTTAATATTTAAAAATTAGGATTTTGGACAGTTCCCCTCCACCTAAGTTCATTATTTCCACTCCTTGCTGTCCTTATCTTCGACACAACACTCTCCATCACGATTGAAGCGTAACAGTAAGTAGAATCGATCGTCGTTGGATGTGACAATATCAAAAGCAAAAAAATTACATTTAGAAAAAAATGACTATACTCGATAATTATCATATTTTCTCTAAAAATGAAAAAACAGTAGGACTTTCGTCGGTGTATGAGATAAAAAGTTTGATATTTTTTCTCTCCTTTCAGAAGAAAAAGAGATTTGACTTTCCAACCCACGAATTTCTAAAATAAGGTGTTTGATAGCAAGTATTAAACAAGAACAACTTTTTGTTGCAGCTCATTTTTTTAAATCTTGTCGGTACTTTTCCTTCTGGTATATAATGTTGTTTACTTCGGGAAATTATATGAATGCGGTGACGGTTGAAGAAGTGAATCCGGTCATGGAGCGAGATGGAGATTAAAGTATTAGGATGACTAAAATCTTGATTGGAACGCGATGGTGAGTAGATTTTGATTGGAGAGCATTCGATTGGAGAGAGATGGAGATTAAAGTATTAGGGTGACTAAAATTTTGCAGGGACGCAGTTGATATAGTCATATGTGTAACGAATCAAGTGTCTAACAATATAACAAGGTCGGGTGAAAAATCTGGTGCTTTGCACATGGTATGGTCCACGCATCAGGAGCGGGGTATCCAACGGACATTAGACCAAAATTTTGGCATAAATAATTTTTAAATACAATTAAATTTAAAGTTAGTATGTTTGGAATTATAAATAGGTTAATTATATTTTCTACCATCTATCCATCATTCATTTCATTCCTCAACTAACTAACTTTCTCTTCTAACTATAATTACAAATTCTAACTACCTAATGGTCCCTACAAATTAATGCAAATTTTCTCCCTTTATTTCTTCTCTCTCTCCCTCCCTCTCCCACCTCTGCCTCCGCCTTCCACCTCTGCCTCCACCCGTCTCTCCCACCTCTCCCTCTCCGTCCACCTCCGCATTCGCCTCTCACCTCTGCCTCCCACCTCCCACCTCCGTCGCCTCCCTCTCCCACCTCCGCCTCCGTCACTCCATCCCAATCAAGCACGCCTCCGTCGGTTAGATCCATCACTGTCGACCGCCGGGTCAGATCCATCGTGTCTATGTTCCTCTTTTGATCATGCAGTAGCGAGTTATTTGCAAAGAACAAAGCTTCATTAATGGTGAATTATGCCAGTGCGTACTAAGTACTAAGAAATGACAGAAAAATAAATTTTGAAAAAATTAGAGGTGTATGAATGCTTGATGTCTTAGTAATGAATACTTCAACGTGTATGAATGAATACTTGATATCTTAGATATAAATACTTTAACGTATATTTATGAATACTTGATATCTTATGGATGAATACTTCAATGAAATATGTTTTGTTTTTTTGTAACATTTCAATTATATAATCTGTAAAATTTGATAGATTATTTTTGTTTTGACAGTGAAACTATTTTTTATTTCTAAAAAATAAAATTGAACTAGAAAGCAATAAAGCAATGTTCAATACTATTCAGCTGCTCTTGTAAAATTAATCGAGGTATGCACATATGTTTGTAATACTCTTGATACATTAACTATTTACACTTACACGACGAGGATGAATACTTGCTCGATGAGATATGAATACTTGCGATGAGGTATGAATACTTGTGTAACGGACAACTCGAAAGTATGTCATCATGGATCTCATTTGAAAGAGAAAATTGTGTAGAAAACGTTCGTGGTTTTAGATTTGCAAAATTTCTCACAGATTCGTCAGAAATATTGGTTAGATTGAACGGAGAGAAAAAAAAAACCATATCTAAAAACGTGTAAAAGATGAGTGAGTGATGAGTCCAGTTTTTTTTTTAACTAATTGATAGATGAATACTAATTGATAGATGTATTATAGATGAATACTTGATGTATTATAGATGAATACTTGATGTATTATAGATGAATACTTGATGTATTATAGATGAATACTTTATGTATTATGCATGAATACTTGCGCGCGCCAGTTTTAAAATCTTTCAAATATTAGGTGGTCTCCAAATAGTAAGTGGTTCCCCCAAGTAGTTAGTAGTTATTGACTGAGAGATGAAACGGGAGATGGTTCCCGGAGATAGCTAGGCTCTCCCTTATAAATATTGCGACTACAGCTTGTGAGAGTAGTACCGTACGTCAAGACTCGACTAATTCTAATATTTTTATTTTATTTTTTAAAAAACCGCTGAGAATAATTTACCAACTAACGTTGGGTAGATGATTTATAAATGTCTCCGGCCTTATGTGTTATTCACTAGTACAAAAAACCTCTTTACTGACTGTTCAAATACCCCTACACCGACTGTTATAGCAGCGTCAGTAAAACCGGCGCCAGTGAAAGTTACTTTACACTGACTGTTTTTTAACAGTCAGTGTAGGGTACCTACACCGACTGTTTTTTAACAGTCAGTGTAGGTAACCTACACCAACTGTTTTTTAACAGTCAGTGTAGGTCCTAAAAACAGTCGGTGTTGGCATAAAAATTTTGACATGGTTCTACTTGTATCGGGGCTAGCCTCCATATTTTTGCTAGCCATATGTTACCATTCATTGACATTAAATAGAATATCATCCAAAAAATGTAGACAACATAAACAAAAGGCAACACAATTTAACAACATAACATATTCATTCACAAAAACCACACTATAGCCAAATTTACATAACCCATAAAAGCAAAATATGCAACTGAAATTAACAACATTGTATTTCTTGTAAATATGTTAGAAGTTGTCCAAAGAAAAATATACAATTCTTGTAGTTGACTGGTACTGCGCCAATCCAAACCATGGACATTGCAATACTGGTACTCAGCAATCAATTCTTGTAGTTGAACATTTTTAGCATTGGCCTTGTCGGCTTTCTCGACTGCATCGGCCACTTCTTTTTTCTGCAGACCCACACAAAAAAATTAGTAAGTTATGACTAATGATTGATGTAGGAAGTTATAATTAGTTGAAAAGAACTTGAAAGAATGTAAATATAGTGAAATAACTGGTCAACTTGGAGCAAAGCAATGACATTTTGCAAATATGCAATTTTCTCATATATTTCTTTGATAAGTTTCTCCAATTTAGAAGCAGTTTCATACTTGCTCTTGAGCTCCTTTGATCTCTCCTCTATGCTGGACTCTTCACATCTCCAATTTTTCTGCGATTGCGAGGGTAAAGAAAAATTAAAAACGCAGATAATGCATGAGTGCAAATTCATAAAAAACATCAACCGACATTGGCAATTTTTGCAGGATGCAATACTGCAACCTTTATTATTTTGCATTGTATACCAGTTTGACAAATGAAAAAGAAAAAAGAAAAAAAAACAAATCTGTCACACAATAGTAGCAGTGATTTTTAATTTGATTATTTGTTTTAATCTAACCTTGAGCCAAGAAGTCACTCTGCACATCACCATCATAGTTCTTGCATGCCCAGACATATCCTCCTTCGCTCTTGACAGCATACGCGACCATGTCATCAATCAAGCGGTGCTCATACCTATAGGAAACCGAATTTCATTAATAATTTTTAAAGATATATTACCAACATTGATATAAAAAGGTAATAACACAGGAATTCAAGAAAGCATTATCAACAACCAAGCTATTTTCTTAATTTCTCGTGTAAAATAAATAAGCAAATACATAAAACAACCAAAAAAGATTTAACAGTAAAAAATTTCAAAATAGGAGTTCACCAAATTCCAGCAGCCTCAAATTTTGATTTCCACTCGGCCTCATAAACCTCCTGGAAAATGTCCTTAAATCTGCATTATAAGAAATTTAGATTTAAGATGACGGTAATTCTGATAAGAAATGCATAGTTACTAAATGTAAAGCAAGGTAAAAGATTAAGGACACACCTGCCATCATATTTCTTTAGAATAGTGTTCTTAGTACTCAGATACAATGGCCATTTCTTCTCGTAAGTAGTTGCCATAGAAGAAGCAGCAAAGGCATTGATTGGCTGTGCAAGGGTTTCAGATAAAATTCATTAGTGCTTAAAGAAGTCCTTTTTGGGGAACCCATTTCATGGTCTCCTTACAGCTATAGGATATTTACTTATTAACCATACATCCATAACCCCTTTCTGTGTAATCTTTGGATGCAGGTAAGCATATATTCTACAACTAGGGAGTGTTCTGGATATATATTTATAATGGAAAAACCAACACAGTCTATTATGTACTGTTATAGTATGTACTTTTTAGTTTTTACCATGTCAGTGTTGTACATAGAAATAGCAACACCACCAGCTCTAGTAAAGTTGAAAACCTCAAGATCAATCTGTTGTTCTTTTCCCTCTATAATTTAAGGACAGAATAGTGTAAAGACATGAAACTAATAATGTATAAAAATAAAGAACAATTTCAATTTTTAGTGATTGTTGTTGGTTCTGGGGCATACCAAACACCAATTTCAGCTTGCCAGGTCCCTTAATAACAGCATCAGTAGCACGGTACTGGTCACCAAAGGCATGTCTTCCTATGCAAATGATGGGCTCTCTGAACATATATTTATTTTAATATCTTTTACCTGGAACATATTTTGGGACATTCTTGCAAATGATGGGCTCTCTGAACACATAGAGAAAAGATATTGCACGGGTCGGCTGATAATAATTTGTTTCTGAATTTTAGGCTTACCAGGAGTTATAGTTGCACACTTGATGGCCACATTATATCTGCAAAAAAGTTTGTCAGTCAACATCAGAAAAAAAAAATTGAATATTCAGATATACCACAAATAATAATATTAATTAACATCTGATTTTCAAACCCAGGGTGGTATATCACGACTAAAATTGGATAAAATAAGAACGAAATAATAAAAAAAAGGATAGTATATCTCACTTGAGAGTAGCCTCAGCACTTTCAACTGTAACATTGTCATCAGTGGCATCACGGTGTAATATCCCCAAATCAAAATATTTGATATCCAAATCCAAAAATGGGAAGATAAGCTGCATACAAGATAAATTTTACTGAATTACAACATAAATTTAACAAACATGATCAATATTTTACAACTAAATTCACTAGTTCTTGAATTTCAATAATTTTACTGAAAAAGAGGGAATTTAAATAAATTGATTAAAAGATGCATTTCTGAACCTTATCTTTAATTGAGGCGGATCCAGATCTCTAGTTTAGATCTTACGGCAAAGGTTTTCAAAGGTATCACTAAGGTTAAGTATCACCCGGGGAGAACTCGCGGTTTAGGTTTAAGCTGGGTGGGGAGTACTCACGCTGGCCAATGCTTCGCGGCTTAGGGTATGTGCTCGCGGCTTAGAGGTTTGTGCGGAGGTAGACAGACGGCAAGGCGGAGGTAGAGGTTTGTGCGGAGGTAGACAGATGGCAAGGCGGAGGTAGAGGTTTGTTCTCCGATGCTCGATCCTCAGAGGGAGTCGGCGGGGGGAGGGTTTGTGCTTGGATGCTCGGTGCTCAGAGATAGAGATAGACATCAAGGCGGAGGCATGCTCGGAGGTGTGCTTGTGCAAGGCGGAAGTGTGCTCGTCGCCGAGAGATTAGAAGGGTTTGGGTTTCGAAATTTTGTTTTCTCTTAGAGGTATTTGGGTTTTGAAATTAGAAGGGTTTGTCTTGGAGAGAAGGGGCCGGGAAATGAAAATTTCCTTAGCGCGCGCGGCTTCGAAAAGAGAATGGGGGGAAGGAAATTTTTCAGCCAAAATCACCGACTGTTTTTAAAAACAGCCAGTGTTGGCCGTCTACACTGACTGTTTTTTAAAAAAACAGTCAGTGTTGGCAGTCTACACTGACTGTTTTTAAAAAACAGTCAGTGTTGATAACAAATTATTTTTATAAAAATTTACTTGAAACAGGCACGTACGTGATGGTGTAATAACATGTTATTACAGCATCTTTTCTATATGAATTTTATAATTTAAATAGTTAATCTTTATTTTCTATGCAAGAAATTCTTGATCTTAGTTTGCATTATTTTTTATGCATGAATATTTGTTGTTGGGTATTAAGCCCTTAATTAACGGATCCAAGTTTGCATGAGCATGTGTTACACAATGTGTTACACAATTCTAAGTTTATAATTAACATATTTTTATTTTTATTTTCTTCAACATAAATTATATTATCATATTATTTATTTATGTACATACTTTCTTGACAACTAATCAAAGTTTAAAAATATATTAAAAATTTTGGAAGACTTAATTGTATTATAAAATATCCACAAATTGCTTAATTGGATTCCCTTATAAAATTTGTCAACAAGCGCAAAATCCCGGTTGAAATTTCATTTCATATAACTTGTGATTTTCTTTAGGATTCTCCGTCTTCTTGCATTATCTTGTAATTATTAAATTCGTATTTGTAAAAACTTGAAAGATTTTAAGTTTTAACTTGATTTTATTAAATAAATTAATGTATTACATGTGTTCAATGAAATGTTCAAACCAAAATAATATATTTTTAATTATGATATTTGAAAAAAAAAAATTAAGGAAAAAATGTAAAATAAAATGAAAAATGAAACAAACAAAAATATGAATAATAAATAAAATTGTTAAATAAAATTCACCTCATACACATAAATTATTATTTTGAAATAAAATTCAACCCTAATAAATGAGTGAGCCTATGGTGCTATGTATAGCACGGATGGGGTCCGTGCTATGGCCAAAAATTTGACTTTTATAAATACTGGAGCCAGACCCTCATCGTCTCTTCCCGGGAATTGAATTCCTCTTGATTTCAAGCTCTAGGAAAAGATGTCCAAAACAAGCATGTATTCCCTTGATTTCAAGCTCTAGGAAAAGATGTCCAAAACAAGCATGTTAGCATGTATAGTTACTATGATTGTGTTAATTATAAAGACATTTATAATCACTTGTAAGTTCTCAAAATATTTTTAAACAATTGTTTTAGTGCACTTTATTTACACAGAACATGAGAACTACACTAAAATGAAGTCACTGTTTTTTCAAAATTTCAGCGGCATTAAAAAAAAAAAATCACCGACTGTTTTTAAAAAAACAGTCAGTGTTGAACGCCAACACTGACAGTTTTTCAAAAACAGTCAGTGTTGAAAACCAACACTGACTGTTTTTAAAGCGTCAGTGTTGGTGCTCAATACTGACGCTTTAAAAACAGTCACTGTTGGTGTTCAACACTGACTGTTTTTGAAAACAGTCAGTGTTGCTGCTAACACTGACTGTTTTAAAAAACAGTCAGTGTTGAACACCAACAGTGACTGTTTTTAAAGCGTCAGTGTTGAGCACCAACACTGACGCTTTAAAAACAGTCAGTGTTGATACTCAACACTGACGCTTTAAAAACAGTCAGTGTTGATAACCAACACTGACTGTTTTTTTTAAAAACCGTCAGTGTTGATAACAAACACTGACTATTTTTCAAGCGTCAGTGTTGAGCAACAACACTGACTGTTATTTAATAAAAGAGTCAGTGTAGGTATAGCAACACTGATGCTTCGGTTAAAACAGTCGGTGATGAAGGGTCGGTGAAGGGGTTTTTTGTACTAGTGATTATTGTAAGATGCGCAACGAGAAATACTTAAAAGAGTCAATATCCTCTGAGGTAACATAATATTTTTTGTTTAGATTCGGACTGTCCAATTAAAATCTGGACTAATTCGATCTAAGGTTAAATGTAAGTGACTTCTTTAATATTCGCACGGATTCGGGATTCTAATCGGACGGTCAAATCTAAATAGAAATATTATGTTACAAATTCATAACTACTCACTCGCAGTAGCAGTGGCGGAGCCACATTGAATCAGGAGTAGACAACTGCTTACTTCTGCATTTTGAAAATTAAATATAGATCTATGTATAATCAAGTTATTGCTTACTTTTGAGAAAAAAATTGTCTATTCTTAAACAATCCTCAAAGTTAATTTATAGTAGTCCGCATGCAACCTATTAATTATACCAGTAAAATTAATTTGATGGTATTCCAAATAAAAATTTTGAACACACCCCTGCTCACCGGTAAACTGACTGTGCTAACTTCTTTTATGCTACGTTATTACAAATTGAAGCGTATGCTAACCATTTTTTTTGCCGACGATTTGTTCAATATAATAAACTATTAGTCTATTACAAAGTCGATTAAAGTATATGTTGCATTGCTTGTTGCTGTTTGGAATACTCAAAAAAACATTTACTAGTTGCTTTCGGCAGTTAAAAAAATGTTCTGATATTTTGATAAATACTGTGTATACTAACAGAGTAGGGTTTTAAATATTTTTATATTTTATATCTTCATTTTATCTTTATTTCTAGAGCTACAATAACTTAAGATTTAAAAATTAAAATTTTGGACAGTTCCCCTCCACCTAAGTTCATTATTTCCACCTCTTGCAATCCTTATCACACAACACTCTCCTCTTTTTCGGTCCTTTCTCGAGCGGAAAGAAGAATGAGAGAGAGGGAAGGAACCAAAGTCAAGAATGAAGTATTATCAGAGTTCAGAGTTTAGAGTCTACATCATAATTGGAGCGTAACAGTAAGTAGAATCGATCGTCGTCGGATGTGACAATATCAAAAACAAAAAATTGCATTTAGAAAAAATTGACTATACTCAATAATTACTATATTTTATCTAAAAATGAAAAAATAGTAGGACTTTCGTCGGTGGATGAGATAAAAAGTTTGACATTTTTTCTCTCTGAAGGAAAAGAGATTTGACTTTTCAACCCACGAATTTCTGAGATAAGGTGTTTGATAGCAAGTATTAAACAAGAACAACTTTTGTTGCAGCTCATTTTTCGAAATCTTGTCGGTGCTTTTTCCTTCTAGTATATAAAGCTGTTTACTTCCGGAAATTATATGAATGCGGTGACGGTTGAAGAAGTGGATCCGGTCATGGAGCGAGATGAAGATTAAGATATTAGGGTGATTAAAATCTTAATTGGAGCATGACGGTGAGTGGATCTCGATTGGAGTGCGTTCGAAGAATCAGATCCAGTCATAGAGTAAGACGGCAATTAAAGTATTAGAGTGATCAATCTTTTCAATTAGAGCGCGACGGTGGGTAGATCCGGTAGTCGTCAGAGTGCGGCGGCAGTCGAAGAAGTGGATCCGATCATGGAGTGAGATGGGAATTAAGATATTATTGTGATTAACTCTTTGATCGGAATGGCAGCGCAAATTCACAAACACGAAATGGAAAAGGAATTCGCTCTGCGTTTATAATCGGTAATAAAAGTTAAAGGTAAGAAGAATTGATTCGACAGGATTTGAGAAGAAAAAGGTCGCTAAGTAAAATTATGTGAAAAACGGGTAATAAAGGTTAAAGGTAAGAATAATTGATTCGACAGAATTTGAGGAGAAAAAGGTCGCTAAGTAAAATCGTGTGAAATATGGAAGTATTTGACGAGAATTGATTTCAACACTGTTAAGACTCGATAGCCCATGTTTCCTTTTCTTTCACAGTTTCTTCGTACGTAACAAGATGTGTTTTTCGGTTAGGTGTCCTTCATCTTTTCTACTTTGCATTTATTCTATTTTGCTATCAACATTTTATTATAAAATTTTATAATAATTTGTAACGTTTTAATGGCAATTTCTGTAAATTAAGTCAAAAGTTAGACTTTTTCTATATTTCTAAACAATGAATTCTCAATTTATACTTGAAGCTTCCGATCAACAAAATTTAGTTTCGAATCAAATCTTTTTCTCTCTTTTCTATTGAATTGAATCCTATTCTCTTTAATTTTTATTCCAATCAGAGTGTAAGAGTGTATATAAGTCGAATTAGAATATTAGAGTAAACATATCAGAGTGTAAGAGTGTATATAAGTAGAATTAGAATATTATAATTGAATCCTATGCTCTACGTTTCTCGTCATTGTCTTTTCATAAAATATTTTAAAAAGCTCGTTGAACCATAGACCTTCGTCTTTTTAAAAAATGTGCTCTTTCATAGTATATTTTGACCTAGTTAATTTTCCTAGTGTATGCTAATTTTTGATAGAGTGTATCTGTGTATGTATTTCTATTTGTCACCAATTAATATTTACCCATTAATAATCTATCAAAATTTTTTTAATTCCTCGAGTTTAACTGTTTGAATTCAACCCTTGTTGGTCAAATTCCTGCAAAGAAATTTTTTGACTCTTGTGTAATATACTTATTTAGAAATTATATTTTTAAAGATGAATTGTTTTAAACCAGTAAACCCTTCACTGCTACTTGCTTTTTCTTATACTGAATGGTTAGATTTCTCACGAGCAAGTTTATACACAAATTAATTCAACCAAACTAATACGCATCCATTGACCTGAACTAAGTACTGTTATTATGTCATTATCATATAAACCAATGGACATATTAATTTCACCGAGTTGCGTGTCAAATTTAATTTAAACATCTTTGAATTTTCCTTATATTCACTCAACCTCAAATCTCTGTCAAAGAAAAAAATGAAGAATGCAATGATGCAACCTTTCTTCACCAAGAATCATTCTTCTCTCTACCTACTCTTGCTTCCATTTTTGTTTCTCTTTCTAATCTTCTTCGCTATCTACCCGAATGATCTCAAGTTACAGTCGCTCTTCTTGACATGCGATAACCATGATGTCTCTTTAATGGGTCCCGTCAGTGTAAAGCCCGATTTTCGACTGTTGATCAGTGTCTTTACAACTGCTTGGACTTTTGAGCGGCGCCACCTCCTACGACTCGTCTACTCCAAGTCACTGTGGCCAACTAACAATGTCACCGATTATGTCAATGTCCGTTTCGTGATGTGCAATATCACGAACGAAGAGCACATCACCATGGTCGCACTCGAGATCATGAATTACGGTGACATTATCGTCCTAAATTGCACCGAGAATATAAACTCTGGCAAGACTTACAACTATTTTTCTAGCTTACCTGACATCTTTGGTCATGATGCGCCATATGATTACGTGATGAAAACTGACGACGACACTTACTTGCGGCTTGATGCATTGGTGGAGTCTCTTAGGGAAAAACCAAGGAATGATGTGTATTACGGTTTGGAGATGCCATGCAACGGCACCGAGTTCAACTTTTGGATCCCTGCGCCATTCATGACCGGCTTAGGGTATCGATCGATATATTTATTTATTTATATTACATACATAAATGTATTAATTATTCAATCTGCCAAGATAATAAGTTATATAATATATATGTTGTATTATTGTAGATATGTGGTATCTTGGGACCTGGTGGAATGGATTGCAACGTCAGAAGTGCCAGTAAACCTCACGACAGGACCTGAGGACATGATGGTGGGATGGTGGTTGAATATGGGCGAAAAGGGTAAGAACCGGTACAACAATGCTCCGGTGATCTATGACTTCCTGGGACCAGATCAAGAGGCGAACTGCTTTCGCCACAACTTGACCACCGACACCATTGCGGTGCATCGATTGAAGGAGAACTCAAGGTGGACAACTGTGCTCAATTACTTCAATGTCACTCATGGCATCAAACCTTCTAAATTGCACAATTTTAGTTGACATTTTTTTTAATGTTTTGTTTGATTTGTTTATGTAATTGTACGGAGTAGCTTACATTTTTTTATTGTCGTACATTATTAATTATATCTGCGATAATATTTGTGATTTTAAAATGAAATTTATGGACGGGTTGTATTGTTATGTTGTTCATCATTCAAATAAGGTATATGTCATGTTTGAATTAAATTCAATTTGATTGTCAAATTCATCCGAAAATGATTACAAATTAACAATTGAAATTAAATTATTTGGTAATTCTTTTAAATACTGTCCAAATACATAATAATTAATGTATACTATAGCTAATTCTTTTAAATACTGTCCAAATACAATTTATTTATCCCTAGTTGGTGTGTGTTTTAATTGTTCCTATTAGACATTATTAATTAGTGGCTAACGTTCTAAGCTTCTCTGAAATTAATTTCTGTTAGAAACTTTCCTTTCTATAATTTATCAAATAAAAAAAATTAAATTCAGTTCCAGATTATTTAATTTAAAATGAAATTATAGAAATTTTAATAAATTGATTATTTCTACGGAGACGGAGCACCGACATTTTTATTAATATCTAAAGTTTAATAGAAATTAATTAATATACCCAGAGCCCCTGAGTATTTATAAAAATATCCCTACCGGCCATTTTCTGGTCGGTACCCTATTTATTTAAATACTGACCATTAAATGGCCGGTACCTTGTTTATTTAATTACCGGCCATTAAATGGCCGGTACCCTTAATTTTGTTTTGTTTTACATCCTATAAAATACCCATTTTTTTCTCTCTTCCCCTCACAACTCACTCCACTCACAAAAGAGAAAGGGAGAAAGGGACAGAGAGAAAGAGAAAACAATTTTTGAGGCGAAAATGCTAATATTTGAAGGGGCCAAAAGAATGATCTATAGCAATCGAGGTAAATCGTTCTATCGTGGCATAGCGAGAGGAGGGTCAATTAGTGATCGAGATAAAAATGAGGGAAAAAACTACAAGTGTCCAGTATGCCCTGATAAAAAGGCATGTCAATCATTCATATAGCCGAAATTTCTTAGTTGTGAAATTTCAGACGATAACTTAATTTGTGGAAAACCCCTACGGCTATGGTTTGAAAAAAAAGAAGGTTCATCCAAAGCCTCCAACATCGGACGATGAGTTTGTTCCTTGTACTTATACTGGTAAGGCTACCACTTCGTTTGCTGTAACTGATTCAGATCTGGCAAAATCGGCTCGTTCTAAGAAGTAGTATTAGTAGGGTTTAAAATTTGAATGCATTTGAGCTGGGTTCTAAGAAGTAGTATTATTATAGTTGGATGAATTAGGTTGTAAATTTTTTTAGTTTCTTTAGTGTCTATTTTGTAGACTTTATTTCATCAATTCAGAGTTTGTTTAGACTTAATGTGTTTATGCTTTATTAATTAAATTAGAATTACTTTTTATTTAGTAGTCACGTGTTGTTTCTTTTAAAGATGAAGGCGTGAGACATAATTCAGAGTCACAATTAAATTCGCAGCCAAGTCAGATTTGCATCACAAATTGCAAATAAAAAGGACCACACAATTTGCAAATAAAGTCCACACACACAAATTGCAAATAAAAAGTTCTGAAAGCAACATCTAAATAAACAAGTTCGCAACATGTATATAAATCACCTATTACTACCATGCTTAAAACTAAATCCGCGAAACAAACCAGTTCCAGAAGATGGCCTACCAGATGGCTCTGCTTGGGTTCCAGATGGCCCTGCTTGGCTTCCAGATGCTCTTGTTGTACGTCTACTAGTTGACCTCCTCGGTTGGCTTCAAGATGGCTCTCCTTGCACCCTAACCGTCTGTCCTCCTATGGCAACTGCCTCTCCAATTGCTTCTGCAAACATTACAGATGTATCTAAACGGCTTGTAGTTGTGCTACGCCGTGACCCTCCGGACCCTCCGGACCCACTTACCTCTGCCATAACTCGCTCATTTTTTGCCGCATTTGCTGCATTTCTTGCCTCTGTATTTGCATTTGTTACTTAGTAAGTTGGTATAATTGGAAAGAAATATAATTTTTGATGAATGTTACATACCTCTTCGTTGCCTATCAGTAGTTGAACGACGAGATTGATGCCCCCTTCGTCTACCTTCCATTTCATTCATCGTCATTACACGGCGGGAGTGTATGGTTCTCGTTGTGTTATATAAGTTGGCGCAACTAAATTTTGGCTAGAACTTCCAACCCTTGGCTCTATCAGAACTCTTCTGGCTTAGATTTCTATTATAAAGATTCTAGTGGCCTTCAAATGGCCGTACACCCCTCTTCAAGTACTTTCATCTAGTAGTTTCGCAATGGTATATTTTCCGGAGTTTCCATTGCAAACTCAGGTTGCCAATTCTAAGTTGCACCTTTCTGGGTTAAAACTTGTGCATGCGTAAATCATGAATTTTAAGTCACAAAGTGAGATATCATCGAAAATCATAAATGAATTAATTTGGTCTTTGTTGTAATAAGCCCCGTATGCATTACTAAGAACTTTCCCACCACAATATAATGAAATCAATGCCATGGCAAACAAACTACATTTTGAAAATGGTAAACAATTGTCAGGTTACTAATCTACATGTATAGGTTACTGAAAAATAATTAAAACTAAATAAAAAAATTAAATACATTAATTATTTTATTAATTTACAAATTAAATGAGTGTAAATTAAATGGATCATGTTTGTATATATTTAATGGTCAGCCCACTAAATCCTAAAAAATTAAAAGAGTGTAAATTAATTATTAAAAATAATTTAAATTAATTATTTTTAATAATTAAATTAATATTATTTTAATAATTAAATTAATTATCTAAAAAATAAAAAATAACAAATTTAAATTAAATAAAACAAAAATATACATGAAGGAAGAGGAGAATTCGGGGTTGAGAGTGAGTTGTGAGGGGAGAGATAGATAGATAGATGGGTATTTATAGGGTGTAAAACATCAAAAAAGAAAATTTAAGGGTACCAGTAATTAAATAAACAAAGTACTGGCCATTTAATGGCAGGTATTTAAATAAATAGAGTATCGGCCAAAAAATGACCGGTAGGGGTATTTTTATAAATACTCAGAAAATCTGAATATATTAATTAATTTCTATTAAACTTTGGATATTAATAAAAGAGGGATGCTTCTATGGACATAAGTACATATTTGTAAAATGAACATATTTTCATTTTCAAAGTTCAAACAGTCGATCCGACCGTTCAACATTATCTCCATATTAAAATGTACTTGGAGGTCAAATTTTACATTTTTTTGAATTATTTTACTATTTATTAAGTATTTTACAAAACTAGTCAAATTCAGACCATTGAATTTTGTACCCATCTTAATAAATAGTAAAAAAATTCAAAAAATGTAAAATTTGACCTCCAAGTACATTTTAATATGGAGATAATATTGAACGGTCGGATTGACTGTTTGAACTTTAAAAATGAAAATATGCTCATTTAACAAATAGGTCCTTATGTCATAGAAGAATTTGCCTAAAAAAAATGTCGGGACGGAGTATAAAGATGTGCGAAAAATTATGGCTTTTGGTCAGTGGTTTTTTTGTCATGGAAGCTTTCCATCGGGCAAAAAGATGCGACACATGGATTTGATAATTTTGTATAATTTAATCGTCCTTGCTTGGCGTGTGATATGTACCTATTCTATTTTTAGTTAGTGGTTATATGCTACACGCTTCTGAAATTAAATTTCCGCAGCATTTCTTTTCTGTAATTTAACAAAAAGAAAATTTTAATTCACTTACAGCTAATTTTGCTGAAAATGAAATCATAGATTTTTTAAAGTGCCAAGTTGCTTTTCAGAAATCTTTTCTATACAGGAGAAAGTCACTTATTCAACATGGATGCTAGCCAAAGAAGCGATCTAATGCCTGATATATATTATTTTTATCCTTTTTATGATTCACTTAATAATGTCAGATTAATTTAGTTTATTTAAATAGATATCGACTAAATGTTAAACCAAAAAATTATAATGGAAGGAGTGAAAATAAAAAATAATTAAGTGATTTTCAACCGGTTCCGACTGAATTTCAAACAATATACGACAAATTGTGCTTTAATTTAATAACAATACAGTTCAGTTTAATGACTTTATAATTTAAATTATTTTAATGATTTGTCATAGACTGATTTAGTTCAATGGAAGCTTTGATGCTAACAACAAAGATAATACTTGAATATTTTTCCAAAATTAACCTGTTCATTTCTACTTTTTAAATTTTTTTATTTTTAAATAATAATTAAATACATAACTAGACAACTATTACTGTAAACTCTCCCTTCAAATATTCTTCATGCAGCCTTTTTAATTAATCATAGACTTCATATTCGAAATGCATACTTGTATATTTCCATTAAAACAACGGTTGATCATGCTTTTGAAAACACATTTTTTATAACTATTAACAATTGTCAAATATTTTTTTTTATCTCATTTTATAAACCTCTTAAATTGCACAGTTCTTATTATGAACTTCCATTCTTATTGTCCGAAATTTTTTGAATACGCGCTTAGTCACTATTATAAATACACATTTTGCTATTTATTTATTTATTTATTATATAAGTTTGCCAAAAAAAAAAAAATTAGAGGGAGAAGGGTTAGGGTGTATTTGGGTAAAAATTTTGACAGAGCAATTTTTAATTCATGTAATGCGATATGTTTGGATGAATAGCTGCTATATATTAGGAATAGCGAAGCTATTCTCGATTCAAAGCAATCCAAACAACGAATGGACTATTCTGAATAGCTGAGAACATTGCTATTCTGATGTTCCTCGTAGAAGATGGAATAACAACTATTTATGTGTGTGAAAAGAGAGAAAAAAATATTTTCTTATCGGATTTTCCGCCAACATAGCTCCAATGTGACAAAATTGATGTCGCTTATGTTATTTTCATGTCGTGACAATTCGTTTTAAACTTCACTTGCTTATCTTTCTTTTTCCTTAGCACCACATTAACATTATTTTTTCTTGATTACAACTATTTACTATTCTACAACAAATGTGCAATTCAAACAACATATATACTAATATAAATAGCACCATATAACACTATTTTCACACTAATATGAAAATTACTATTTTTTCTCTATTTTCATCTACTAATCTCAATTGCTCTATTTTTGTACTAATCCATGTACGATCCAAACGTACCACATTGCATGAATTAAAAATTATTATGTCAAAATATTTATCCATGTATTTGGAGGGTGGTCAATGAGCTGCTACTGTTCAGACCAAAACATTAAGGTTCTGTATCCTCCGTAGTACAGCACGGTGGGACCACAACTTTACAGTTCGGATTTACTCTTAATTAACCGGATCAAACTCAATTCGGTGTCTATTTAGACGGTAGGAGTCTCTTTTAAAATTTGTGTCAGATTAAAAACAATTTAGATTATCTCATTCTACGAACAGTTCCTCTGCAGTAACACAGATGATACAAATTCGAACATTAAAAAGGCTTTGTTTCAGGCCAATTAACACTGACTAAGAACTAAAAATTGTGTGTTAGTCTACCGACAAGTGACAACTCCAATCAAGAAATCATATATAACTCTGGGGCAGAACTAATTATTTGTCATAGGGTAACTAAAATTTAAAATACACAATGTGAGATTTGAACTCGAGTTCTCTCAATCACTAAATAGAGTTTTAATTACTAGACTACAATTAAATAGTTGTTATTTATTAAGAGAGATTAGACTATATATAAAGTTAAAAAATAAAATAAAATTCAACTAAATTTCTATATATGTAATTCAAATTTTAAAATTATAAAGGTGACTTAATCATCTTTAACTAAATTTCTATATATGTAATTCAAATTTTAAAATTATAAAGGTGACTTAATCATCTTTAACTAGATCTTAGATCCATCCCAATACAAATTAAGTTTCACATTAAATGATGCAGTGCCAATAAAATACATTTTTGCAACAAATTTCTAGTGAGTGATTACTTGTTCGGATCCCGAATAACTATTTCAAATTAAAAAAACAATTGAACAATGTGACCCAACTTTTCTAAATATTTTTTTGAACAAATATAAAGAGGAGGGTTCTAATACCTCATGTCTTTTATACCTCAACATACTTCATATTTTATATTTTTATTTTTAAAGTTTAAATTGTCGATCCGAACCATTCATCATGATATCCATACTAAAATATACTTGGAATGAAATTTTATAATTTTTGAAACTTTTACTATTTTTTAAGATATGTACAAAATCATTGTTTCTGGACTGTTCAAAAACATTGATTTTCTACCTATGTAAAAAAATAGTAAATTTTTCCAAAAAAATATAAAATTTGGCCTCCAAGCATATTTTAGTATAGATATCATGTTGAACAGTTCGGATCGACAATTTGGACTTTGAAAACGAAAATATAAAATATGAGGTATGAAAAGCATGAGGTATTGGAACCCTCTTAAATTATAAAAATGAAATTATAAGGACCGATGCGAGTGACACTAGAATTTGGACGGCGTATCAGGGCCCGGACTTGCTATGAATCTGAATCATCCCAGATATCTGACTCAAGCAAATTGAGGCCCAAATTAACTCAAAACGTTGCCTATTTGGGGATGGCGCAAGGGTAGGGCCGTAAACGGATCAGATATTATCCGATTTAAACCGGATCCGAATCCGGAAAATTACTCAAATTATTCAATTCGTATCTGTATCCATATTCGAAAATTATATGGATAAGAATATGGTTTGATTTTTAACTATCCGTAACTATCAGTATCCAACCGTATATATCCCTGAACCATAACAAAAGTACTCTTTCTTCTTAAATTGATTTATTAAACTGCATATACAAATATATTATGATGAATAATTTAACACTATGACATAATGAGTGACTATTATCTTGCTAATACGATATATGTTTTGTAATCAACAAACTTATTATGAAAAATATTAGATCTATTTTATGAATAAAAAAATATATTTAGATGTTATTCTTTATTAGAATGTACATTAGTAATTTAGTTTTAATTATCCAAATTATATTCATATCCGTTTCGTATCCGTCAGATATCCGATCCGTATCTGTATCTGATTCGTATCCGTATCCGTATCCGTTTAATATCTGATTCATATCCATATCCAAGACTATTCGTATCCGAAAAATTATGACGGATAAGATACGGTTTGATCACTATAGGAAAAATTATATCTGTGCATTGAGATTCACGCCAAGTTAACAGAACGATCCTAGACCGTCCGTTTCCAATTTGCTTGAGTCAGGTACCTGGGGTGTTCTGAATCGTTTGATATGAACCGCACCGGATCCGATCGGTTATGAACTTACGATAAGCGGATTAGGCGCAAGACAGAAAAATAGGAACTCCCTCATCAGGGAATCGTATCCATTATTCAATCCACCATTTATCTAGAGAAGATAAGCCGGTGGTTGCTCCGGCGATGCTCCGGCGCTTCCTCTGTAGCTGCAGCGCCGGCGCGACATCCTCCTCTCCGTTCCCGCTCCATTCCTCCCCCTCTAAGAAGAATGTCGTCTTCCTCGGTTCCCCTCAGGTCTACTCCCCCCTCCCACCTCACCTCTACTCTACTCTCTCAGTTACACTCTGACCGAGCATAGAATGAATAGCTTCAATATCTGTGCTTTTGGTTTACGATATACAGTTTGACAGTAATTGTGTTTTTATTGGATGTTATCAGGTATCAGCCTCGGTTTTACTTAAACTGATGGCCGCCTCAGAAGCCTCAGATGCCATTTTTAAGGTACTAGGATCTCATCTCGCAACATTTCAGTTTCGGAATAATGACATGATTTGTAGTATCAGTGTCTAATTCTAATGGGAGTTGGTTCTTTTTCTTAGTTGGCAGCAGTTGTTACACAGCCCCCTTCTACCAGGGATAGAGGAAGAAAAAAGTTGATGCCTTCCGCTGTGGCGCAGCTTGCGCTTGACCAAGGGTTCCCTCAAGAACTCATTTTCACACCCGAGCGAGCAGGGGAGGTATCAAATCAAACGTATATTCATCTATTATTTGTGTGATCCTTACTTACCTTTTGATGGATCAAATTAGATGTTATTTGTGTAATAATTAATTTCCCAGACAAAAGAGCCTCTGTTGGCTTTTCTTTGTTTAGTTACTTTGTCGAAAATGGAGTTTGTGATTTTTAAATCTATTCCAAAGAGAGTGATAAACGCTCAAATTATTGGGGAAAAAGGGATACAGGGAAGAAATTTGATTTCTTGTGTAAAATTCAGAACACGTTTCAGCTGTATCGGATTCAGAAGACTGTAATTGCTTGGCGAACCAAATAGGAGTCTTATTCATATTTTATTACTGCTGGGAAACCAAAATGTTGGTGCTGACTGTTATTGAGTTCACGAACCTGGTAAACAAACTATATAATGAGAGTGATAATCGTCAAACTGTTTTGTTTTTCCTTGTAAATAAGGTAGTTGGTCTTAAGAAATAAAAATGCGCAATTATTAGAGCTTGTGCTGCTACTGCCTAGTACCGATTGCACTTCCAGAAGATACGTAGCGATTAAATTGAAATTTGATAGTTTGTGCTTTTACTGTAGGCAGATTTTCTTTCAGATTTGAAGGGACTTAACCCCGATCTTTGTATAACGGCAGCGTATGGAAATATATTACCTCAGAGGTTTCTGGATATTCCACTATGTGGTCAGTATTCTTGTATTTCAATATATCTTAGATTTAACAAATGCTGTCATGTTTAGTTGCTGACCTGCTTATCAGTACGCACCGCAATACAGCCATACTGAACCGATTGATATAGAACTCTAGCACTGAATTTAGATTTTCTTTTAGCATACTTTCGTTATGTCCTTAAGATTTCACTTGAATGCTGCTAATCCTTTTCTTGTTCTCAACCAAATTGTCTTTATTTCTATTTTTTATTTTTTTCTGTTTGGTGTGTGTATGTTTATGTGTGTTAAATCTTTATTTTTCAGGGACAGTTAATATCCACCCAAGCTTGCTACCACTATATCGTGGTGCTGCTCCTGTTCAAAGGGCATTACAGGTATTTTTTGGCTTTGTTTGTTTTTCATCACTTGAACTTAATTAATTCTCAAAAATACTTTGTTAATTGCTAGATTTTATAAATTTTCATGTTTTAGGATGGTGTTACAGAAACAGGAGTATCCCTTGCATACACCATTCGTGCACTAGATGCTGGGCCTGTCATTGCTTATGAAAAAATCCAAGTTGACGATTCCATTAAGGTATAATATATGCCATTTTTTTTCTTTTCTTGTTTTCTGGGTGGGAGTGTCTGTGTATAATGTATTTGAAGGTAATGAATTGTTTGATTTGATTTGTTTATCCTTTGTATGTTCCAGCCAACAGATCTAATAAAACCAAGAGTTAAATTCAACATAACAAACCAAAAGAAATGAACTCAAAATATCTTGTAGCACTTAAAAATTGGGATCTGACATATGTGATTTCTGTTATTCATGTGGAGTTTTTACATAATTCGGGTGGGAAAATAAGAGAGGATATAGAGATTGAAATTAAGAAAATAGAGGAGACAAAATGGGCTTCTGGCAACAAAGTGTGTTTAATAATGCTCCATGATCAAATACCAAAATGAACTTCTATTATGAAAATACTCATAATTTGTTTTTAGCTCTTATTATGAGACTTGCCCTTTGTGCAGGCACCAGAGTTGCTATCAATTTTGTTCGACTTAGGTACTGCTTCCCTTTTATTGATTATGTTACTGTACTTTCTTTTGTTTATTGTTTTATTTTAAATGGTTTTTTATGCCATTGAAACTTTTGTATTTTACATAAGAAATCTTTATAACTAGAATTGCAATTAATTTTGTGGAAAAATAAAAAAAACATATCATAATCTCTTAAATCATCATTATTATGACTATATATCTCAATGATGACAGTGCTTACCTATTTTAGGTTACCCAAAAGGTTAAAAGTATCTCAAAAGTGAACAACAGAGAGAAGACTATTTATTTGCTTTTGAAAATAACCATTTATAATTCTTTTGACTTCATTAATTTAGTCCTGATAAATGGTGGGTACCGCTTGCTGGAAACCACATCCTCTGCAAAATTTACCGTTTGAGTTAATTCCGGACCATGCGATTAGAATTCAGGCCAATCCGGTCCATGCCTATGATGCATGGGGCCCTTTAATATTAGTGCAAATTTAAATCAAGACGGTCCAGATCTTAACTCAAAATTTGAGCTAATGCAGAGTATACGAATTCCCGTTTGCTGTGCATTTGTTAAGAAGATTATAGAGTGTCCAGATACATCTAGAAAATTTTCATTGGCTATCTAAATGATATCTCACTCTATTTTTGTCTTTTCTGAATGCTTGTTTTTTAAAATGTTTTGAATCCTTCAATCCTGTTGACTCACTAAAAAATTGAAGAACCAATAAAGTTTCTCTAATCCGTCATGACAATTTTCTTGTGAATATCATGCAGTCTTTAAAGGAACCTTCTCATTTTCGGAACTTATTTTTTTCTTAATTAATGAGCATTATCTTTTATCTAAAAGGGGCTGGTGTTAGTTTAGAATTAATAACCTATACTAAATAATAGTTTCTCTTGTGCACTGAGATGTGACTATGGAACATTACCACAAAGTATTTGTTCTTCTAATTAATATGTTGAAATATTTTCTTTAATAGGTTCTGGGCTTCTTATTCGCGAGCTCCCCTTTATTCTTGATGGATCGGCAAAAGAAAAGGCACTACCTCAGGATGACTCTAAAGCTACATTGGCTCCTAAGGTATTTTCTATTTCAAAACATAGACAACTTTTTAGCTTGTACGTCATGTGATGTTTCTAGTGTTAGTGCATGCAAAATTACCCCGCTTTGACAGTTAATTTAGGCTAGGAGTAGGGGCGTTCAAACTGCGGTTTGGTTAAAATTGAATTAAAATAGTCAAACCAAAATTTTATTCAGTTTTAATAAATCTAACTGAACCAACAGAATTAAATTTGTCAACCGAAGTAATTTCGGTTTGTTTGGTTAAACCAAATAATAGAGATTAAATTTCAAAAGGTCAAAAATCAATACATACAAAAATACATTTAATGGTTATAGAAACAAATATCAAGATATATGTCAGTCGAATCAAAATAAGAGAGATTAAGCCGAACCAAATATAAAAAACCGAAGTAATTCAAGTAAATTTGGGTTTGTTTGGTTTAACCGAAATAAGAGATTAAACTGAACAAACCATCATTTAATCCAAAATTTGTCGGTTTGGTTCAAAACCAAATAAAACGGATCCAATGAACACCCCTAGCTAGGAGTTCTAAATTTGTACGTGCAAACTTACTCTCACAAATTAATGTTCGTAAGTTTTCTTTGTAGCATATTATATCAAAAGTTTTTTGGATCGAGCTCAATTATATTATCAGGAAATTATCGGGTGACTTTTCCTTTCTAGTGTTTGCAAATAGTCCTCACTTTATGAGATAATTCTGACAAAGTTCATCAAGTTGGTCTATATTATTTTGTTAAAGTTGATCAAATTGGTAAAAGTGTGAAAGTAATGGTGTTAACCGTGACTTGTGTTTTACAAATCTAATTCAAACTTTGATGTTCCTGCAGTTGACCTCAGAAGAATCTTGGCTGTTATTTGATCAAGAAGCAACAGTGTTGCATAACAAGGTATGGTTTCAACAAAGGAAAACATCTGATGAAGTTTGATTATATAACTAGGGGTCAAATCGAATTATCACAAACCAAAGTTTGTAACAGTCACAACTGGCACTGATTAGTCTCTTTACCTATGAAGATATTTTAAATTGTTCGATTTTGGTAAATAATACAAAACCCTTTCAGGTACGGGCATTTGCTGGTTGGCCTGGGACCCGAGCGAAGATCCAGGTTTCAAATAGTAAAAATAATGGGTTTGATTTGCTTGATATTAAAGTAATTAGCACAAGAGTGTGTCATGAAGACGTAAAAACAAGCGACAAAGATGAGATATTGTTTTCTGGAGATGCTTTGCAGATTCCTTGTGCTGGTAATTCCTGGCTTGAGGTGAGTAATTAAATCGGAATTGCACATGATTATATTTTTTTCTTAACTTTTTATTTTTACCTGTTGTTTGTTTTATTTCTAGTATTATATTTCTCAAATGAGTTTCTTCTTTTACCCATGCATAGGTAACTGAGCTACAACTGCCGGGAAAAAAGGTGACGAGAGCACGGGATTTTTGGAATGGTTTACGTGGTCAGAAGCTAAAGAAACAATCACAGCTTGAGATATTAGTATGATGTCAGAGACAATTTTTTTTTATTCGCATTTCCCTGTCCATGTCTCGAGGATTATTTTATTGGATAATTATATTTTTCTCCATCTATCCATCCCCATTTCATCCTCCAACTAACTAACTTTCTCTTCTAACTATAATTAACTATCTAATGGTCTCTACAAATTAATTACCCAATTTTCTTTCTTTATTTCTTTCATCTTTCTCCCTCTCTCTCTCCACCTCTGTCTCCACCTTCCACCTCCGCCTTTACCCGTCTCTCCCACCTCTCCCTCTCCGCCTCTGCCCGCCTCTCCCACCTCTCTCTCTCCGCCTCCGCCTTCCTCTCCTATCTCTCCCTCTCCGCCTCCGCCTTCCTCTCTCATCTCTCCATCTCCGCTTCTGCCTCCCTCTCCGCCTCCGCCTTCCTCTCTCATCTCTCCATCTCCGCTTCTGCCTTCCTCTCCCACCTCCGCCTTCGCCTCCCTTTCCCTCTCCCACCTCCGCCTCCGCCTCCCTCTCCCTCTCTCTCTCCCACCTCTGCCTCCGTCTTTCACCTCCATGAACTATTTACACTTACACGATGAGGATGAATACTTGCTTGACGAGGTATGAATACTTGTGCAACGGACAACTCGAAAGTATGTCATCATGGATCTCATTTGAAAGAGAAAATTGTGTAGAAGACGATGGTGGTTTTAGATTTGCAAAATTCCTCACAGATCGTCAGAAATATTGGTTAGATTGAACGAAGAAAAAAAAATCACCTCTAAAAACGTGTAAAAGATGGGTGAGTGATGTGTCCAGTTTTTTTTTTAAAATATTTGACATGTTAGATGTGAATACTTGATGTATTATAGATGAATACTTGTCTTATTATATGTGATACTTGCGTACTCTTGTAAAATTAATCGAGGTATGCACATATGCTTGTAATACTCTTGATACATGAATTATTTACACTTACACGACGAGGATGAATACTTGCTCGATGCGGGATGAATACTTGCATGACGAGGTGTGAATACTTGTGCAACGGACAACTCGAAAGTATGTCATCATGGATCTCATTTGAAAGAGAAAATTGTATAGAAGACGTTGGTGGTTTTAGATTTGCAAAATTCCTCACAGATCATTAGAAATATTGGTCAGATGAACGGAGAAAAAAAAATTACCTCTAAAAACGTGTAAAAGATAGGTGAATGATGTGTCCATTTTTTTTTTAAATACTTGATATCTTAAGTGTGAATACTTGATGTATTATAGATGAATACTTGATTTATTATATGTGAATACTTACGCGCTCTTGTAAAATTAATCGAGGTATACATATATGCTTGTAATACTCTTGAAACATGAACTATTTACACTTACATGACGAGGGTGAATACTTGCTCGATGAGGGATGAATACTTGCATGACGATGTGTGAATACTTGTGCAACGGACAACTCGAAAGTATGTCGTCATGGATCTCATTTGAAAGAGAAAATTGTATAGAAGACGTTGGTGGTTTTAGATTTGCAAAATACCTCACAGATCGTCAGAAATATTTGTTAGATTGAACGGAGAAAAAAAAAACCACCTCTAAAAACGTGTAAAAGATGGGTGAATGATGTGTCTATTTTTTTTTTTAAATACTTGATATCTTAGGTGTGAATACTTGATGTATTATAGATGAATACTTGATTTATTATATGTGAATACTTGCTCGTGCCAGTTATAAAATATTTCAGATATTAGGCGGTCCCTAAATAGTAAGTGGTCCCCCCAAGTAGTTAGTAGTTATTAAAGTAGTTATTGACTGAGGGATAAAACCGGGGATGAATTCCGGGGGATAGCTAGGCTCTCCCTATTTTATTTGTGTCATTTTTCGTGTGCATAATTAATGTAAGAATAATGTTCAATCCTGTTTTATCAACGAAAAATATGTCTTGTTTATATTCACGAAATACGTCAGCATTTTTCTGTAAAGGGTTGGGATTCCTTGAGAATAGATATTTTGAAATATATTTCTAATTAATTTTAAAAAATAATAAAGAAAATTATAGACTCGTTGTTGGACTTATGAATTGATTGTGTATCAAGTTTCATTAATTTAGTGTCACTTGATACTCTATTGAAGGTCGTTAAATATAGACCGTTGCAATTTTTAAGTCGTTTAATGAATGGTAAAATTTGTATCAAATTTTATACCACGTGCATTATATAAGTATAGTATAGATTACATTTTAAAAATCGGATTTTAAAACTATAAATTATCTTTTATCATAGTTAAAATTGTCAATGGATTCTAATCCTTTCCGTAAAACCCTGCAAACTAATCTGACTCGAGAACTAAATATTATCCGGAAAAGCTTTTTTTTTTTTGTAAAGAATTTTTCTATAATATTTTAAGGGGGGGAAGATAAACGGTGAACAGGTTCAGAGGTCCCTTTCATGGTTGATGTCTATGATTTAATAATACTCGGAACATTTGAGAGGTTTCTTATCATCTAAAATTTTACAATAAAATATAGACCAGGGAGGGTTGACTTGGAGCTGTTCCAAAAAAAAAAAAAAAATAATAATAAATTGTTACATGCATATATACGATTTACCAATGATCTCTCTCTTCTTTAATATTCCATTCGTGAAGAAGAATATTTCAACCTCCTTTTAGTATTGAGTCGACCACAGCTGTAAATGTGATAGATATCTTAGTATATGTCATTGACTTATTATTAAGTTCTGTTGAATTAAATATGTTCATATTGTTGCGTGAAGATTTGTGTTAATAACAATTATTTTTATGTATAAATACGTCATGAAAGAATAAGAATTTTAATTGATCGTCTGTATTATAAATTTTGAGATATATAATAGAAGTTGGGGCCAGTTTGGTATAACTTTCTTAGAATATAATTGGAACTAACAGTAAATGCGTGATAATTGGAATTTTACTTGGTAACCTCAATATCCTTTTTGAAAAAGGCACAACATCTAATAATGGGAACTAGAAAATTTAGATTGCAGGGCTGAAACTTAAAATCTATAATGTGTGACAATTAAGATTTTAATCCAAATCTCTACAAGTCTAACCACTAAATTACAAATACATATTAAGTATTTTATGAGAGAACTGAACTATATACTTTTTTTAAGACAATATAATTCAACTAAATTTTTAATATATATAATTAAAATTTTAAAATCATAATAATGATTAAACACCTTCGACTTGCGTTAAAGACAACTAAAAGTCAACAACGCATACCCCTCAAAAACTTCAAAATTACGTATTTCCCCCTCTAAACTTTAAAATTACGTATTTCCCCCTCTAAACTTCAAAAACTCACAGATTTACCAATTTATTGTCTTTTATATTAAAACTCATTCTAAATTTATAAAATACCCATTTTACCCTTTATTAAAAACATATAAAGTCCATCAGACTCAAATTTGAATTTGAACGGTTCATCTACCGTCCGAACTGCTTTTAGATCTGTGCGCGCAAGATCGGCACAAATCTTGATGCGAACACACACGCATATTGAAGCGACATGCACAGATCTTAATGCGATGCGCGCGGATCGGAATTGCTTTAAGATCTATGCATGCTAGATCAGCACGAATATTGAAGTGATGCGCATAGATCTTAATGCGATGCGCGCGGATTGGACGGTAGAGGAACCCTTCAGATTCAAATTTGAGTCTGATGGGCTTTTATATGCTTTTAATAAAGGGTAAAATGGGTATTTTAAAATTTTAGAATGAGTTTTAATATAAAGGACAATAAAATGGATAAATTTGTGAGTTTTTAAAGTTTAGAGAGGGAAATACGTAATTTCAAAGTTTAGAGGGAGAAATACGTAATTTTGAAGTTTTTGAGGGGTATACGTGAAAGCCTATCAGACTCAAAATAAAATTAGTTATTGAACTGGGCTTTCGGCCTGGCTACCAATACTGTTTTGTATTACAGTGGTACAAACCAAATGAAAATAAGAGTATTATTCCAAATTAATACCATCTTTATGCATTCAAACATGGAAGGGATATTTGTGACATAATTAAACATGACCCACTACTGCTAGTTTAAAGTTGATCCGACATTCCGATTAGTTATTTTTTTTCCTCCGAGAAGAGATTGGAGTTCACTCACCCAATTGTCTAATATATTCACAAGAGATCTCCTATTCAGATTTCGAACCCGCAATCTCTCACCCAGAGATTCCGAAGAGCATGTGAGTTTGATTTAGCTTTAATCTATGCTTACTTCGATAATGTTAAACTCCAGGTTCCAGCAATTGGACTCTATTTTTTCCTCAGTTTACTCGGGTAAAACTAAATTTAAATGCAACCTTATGTACTCAAAAGTCAATATGGTAAAAACGAGTAGGTTTAATTATTGTAGACTAAAACAAAGTATTTCCATGAACAATTAGTAATAACTTTAACGTACTACGTAGATGTGCCAGCTAGTTTAATGCTCTTAAGAGAATATGCATATTAATTGTTTAAAATTAAGTACAACTCAGTCAATTGCCCCAATGAGTTAACAGAAAAAAATAAATAATAAAACCTGATCACTAAGCATGGACACTTGGAAGAGAAATGGAGGGAGAAATTTATAAGCCAGCAGCATATATCACGAATTAATTAACAATTTTGATCAAACAATACACTTATATGTCACCTTATAAATTGAGTATTAATTGAGAGATTTAGTCTTAATCCATGACAATATGGCATTGTTGGTCGAATTAGATACTAATTGATTATAGTAGACTTAATTTGAGAGAATTAGGTCAGACTCAGTACCGTGAAATAATGATTAGAGATGAAGAGGTTTAATTTCCTTGACCAATAAAATCAGGCGTTTGTAGACTTAATTCATGCAAAAGTGAAAGTCCAAGAGCAAATTAATTAAGGTGAATAGTAGATGCATGACGGAGCCCATTAATTAAAAAAAAAAAAATCAAGGCCCGTTTGACTAAGAGGCCATGAGGCATTTTTTCTCATCAGTATTACCTCCAAAGAAATTTAAATTTATATAAAATTCATACTTACTAAATCTTAAAATATACTTTGAAACAAATTTGATGCCAGCTTCCAGAACGTGGTGATTCATGAAATGAACATTACAAGCCATGGCAAACACAATAGAAAAATTGATGTTATTCATCAAATCTATTTCAAAAAATTATTATTCATCAAACACCAACAGTTCTGTTCTCATAAGCGTCTTAACATTAAAACCAACAAAGAAGATATGTCTTACTTGGAGAAAAGAAAAATAAATCTAGACAAAAAAATATATATGTCATGGACTCGCTGAAATTACACAAAATATAAGCTACTCAAAAATCAATAATGAAGTTTACACATGATAAAGGTGAGAAGGCTTCAACCCCTTTGTAGCATTGAAGTAGTTTAATGTTCTAGCCCATTCCAAGTTCCCTTTCAACATGTGAATTGCAATCGTCTCCGGTATGAAGTCATGCCGAAAACACGTCTCATCAGACTCTCCTTTGTAGTCGTAGAATGTCGGAAAGTTGTGATACCTGTTGCGCCCTTTCTTTGCCGTGTTTAGCCAGGATGCCAGTACAATGTCCTCAGGTCCTTCAGTATTGTTTCGAGCTATTTCTGACTCTGCAATCCATTCTGTAAGGTCCCACGACAACAGGTATCCCAATCCCGACATGAACGACGAGTTCATCCTGTAATCCATGTCATCTGCTCTGTAGCAAGGATTAACCAATCCGTAGAAGACGTCTACCCTAGATTTGTTTCTTAGAGATTCTACCAGATTACCTGCAATATCAAATTAGTAACTCTCATGAGTTAGTTAAATGAATCACTTTGATTATGTATTTATGTCAACAAGTAAGAGATAATTTTCAAAATTAAGCTGTCTTACATTTTAAGTGAGATTAAAGAATAACAAGCAGAGGAAAAACAAACATTATGACACTCTTTTTAGTACACTTTCTCTATCAAAAACCAAAATATAAGTAATTAGTAACATTACCTAATCTGAGGTAGGTGTCATCATCACATTTCATTACATAATCATGAGGATGGTCTCTGAACAATGTAGGAACACTAGAGAAATAGTCATAGGTCTTCCCTTTGTTCATATTCTCAGTGCAATTGAGGATGATAATATCATTGTATTGCATGATCTCGAGCGCCACGATTATGTGCTGCTCTTCCTTTGACAGACTGCAAAAAACAAAGCGAACATCCACTTCCTCATGGTGATAGGTGCCGCGTTGCTGGGAATATGCTAAGCGGATGAGCTGGCGCCGCTCATAGCTATCTGCTGTTGTTAGCACGCCGACAAGGATGCGTAGGTCCGGTCTCGACACGCTTTGCATAATAGAGTCGTCTGATGGAATGGTGGAGTGACATGAGGCGAAGAAGGTCGGGAGACGAAATTTGGTAGAGTGCATAAGGATCAGGAATGTGAAGGCTAGAACAGAAAGAGGGAGAATAATAGAGAGATGAACATTTTGTTGCCAGAAAGAGGATGCTAGCCTCGTCGCCATAGAGTATATCTATACCAGCAGGGGCGGATCCAGTGTAGTCCGGGGGGGGGCAGCTGCCCCCCCCTGGATTTTGAGTTTTAGTGGAAATTTATCGGTTCCGACTGACTTTGCCCCCCCTGGATTTTTTTTTGCCCCCCTCTGGACGTTTAATTTGTAATTCGAGTTAAATTTAGGGTTAAAATTGAAATAAATCTGTTGAATTTTGATTGGTAATTAAAATTATAAGTCAGATCATCAGAAATTACAAGTCAAAACATTGAAAAGTATAAGTTACAACATTATTTTTTGTCGAGTACCTAATTGGTTAATGGATTTAAACCCAATTAGGTATTTAAACCCGATTCGATATTTTTTTGGCCCCCCTGACGAAAATCCTGAATCCGCCCCTGTATACCAGCTGCTTATAGTCTTCTTTGTATGACAAGTGAAAGTAAGAATGAGTGTTTAGGCAAAAGCAACATGTTCTGAAGGCTTATATGTTTCTACAAGGAACTTTCCAATGAATTAATTTGACCTAATACATAACAATTAACAAGGGATATGTTGGGAATTAAATTAATTAGTCTATATATGCTTACGCGCCATCATTTTTATTATGCCATTGCTTGGTCTAGGATACACAATTTTTTCAAGTCAATTTCCCTCACAATTGCATGGACTTAATAAGCTTTTTGAAAGCATTGTGCGGCATTAATTAAATGGTTGGTGGTTCTTTAACGATTTAACAACTGATCAAGATAGCTAGAAAAATAGCATATAATATATAGCTGAAAATTACAGATATTTAAAATTTTACATATATAAATCCGTTAAACCTGTTATTCTTTTAATCGTGCTATTTATAGATTTGAATGTATTTGAAACATTTTTTTTTTGTTCACAAAAGTGGGAATATCCCACCAATAACTTTTACTTAAGAAATCAATATTTAATTTTACTAATTATAAATTTAATCTCTACTCTATTTAGGATGAATGGAGTATGCCATTTGAAAGCTTCCATCAAACAATACGTCTATCTCAATCGAACCATACATATCTTGTGGCAAACAATTAATTGGGTGCTATCTCGAGCACTTCCCGTACATCAATCGAGGTCAAATATTATTATAAACCATGCATTAAGCATTAATTTAAATAATTATAGATGAAAGCTGGCGAAATGTATTCTATAGAATCCAATATCATTGAAATTAAAGTGTAAATGAAAAAAAAAATGTATCTATATGTGACTTAAAACCCAATATAATTTAGAAGTGATATATGTTTTATGCTCCTCTAACCTTTTAAGTTATAACAAATGGTCCTCCGGACTTTTATTTATGATAATTATATCTCTAAATTTTTTTATGTGTGACAATTATCGCTAATTCTTGATCTTACTATTATTATTAATTATGAATATGAAATAACTAGTACTTACAATTTATAAGAGTTGAAAGTCTCTTCCTCAGTACAGACCATTAAAAAAGAAAAATAAAATCGTCGGTTGTCGAAGAAGTTGCTCACAAAAGAGGAGAAATAGATCAAAATTGCCCAATTCAATAGTTGATCAAAGAAGAATGCCACATCAAGGATCAGATTTTAAGTAAGGTGTAAAGTTATTTTAATTAAGGTCTAAAATTTGTATATTTTTTAAACGATAATATAGATGAATTTTCTTATTTATTTCATACTTGCAATTTTTTAAATTTTGAATTAAAAATTATACAAAGGGTTCAAATGCTTAAAGGTCACTCCACTGGCAATTAATTAAATACATCTCGAAAAAGATTAAAGCAACAAAACAATCATGCACTGGCCTGCTGCATGCACTACATGCGCATTTAATTTGTCTACGTCTCTACGACTACCAAATTTCGTCTTTCATTTTCTAGCATTTTATATCGGGAGCAAGCCAGCAAGGGGTTGGACCAAATTTAATTTATTGTCATATCTGAGATTCATGTGATCTGCTTAATTTCGGGAACGGTTTATATTTTCTTATTTATATCTGTTGGAAATCCGCTCCCTTTTATATATATTAGCTGTTATCTTTCATTGGGTTTTAATTTAGTTTGTGATCCATGTTCTTGGATCATTAATTAATGCTCTGTTATTTTTTTTTTAATTCAAATGAATTGACCTCCGGCTACGGCGTTTTCATTTAGTAAAGTCGCTTTACGTAGCCTTTTTAATTATTAAAATCATGGAAGTTTCAAGCAAAATTTTGAATCATAAATTAATTATAGGTCTTCCAGTTTGTAGACTTGCAACTTGTATTCATATTTCGAGATTCGCATTTTTTTTATTTTGAGACTTGTTACTTCGAGGATTATCTAATTAATATATAACTCACCAGTTGTGATTTTTACTTGCAACTAATGTAGAAAATGCATGGTGGGCTATGCTTGCATTTGAAGCTTTGTCTGGAATTAAAATGAATTTTGATAAGACTGAATTATACACTTTGAATACACCTGCCTCAGACAATCTACATCAGATATTTAGATGTCAGAAAGGCCAATTCCCTATTAGATACTTAGGTCTTCCACTTCATAAAAATAAATTAGCAGTTGCTGATTGGCAGTTCTTATTAGATAAGATAGAGCATAGACTCCCTAGTTGGCAGGGACAGCTCTTATCAATAGGGGGTAGGGCTACTCTACTCAATTCAGTCTTAACTTCTATACCTTTATATGCCTTATCTGTATTTAGAATCCCTGCTACAGTCCTCAAAGACATAGATAAAATTAGACGTAGGTTCTTGTGGCAGGGGACAGAAAAAAAGTTTAAATATGCATTGATGAATTGGGAGACAATTTGTATAGGCAAACAGTTTGGGGGAATGGGGGTTCTAGATTTAAATGAGATGAACATAGCCTTATTATTAAAGTGGTGGTGGAAATATAAAAATGAGGCTTATCAAGGGATGTGGAAATCTATGGTACAATATAAGTATGATACATCTCCTTCCACTCCACTATCCCCCTTCTGGTCTAGTATTAGTAAGTTAGAATATATAGGCAATATTAGTGTGATTTATCAGGAAGCAGATCTCAAATTCAATTCTGAAATGATATTTGGTATCTCAACTGTTCATTAGCTACTAGATTCCCTTTTGTATACCAATTATGCAGGAATAAAAATATTGAATTAGCAGAGGTGATCAACTCACAGGGTTCCAACATTAGATTTAGCAATACACTCACTGGTGCCAACTTCCTAGACTGGTTAGAAATTTTACAAATTATCAGTGTCACTTCTTTTACACATGATAGAGATACAGTGTCTTGGAGATGGGACCCATCAGGGAAGTTTTCTACTAGCTCATTATATAAATTTCTTAATTTTAGGGGAATTGTTCCCATTTTACCACTCCTCTGGTGGACCTTACCAATACCTCCCAAAATAAGGGTATTCATGTGGCTTACTCAAAATAATAAAATTTTGACTAAAAGCAACTTAGCTACAAAAGGCTGGGTTGGGGATCAGCACTGCCTGTTATGTCCTGAACCTGAGACAGTGACTCACCTGTTTCTTAAATGCCCACTTTCTCAACAAATTTGGTTTTGGCTAGGGCAAAGTCAAACTATCATGCAAACATGGGATACTTACAATGATATTATCCTATATGCTTATACACTACCTACTGTGTCCAGAACAGGTTTTTTAATTGTGGTTAGTGCATGTTGCTGGAGTATTTGGAAACATCGTAATGAGCTTTGTTTTAATAATACACATCCAAAATCAGCTAGGCAATTGATATTACTGATAAAATCTTTGGTGCTTTTTTGGATAGGTGCTCTTCCAGCCAACACTCAAGCTGCAGCAGTAGAATGGCTGCCTGTGATGGAGGATGCGATTCCTCTGGCTAGCTATATGCCTTTGGAGATGGTTGTTTACCAAGCTCCTGATGAGTCCATGACCCATGAATGAAGCAAACCAACTCTTTTTGTTTAGCTTATACCAACAACTTACTATGTGGTTTAGTTAGTGCTAATCTCGCATACTTTTGGAGTATTGATAGCTCATGTGTTTGGGCTTTATGCTTGCTGATTTGTTATGACACTGGAGATCAGCCCAGTTTTATGATTCTGCTACTGTTTTTTTTTTTCTATTGCCTTTGATGGTGTTCTGAGATGGACTATGTAATTATATGATTTCAGAAATGAAATGGGCTTATATGCCTTTTTTTTTTTTTTTTTTTTTTAAAAAAAAATTTAATTTCTTGAATTTAATCCTTTGATTCAACACTTATCTGAGTTAGTTTCAAGTTTTGTCGTATGTAAAGTTCTTTTTTCAATGTTAGTGTAGATTTTAATTAATTTGGACTAAAATTTAAAAATTTATGTAAAGTTGTGGCGACAAGTTCTTTGATTTGTCCTAAAATTTTCGCTTTAAAACTCATCTTAATTACGCAGTAAAAAATAAAGTACACTTTTTTTTATCACGATGACACCAGACTTCATGTTCGGATAGGCATTGGATAAAACTAGGAGAAGACCTCGCTTGGCTTCGGCAGGGTGATTATTGAGATAGGTCGTGTAAATTTACAACATAACCAAAAGTGTATATATGCAAGCATTAATTTGCAATATATGTAAACGATGTAACTAAAACAGTAGATATTATGCAAGTATTAGTTCACATATAGGACAAAATTTGTGCATAAGCAAAGGAAGTACTAAAGCAAGAAATCATTCTTTTTTTGAGACAGAAGAAATCATTGTCTTAATAGAATAATTACAATCATTGATACTGGAAGGATTTGTATATATTAATCCTACGCCACCTCGAAAGCAATTTGATCTATATCTAAAATAGAGTAAAGAGGAAAAATGATTTGTCCTAACAGATACAATTTGTACCAATAGAAAGCATTAATACATCTGAGGGGATCTCACAGTAATTTTTGGCGTCGAAAGGTGACTCACATGCAAGTTGACTTGCAGCTCGGTATTTGCCTTTGGAGAGGACTGCCTTGCTTCGCATATAGCATAGAGCTTTTTGTTCTGTAAAAGTTTCGCTGTTATTTTCTGTGTTATGTAGTTTTGTTAGCCCAAAAAAATTACACATTGCTTGTCACCATGATGAATTAAATGTAGAATGTGTTGACAATACGTATTGCAAATTTGACGGTTAACGTGCATATGGCTTTGTTTTGAAAAGCTGCATCTATTCAAGTAAATGAAACTTATTTTGATTAAATAATGGAAGTTGCAAGTAATTGCAGCTTCTGTATTTTCTTATCTTTTCTCAAGACACAATTGCACAATTGAAGTCTAATTATATCACTGAGAGTATCTACGTACCAAAACAGATTGTTGTTGAGGCCTAATTATGTCTTAGTAACAACGAGTCTTGAACTTTTAGTTCCCGTAACATTTTCTATAGTTGTCAACGTGTGAGAAAACATGTAGCGGGGCAAAGTATAACGTCCAGATGGATTATATGAACTTGTCTCGCCTTAAAGCATTTAGTAAGCCACATAATATCCAGAAAAAACAGTGGGCTCCAAAATGCATTGTGCTGCCCAATAACCACGTGTCGCATGTCGGGCTTCCTGATCTCTTCTGGCGATCTTTAAGCAGCCAAATTATTGAAGGCATTGTTTAGTTGCTATTTTGCTCGCTACAAGGAAAACAACACAGATGACGCCTCGCATTAGGGGCGCAAACGGATCGGATACGGATGGATAGTGGTAAAACCATATCTGTATCCGCTTTTATTTTCGGATACGGATACAGATCAGATATTTGACAGACATGTACGGATACGGGTATGATATATCCATAGATATATACATAAATATTTTCATAATATATTAAATTATATCATATATATCTACCTATACGGATACAGATAATTTCATATCTGTATTCATATTTGCACGAATATTCGAATATCGAATTTTCATATTTAATTTTCGGATACGGATCCGAATACAGTCGGATATTATCCGAACCGTTTGCACCCCTACCTCGCATCAAGAAGGATTCTAATATAGAAACAAGGATTTTTCTCGAATGCTGAAATTAATCGCACAATATTGTAAAAATTAATAAGCACATATTTTTATTTAGCTCCTTTCGTATATTAATTGATTGGAAAATATATGACATTAATGTGATTTTTTTATTTCTTTCAACTTGTTGATTCTAAATAAACAAGTTTATTAGCGAGTATTTATGAACCGTGCAATAGAAAAAATATCAGGTGTCCATATAATTTGGTTAGGTCAAATGATTCTGGTACTACGTACCGTCCAAGAAATGAAATGTGCACACACACACACGCACAATTAGGAGCGTCAATTTACAGCATCCATATACTATTACTACATCCGACCCCATATACTATTACTCTATGTTGCACGGATACGTCTTAGATAGGCGACGTATCGGTATCGTACACGTATCGGATATCAATATGTGTCCGATACGGCACCGATACGTATCCGATATGCCAGGTGGCATATCCGCCTACGTGGTGTATTCTTACTCGACTGATACGGTCTCCGATACGCTCTGACTCGTCTGGATACAGCTCTGACACTTTCGAATACGGTCAGGATACGCTGCACCAGCGACTTGGATCGTGGACCGCGCATACACCCCATCCACCATACACCGCATACACCCGGCAAAATATTTTTCCCAGCACTGGGAATCGAACTGGGGTCGCGCGGCATAAGCACCATCAACCTTTACCACTACACCACTCTCCATTTGTTGTTAAATGCTAGTAACATTTATATTTAATATATATTTAGACTATTTTATCGCACCATATCAAGAATTTTTGATATTTAATTTATATATAAATAAAATATAATATATAAAATAGGCGTATCGTATCCTTGATTTTTGAAAATTGTCGTATCGCCGTATCCGTATCGTATCCGATACGATACCCGTACCCGTATCCATGCAACATAGATATTACTACATCGGCCCTTGCACACGACATGTACTACCAATTCGTTTTTGCAATTTTTAAAGTTCAAATAATCGATATGAAGGGCTCAATATGTCTCCATATTAAAATGTGCTGGAGATCAAATTTTACATTTTTTAAACTTTTTTACTATTTTTAAGGATGTTTGAAAATCATTGTTTTTCAAAAAAAAAAAAAAAAAATATGAAAACAATGATTTTCTAAAAAATTAATAAAATATAGTAAAAAAATTTAGTCTTCAAGCACATTTTAATATAGAGAATATGTTTAGCACTTCAGGTCAACTATTTGAATTTTGAAAATCGTAAAAACAAATTGATAATATCAAGACCTTGGTCATATCACTATAATCTTAGCCAATGTCTCTCTCTTTATATATTTGTGCAAGTTTTTAACTCGGATAGAACCGTAGGCCCTTACGTAAATTGATATAAATTGAGGGACTTAATTGATTAAATATGGGATTTGAACTTTGGGCCTAATTTTCTTATTGGGCTCTGACCCATTATGTGAAATATTAAAAGAATGGCCTATTGGGCCGAATCTGAATAAAGGAGTGGATTTTTACTTGGGCCGTGATTTAATTGATTTAAATTTCTGATTGGGCTTTGGAAATTTTAAAAATAGGCTTGGCCCAATTTGAATGTTAAAAGAGAAAAGATTAAAGTGGGCTTTTGAAAAATAAGTGAAGTAAAAATTGAATAATTTACTTCGGGTCTCCTTTTGTTTTGGCTCGATCCGAAGATTTCACTTAAAGACGAGAAATGATTAGAAAAGTCCTGAAGCAGATACTAGATTATTCAGACAGGACAATGTATGATCCCGAAACACACAAAATTAAAATAAATTTAATTATAACACACCGTAGTTAATTAGGATTTTGAATGTACTAGAAGGAGCACGAAAATGACCATGATCTAAAGTTTGAACTAGGATCAATGACTCAGATTCAAATTTTTTTTTCCAACAATACACCAAGAATTAATATATGACAAATATATTAGCTAACAAAATCAATCCTAAAAAATTTTTGAATCCAGACTATTGATCCCGGTTTAAACTTTAGATCCGGACTAATGAACTCGGTTCAAGCTTTAGATCCGGATTATTTATTGCAATCCTTATATTACATTCAAATTCTAAGGTACTATGTCTATTTTTCCTAAAAACATTTTTATAGTTCTAATATTATATTAGATAAAAAAGGCAACAAGGTGTTTCCCGTTGGGCCCTGCATAATCCAGCATATACTGAATTAGGATCCTCCCGGTACCGTAAAAAAAAATCTTTTAGAATTTGTGGATCCGGACTGTTCTTTTAACTTTGAACTAATCTCAAAGCACAAATAATAATGGCCCCCTACGCTATTCCGAATAGGCACTGTTTTAAAGTTAATTTGAAACTGTAAAGTAGTGAACCCTATCTTACACATACCTGAAAGGATAAGCGTTCGTGGATGCCCATACAACGAGAAGAGTATTTTTTTTTCGAAATATCCTCAGAACGAGTGTATATTTCTAAATTGAATTTTTTTACAGGTTGGTTTTAAAAAAAAGAAGATTTTTTTACAGGTTATGGATAAAAATTTCGGCAACATTGCCCATGAGTCCATGACGATGTGAGAAAAAAAAATATCTCAAGAACTCATCATACGTAGAATACTGCGCACCTAAGTAACCAGCCATACCACTCGAGTGAGTGGCGTACAATCAATACAATCGGTTCATATCACAGCTGATAGACCCGGTTGAGGTCCTTTTTCTTTTTGGAAGAAGCGAACAAGCCAACTGTTTCATTTAGAAACTGCAAATAGATTTTGCAGAGTTGTCGTTTGGTTGAAAATGTGCCGTTTTGGTGTTATTTTAGTTGTCTTATCTTCTTTTCGATCAAATCATATCCGTACAGAACTCGATTGTATTACTGTAAAAAAAAAAAAAATAACCCGTACTCGATTCATTTAACTATTGAATAGGTCAGACATGAATCGAGTCCCTGGAAAGGAAACTCAGATCCGCTATGGGCCGGAAAAAATATCTCACGACCCGTAGAGGATCTTGGAAATCTGCAGCCGTCAAACTCACAGTCGTCATATTCACTACGGCCGGAAGAAAATCTTCACGGCCCGTAACAATACGCTGACTTCTATAACTTGCTGATTTTTTGCCAGAATTGTCGTTTCTTGCCAGAGTCGCGGATTTACTTCCCAATTTCAAGACCAGACCGTCCTAGGGAGCTATAAATATGCCAGGGGCAAAAGGAAGAAGGTATCCATCATTCTACCATTCTATTCTGACCTTCCCTTTTGATCTTTTACTTCAAATTAAGATCCAAATGGGACGGTCCAGAGAGTCAGAGAGAGAAGACGGCGAAGAAGACGAAGTTAGTTTTGTCACATCCCAAGCCAGAAATTATGGATTAAGGTGTAATCAATCCCCGCCTCGTGTTTAATAATCATAAAGACACGTAAGGCTAAACAAATATAATAATCAAACACAGCGGAAGCGAAATAAAACAAACAGCAATAGTCATAAATATCAAATAAACATAAATATACACATATCATCCATATAATCCACATCAGGATAAAATAAACATAATCTACGCAAGGGGGATACATGATCTATCGAATCCAATGTGCATGTCAAAAATATCAGACTCGTAAACCTAACAAAAGTCCTAAATTATATCTCAAACGGTATGGCCATCGGGGACAACTCCTGACGTCTCCTATTGCGGATCGACAGTCCCTGTACTTGAAATCCCACATCAAAAGGTGGGTGAGCGAATGATCACCCAGTATGTGACCCAGTATTATCCCTTCAGGGATCCTCTAAGTCAAAGCACATTTAAATTTGATATCTATGTGAAATTCGGTAAATGTTTTATTTTTAATGCACATGCTGCAGTAATTAAACCTATCATATTATCTACAAAAGAAAAATACATATAGTAGATGAAATGATGTGATTATCCTATTATTCCACATGCCAAGATTTTCCAAAATAAAATCCAAGGAGAATGTATATTTATATCCAATCAGGGTCCAGTACATAGGTACGTACTATGTGTACGAATTACTATAATAATAATACAGATAATTTGTCACCCGTGCCGTGCCAATTTGAATTTATATCTCCAAAAAACATCGAGCATTGCCCCAAAGACGTCGACCCGCAGGTCGGTGCACGCTAGCAGATGGTTATATCAAATTTCGTATATTGTCCCTTATTCTAAAACGATTCTTCATCCAAACATATCAAATAAGAGAAAAAGGCGTAAGAATTTGTTAATCTGTTTCCTCATGAGCAGACAACGGAACTCTACTGTCCAGCCAGACCAAATGGGATAAGGGCTCGAGATCGGCCCGTACAATAAAAAAAAAATCTACCACTGAAACCGCAGAAGCCGTACTAGGCATGTAGCTCATAATGTAGGAGGGATAACCCCCGAATCGTTTCTGTGCCTCTGGACTCGAGATCGGACTGCACGTAAATGGTAAAATGAACGAAAAAGATATATAGTATCGACTTTAGTACATATAATATTAACCCTAAAAGACCTTCCGAGAAATCAAGTGATCTCTCGGCTCAATGGCTAACGGGCCGACCGGTTCCATACCAATTAGCCGGAACGCAGTCACTCGGTCTTCTTCTCAACTCTCACCAATGTATATGCTAGACTACATAATATGTTGTCCTCTACGAGAAGAGGACAACTAATATCCTAAATTAATATATTATATAATTAACTTACACTACTCCTAAGAAAGCAGTAAATTTTCATTTAATCGGGGTTATGCAAAACCTAATTACAGTTCAGAAAGAATTAAACATGCTCTAATGCAGCTAATTAATTTGAAGTACAGATGTCAGGTCAAGTGGACGACTTGGTAAGAGTACGCCACGAAAGAAATAATTCAGATATCCCACACCTAGAATAGTCAGCCGAAAGCAACGTACGCTAATAGCCTCCGTAATCCGTGTAATCCTCGCCTGCTCCTGTACAAGCGTCAGCGGGATCGGTCCACGGATCAGAATCAAGGTAGGTCTGCTGACCTTTAATTCGGACGTAAATTAATTAAATACTAAACTAAATATTCATAACCCTTTTCCCGTTTAATTATTTTTAATTAAGTGTTCGAATCTAATTGACTAACTACGGTTTGAAATATGCTCAATCAGTTCGGTCAGTTTGATTCGGTTCCGATTGAGCGTAAATAATTAGGTCTAACTTAGTTTAAATTAATCTAACGTAAATTAAATATTTGTTATATTTTAATTTGAAGATAAACTATTTAACTAATTTATTATAATATTTACATAATGTTATTACGTACTTTATACGATAAAAATACGCAAGGTATAATTTACGTAATATAAATTGTTATTATTAACCTTAATCAAATACTTGTAGTATAAAAGTGCGTTTTCTAATTAATTAACTATAATCAATTTATTTTATTCCTAAGTACGTAATTAATTATAATACGTTACAAATCAATTATTTTAATACTTTTAAAGTCGTACAATTTAATTTAATGATTTGCACGTGTTGATTAATTTATAAATATATATATATATATATATATATATATATATATATATATATATATATATAGGACAGTGCTACGGTGCTACGCGTAGCATAGAGCCCTCCGTGCTACGGCTCACTTTTTTAGTTTTAAATCCTAACGGTCGATCCGAACCGTTCAACATGATCTCCATATGAATATGTACTTGGAAACCAAAATTTACATTTTTTAGAATTTTTTTACTATTTATTCAGCCACTTTGAAAAAACACTAATTTGTACACAACAGTAAAATCTGCTGGACCATTGGATCAGCGATTTTCAATCCGCGTACACCCGGTACACTGTGCACCGTGCACAAGGTAATTCACGGTTTGTATTCCACCGAGCTCAGCTAAGGAAAAGGAAAGAAACAAAGGGAAGAGCACTGTAGCCATAGAGAGATTGACACACGGGCCCCCCCAGTCAGCCCTCTCCTCCTTCTTCTTCCTCTAGCCCGAGTCTCAGTAGCTCTTCAAGTTCTAAATTCGGAGAAATTGCTAAATCTCAATTCCAAAGCTTACCTGAAACCCGTAATGCTTCCCTTCCTCTCTTCTCTGCCTATGTCTCTTTTCGTGCCTCCTTCCCTCAAACCGTGACTTGGCCGAAAAAGGGACAAAGCAAGAAAAATGAGAACTAGAGTTATACTTCAAATTGGGCTCTGAGATTTGGAAGGAACGATAAATGGGCCTTCACGATGCTATTGAAAGCCTTAATTGAATTGTAAATGCATTGAATTAAGCTGGCACATGAGCATGACTTGGTGCAGTTCGGGTCTGAGTGAGAATGACAAATTAGCTCAGTAAGAAATACAATATGCCCTAGAACACATTTAGTAGTATATTGCAGTGCTATGTGGCCTTTCTCTGATGTTCAACACATTAATATCAAGAGAGGAGTATTTTAAGATCGGTGTACCGCCAATACAATGTAAACATGGCCCTACAGCTGTAAGTGGCTCAGTGGTCCCTTCCAACACGTGTTACACTCCCCCTGGAAGAAGCCAAGAGTGGAATATTCCCCTCCCAGGGTGCAGGAGCACGTTTATCAAAGCTTACCATAATAGGTCGGTTTGTGAAAGGCTAAGATGCATTCTTGATGATTAAATGAGATCCAAAGGCTATAAATGCTACAGAAAATAATAGATGAAGTGTATGAAGATGATTGGTCAAGCATTGCCATGTATGCATTCATGAAAGGCACAAATTGATCAAAACCCTCAATCAAACAGCTGATGGGCGTGATGGAAACCACATCAGCAAAACCCTAAACCCTAGGCCCTCAGTTGCCTATAAGAAGGCACCTAGAGCTCAGTTGAAGAGAGACTGGAGATAAAAAGACCACGATAATACACAAGAGATAGAGAGATAGCAAGAAATAGAGAGAAAAGAAAGAAATTAGTGTTCTTCTTCCCTTGTAAGAGTGAAAATCGAAAATTAGGTAATCAAATACCTACAAAAATGTAAAGCCTTGATGGCTGGGTTCTTATGAATAAAGATTTCTTTGATGAAATTAAATCTTTTATTTTGAATTTTTGTTGCTTTTAGTTCACTGTTGGAACTTCTCCTCTCTCATTCCCCTTTCTTTTTATTTTATTTCCGAATTTTTATGAAAAATATACAAAATGAGAAAGCTTCATGATGTTCTAAGCTTATTTTATAAGCAAGCATGAAGTTTAATGATCACCAAAAAGAAATGTATATATATGCATAAATAAATATTAAATAAAAAGTCTTTGCCTTCCTTTTTTACCTTTTTATTTCTTCTTCCTTTTTGCCTTTTTATAAACAAAAAAAATATATGTTATCACTCTAGTATTTTATTTCTTCTTTTGCAATTTTATTGTAAAAATAAAGTAAAAAACCGAAAACATACAAATCTGATTTTTCTTGAACTTTCTTTGATCTTTTATGCTTTTAATCTTTGTATAAAATAATTAAATAATGAGGATGCATGTGTTGAGCTGTATAGTTCCTATTGCATCTAATTTATTTGATTATTTTATTAGAAAAGATTGAAAGTAAACAAAAAAATGAGTTATAATGGTTGAGCTGTATAGTTCCTATTATAATCTCCTTGATATGGGGCCTATGGTGCACAAATAAGTTCTAGATGATCTCTTCATGCATAAATGCATATCATGTGTATAAAAGGCACAATATAAAGAGATCAAATAGACATTTGTGCAAAATAGTGAAAGAATGAGGTTCAAATTGCAAATAGATGTCAACCATGTTGAAAATATCATTTGTACATTTGAATTGATGATTTCTTAATGATTTGTCCCTTTGTCAAGTGAGATTATGCAAAAATGTGATTTCAAACAAAATCAGGGGTTCCCCTGCATAAAACCAAATTTTGATAAGTTTTTGATCATGATATAAGAATTTTTGGAGTTTTGATTCCCCTTTTCTCTCTTGTTGGTACCAATTTGTAGCTCAAAAGCTATTAAAATCTGTTATACCTTGCAACCAGTCATGATAAGGACTCTATACCAACTATTGGTACAGTTTGAAACTTAGCCCCAGTACAAAAATTCAAGATAGGTACCACTGGTACAAGGAAAGCATTTAAAGGTGCTGAAATGACCTCTGCTGGCAAAATGGGCAATATAAATTAAAACAGGGACCAAAACAAAAAATGGACATTACCATCAAATAGAGGACTTCGAAACACATAAAATTGACATAAACTTTGCATTTTTCTGATCTTATTTCGAATTGATATGAATTTTCAAAAACCAGCTTGTTAAAAATAGAAATCCAGCAATTAATTTGGCAAAATTACCTTCACTGTCCCTCAGTCAAAATAAATGTCTTAAAAATAGAAATAAAATCATAAAAAATCATAAGAATCATTCAGAATATAGTACAAACCCTCCTCTCGGAATTCATGATGAGAAATCAAATAATCTTTAACAAAAACAAAAGATTTGAATCAATTTGGGTATTGATAAAAATATAAAACTTTATGAAGTTTCATGCTCATTAATATTCTAAAACCAAAAGCCATGTTAAAGAATAAGTTCAAATCGATTCAAGAGACTCAAGAGGCTTAAGTTTACAATCTTTATCTTTCAATCATAACCTGGAATGGTCTATCACCTTGACTGGTACCGAACCGGTACCAAACCGAAAAACCAAAATCCAAAGTATGCTTAAATCCCTATAAAAATGAAATTAAAATTGCATATAGTTCCTACATGTTGAAACAAGACCAAATAATCAAATGATAGAAGAAAATGGCAAAAGAATTGGTAATATCGAAATGAAATTCTCAATCACGGCCAACGACCGAGAACTGCTGTTCCGATGACCGACGGCCATCGAGAATAGGTGAAATGGACTTGGTGAGATGAGGTGATCCCGACCATGCCACTCTCTGCCGCTGCCGTGATCGGAGCACCGCCGGAGATCAGAACCCTAGTTCCGAATTCAAACCCAGTTCATATCTGAGTCGCACGAGAATCAAAGCAAATCTGGGTCGTTTAATTGAGGCGCCAAATGGAAATCAAACGCGCAGTACGGATCTTGATGCGATGATTAAATCTGAGGGATCACGTTTAAATTGAAGCAACAGGGCCCTGTCATATGGGGCCCGCATGTCATTGGACTCGAAAGAACCGGAACCTCCCAGAGTGAATCTCAAGCCTTGATCACTAATCTCAAAGCATAAAACTCAAATCTCAAAGTTCAACCCACTAATTAAATACCCAATACAAATCCTAAAGCCCAAAACTCCCATCTTGAAGCCCAATGCACGAATTTTAGAGCCCGGATAATAAGCAAAATCATCAAATTAAATCCCTATTTACAAAAAAGCCCTTCTAACTTTGAATATTCATGGAAAGGTCCCTACAAAGTTACAAACAGGTCCCTAAGCTGCCAAAATTCTCACAAACAAGTCCCCAAAGGCCCAATTTTCACATAAAACCTTGTCTAAAACCCAAATCACAAATCCACACCTTCCCAGCTTTGTGAATAAGCCCCTGAAAAACATAAATATTTACAAATAAGTCCTTTTTGACCATAACTTCTTCATCTTAAGTCCAAATTGACTCAAACCACTTCCAAATGAACCTAAATTGAATTCTTCATTTTTCTAAATCAAAATTGATCATGTCCAAGCATCAGCCAAACCCTGAAATGACCAAAATGCCCTTTCTTCAAATATGAATGATTTCTTAATGGAATGTAAATAATTAATGAAAATATAAACAAATATGTCATAAATCAAATATAAATAAATAGTGTACATACACTACTCAAATATCCAAGTTCCTATTTTAAAAATGCAATAAACATTATTTTAATGTAAAAGTCATACACAAACATATATCCAAATGCATAGAAAACCTAAGCAAACCAAAGTCAAAACATGAGTTCCCTTTTAGCCCCTTTATTCAATTCACTTAAATAGGCACAAATCCCGGAATGAACGAGGTATTCAGTATGGCTTGGAAGGGTCATCTGATGTAATTAACAGCGGGGGCTTGCGCCCGCTGGGAGTTAAACGTCCCCACAATCAATAAACTCTCTCGATAGACTGATTATGAACAGTAGGTCTGTCGAGGGTGAACCGAAGGAATTGTAGAAAGAAAATAAATGTTTCAAGTCTGATGTTCTTTAACCAATCGAGAGCATTGAACCGTGAGACATTTAACATACATGCACACACCTTCCAAAATCAGCTGTGCAACTTTCTGCGCCCTACAGGTTTTGGCACGCCCGGTGGGACATTCTCCTCCTCACAGGTTCGGGATCCGATACGAAGATAAAGGGAACATACTCAAGTAGCCAATGACTTCAAAACACTCAAACAACAAGTCATTGGACCGCTTGAGTTATGTCATTTCCTTTTATGTTCGATATCGACGCCTATGGATTGAATAATCGGGCTAACACTCATGTATAAATTTACATGTGAAAATTGACTAATGAAATTTTGAGTTTTGCTTGTTTGCAGGAATGGCTTACACCGCAGTCAACGCACGCTCTTTTGCCCAAGTTGCCAGCCTCCCAGCTGGCGAAGAAGTTGTTTATTTTGGGACTTTTGCAGTCCCTGTTGATGAAGTCAGGGCATTTGAAGCCCCTGCTCCTACTCCAATGAATGATCAACCGTCCCTCGGGTCTGTCACCGAGGAAGAAGTTGAGGATGATGAAGAACCATGCTACTTTCTCACTCCTAAGGGGATGGACGGCAAGACGTTCATTCCCCTTTCCAAGACTAGGCGCGCAAGAAGACGCGCGTCTAAAGCAATAACCAGAATCAACCAAATTCCTGTGACCCCTCTGTCGGTCACCAAGAAAAGAAATCTCCAAGCATACCAGGATGAGTTGGTGGCTCAACCAGCCCTCCCTGTCTGCAACTCATTCTCCCCACTCAGGATAGTGAGGAGAAATTCTTCTACTGCACACATACGTGCAGCGGGAGAAATCCCTCAAACCGTCTCGTTCATCCATGAACCGAAAAGGATGAACACCAGCCGCAAAATGGTTGATGACACTGCCATGGCCATTCATAGGGCCCACAAGCAGCTTCGCATGTTGAAGCAACGTAGGAATCGATACTACGTGCATCCTGCGCAAGAAACCTCTACACCCCTTTCCGTCAAATCAAGATTGACGTTTCCAGCCCAAATGCTGGGGGCATCCAATGACGCCCAACCATCAATCAAGTCGAGACTGACATTCCCAGCCTCAAAACCTAAAGCACACAATAGTACTCTCTACTCAAAACCAAAACCAATGTTCTCAGCCCCAAGGCTGGGGGCACATCATGGTGCCTCGTTGGAACCAAAACTCCGTCGAGAGGTACGCTCAAGCACCTCTCGAAGCTCAAACAACGAGGGATCAAATCAAACCCCTCAAATTCTGAGGAGACCAGCTAGTGTTCATGATAGGCTGGGGGCACGAATAAATCCGCACCCCTCCAACACTGGAAGTTTAACAATAGTAGCGCCAAATGCCACTCATAAAAAGCGAAGGGTCACTAAAATACACCCTAAGCAAGAAGAAGAAGCGACGGTCTTCATGATAACCATTAATGAAGACCTCGAAGAGGAAGATGACCATAAACTCTCCAACCCCACCGTATGCATGGTGAGAAAGGGGAAAGATCCCATTGTCGAAAATCCGAGTGACGATGAGGAAGAGTCTGACGCAGCATGCCTTCCTCCCATAAGTGCCAAACCCAAAACCGTAAGTGGCTCAGATATAGGTCATATGGATGGGCCCGCATTAGGTAACTTCCATACCGTCTTGGCAACTTCTCCATGTGCTGGTGAAAGTCAAACCGGTGCCCAAACGCAAGAACAAATGTTATCCGCCTTCAACCAAATGCAAGCCGAGATACAAAATCTTAGAGCTGAAGTACATCAAGCCTACGACAGGGAGCAAAGGTTGATGGCTGAAATCCGAGGGAAAGGTCTCGCTGGCTCCGAACTCGAAAGAGGAGAAACATCAAATCGGTCCAGCCCCGTAAACGGGCCTGAAAGAATAGAAAGACCAAACCCTCAAGAAAGACGTAGAGTACATTGGGAAGATGAAAGGCGAGAAACCTCCCCAACCTTTACTGCGGTTGATGTTCAAGAAATGATCAGCCGTCAGTTGCGAGAAATGGGGATTGCCCCAAAACAAACAACACTGCGAATAGGGAAGCCATACCTTCCCGAATTCGATATACCAAAATATCCCCCAACATACACCGTTCCCTTATTCTCCAAGTTCTCAGGAAATGGGACAGATGAGACGGGACCTGAACAACACGTTAGCCACTTCATGATTCAATGTGGTGACTCTTCAAGAGAAGAAGCATTCCTTTGTCGCCAATTCGCTAGAAGTCTTTCAGGACCGGCTTTTCAATGGTATTGTTCTTTAAAACCAGGAAGTATAAAATCCTGGGACCAAATGGCGCGTGCCTTCATAGATAGGTTTGCCACTACGAGCAGCCCAATAAGATTGGCCGATTTAGCATGGGCCAAACAAGGGCCAAATGAAACTCTTCTGACATACATCAACCGCTGGAGAAATATGAGCAACAAGTCGAGCCACCCCATACCCGAAAGGGAGGCAGTTGATTTGCTCATAAGAAGTACATCCGGCAAAATGAGAGAAATGTTAATCGTCGCCAACCCTAACAGTTATCAAGATCTGGTAGACACTGTATCCAGGTTGGGACAAACGGATATAGAAGAGAAGTCATCAACCTCCTTCAAACCTAGAAGAGACTTTCCAAAGAAAAAGGAATCAAAGACGGTATACGCCGTCAAAACCAACAAAACCAACAAAACCAAAGACAGAGATTCTGACTCTTCTGATGAGGAGGCGAGACAAGTTGATAGCCAACCCACTCAACCAGCTCCTCAAGATAACCAAAATAGTCGTTACTTCAAATCGTTAGAAGAACGAAAGAATAAGAAATACTCTTTCAAGAAGGAGAAAACGGCTAAGATATTTAAGCAAGCCTTGGAAGATGGTATGGAATTGCCTCCAAGCAAACGCCCTGATCAGGCAGATAAGATTGATCACCCTAAATATTGCCCATATCATAGGGTGATAAGTCATAAAATAGAAGACTGTTGGGTCTTCAAAGACCTAATAGAAAGAAGAATACAAGAGGGTCGTATGCAGCTAGCGCCAAGTGCCGTGCAACAACCCGCACCTCACGAGCAAGTTAATGTTATCTCTCATGATGAGATGGTCGAAGAAAAAAGGGTTGAAAGTCCCGCAAATGAAACATGGGAATTCCACCTCTCTAGGAAAACCAAAAAGTTGCTAAGGCAGCTTCTGAAAGAGCCTCAAGTCAAATGGGACAGCAATTTAAACCCCACGGTGCCAAGACCCCCAAAACGGGTCATCCATCGTAAGCCAAACAAGAATGGCAGCCAAAAGGGCAAGAAGTCGCCCAAACCAGCAAAGTTGCCTACACCTTCTGAAATCCAAAAGCACATACAAGCTCTAGAAAATCATAGGCAAGGTACTCCGCTACCATTGACCCTCTTAGACTTCCTAACAGAAGATGTATTAGCCTTGATGTTGGGCCTCAAAACCGAAAAAGAGGGAACGAGTCGAATCCCTCAAAATCAAGAAAACAATGATGAAGACCATGAGATGTGTAACGTGGTTGTCTATGGAGGAAGTTCTTCAAGTGACTCAGATGACGTTGAAGTTGTCTTTGTCAAAACCAAGAAACCTGATTGCCAAGCAGTGCTTCGCTCGGGTACGTACATCCCTGAGCGCCAACCCCTGCAAGAAGATGAAGTTGGAAGGCCAAAAGCTAAGGCAAAGGGAAAAGAACCCGTAGAAAACGATGAACCGGTACCTAAGAAATATATGGTACAAGATTACAATATCCTCGCACAGCTTAGAAAGAGACCAGCTGCGATCAGCGTGTTTGATATCTTGATGATGTCTGCTGAAGTGAGAGAAGTGCTCATTTATGCACTCCAAAACCCTGAAGAATTTCAAGCGCACTTCGCCGAAAAGAGAATGCAAGAAATAGCGCTAGTAGACAACAAGAACCCAACTATCACCTTCAATGATGATGATTTGCTCATTGGCACGTCTGATCACAATAGACCACTCTTTCTCACTGGTGAGTGTGATGGCCAAAAGGTAACCCGCATGTTGATCGATCCGGGTTCCTCCATTAACCTGATGCCTAAGCGAACATTAGACCGTCTCACGTTGAGCGCTAAGTTCCACACAAAGGATAAAATCACCATACATGGGTTCAACCACAAAACAGAGCAATCCATGGGGGCAGTTAGCTTGCCTTTTGACATAGGTGGTATTCAAGAATGGATGAAATTCTACATCATCGATGCGAAAACCACATACAATGCATTAATAGGTCGACCATGGCTACATAATAATAATGCCGTCCCGTCAACCTTGCATCAATGTTTAAAGTATATAAAAGATGGCGAAGTCAAACAGATTGATGGGGAAATTAAGCCGTTTGAAGTGCATGAAATAGGGCTGAAAGATGCCAAATACTTCTTCGATAAACCCGTCATGAAGGGAGAATGCTCGAGGAAACAACGAGATGAGAAAATAAGGCTATATGGAGCCGATACTGATTCATCATCAGGGGAGGACGCTGATGAAGCTAGGATACTCCCGTCATACATAATACCCTCAGAAGACGAGGAAGAAGTAGGTCAATCCTCATTGATGATTGAAAGGATACCTGAAAATCATCACAAGGAGCTCACAACAAGGGAAGTGAATCAAATCCAAGAAATGGTGATATTCATAATACCTCCTAAAGAAGAAATCACTGAAGAAGGAATCTTTAGGCACAAGCCTATTGTATTCTATAGAGCATCTGACGGTAAAGATCGGTCTTTGGTGCTGAACAATGACGAATGGCCTTTAGAAGATGAACTCATGTCCGACAAGGTGGATGTACCTCTTCTGCCATATTGTCCCAAAAGCCTAACTAGGATTCTTGCAAATATGAGTCCCATGTCTCCAACCTACGCTATGACAAAACGATTTGATAAAATACTGACCCACCGTAATCCTACAATCATCAGACCGGATGGAAAGCCAAGAAATACTCGAGGGCTCGGGTATGACGAATTCGACAATGAATACGATGACTCCAAATGTTATCCTTTACAATGTTTTGACAATAGCGACAGTGACAGCGATAATGAGTCACCGACTTGTCATTTAAGAAGGATGCAAAGGAAGGCTGCCCACGCCAATTTAGAAATGGTTCTAAGAGGTGGTCGTGGTAGAGGCCGTGGAAGAGGTCGAGGGAGAAATTCCTTCACTAATGCCTTACCGAAGCAACCCAAACCAAATCAAACCGAAACTCGCTCCTTCCAAGACCTGTTGAAGCAAATGAAAGGTCTGGATGTGCATTCCGAGCATAGACAACGACAACCAAATGACAACCGAAGAACCTCCAAAGCTTCATGTCATGTAATAGAAGCTGAAGACGATCAATCGTCGTTTGTCGCATGCAGTGTATGCGATAGACCAGGAGAGGTCACAGAAATGACTTCATGTGTCGAATGTGGGGCCATATGCCATCCCCCTTGCACGAGGTTTAGAGAACATCCTCAAAGTAGTGATGAAACCCCAAAATGGAGCTGCCTACGTTGTTTCAAAGGTAAATGGGTACCAGAACCGAAGAAAGGTGAAGGAAAAGCAGAATCACTGCTCCCAGCACCAGCACTCGAGTCCTTTCCGCTCGAAGGCATGCTGGCTCAACTCCTAAAGGACTATTTAAAATTCCAGTCCGCAAAGAGACAAGCCCATACAGATTCAACAAGCACAATCTCTGAATCAAAGAAACCCGTTCCGGTGATGTCAAAAGAAAAGAATACCCTGGCAGAACTTAAGAACAAAACATACTCATTTGGGCGAGATAAAGTTGCTAAAGCATTTGACCTAATGATGCAAAAAGGTCTCAACCTGCCAGTATGCAAACGCCCGGAACAAGCGAATCGGGTCAACGAACCTAATTATTGCCCATATCACCGTATCCTTGGTCACACCATCGACGACTGCTGGGTCTTCAAGGATTTCCTAGAAAAGAAAAGGCAAGAAGGGACCTTACCACTCACGGTGGTAGCCCATCTAGAAGGGACGCGTACGACGATTCCCAACAAAGATAAGGGGAAACAAAAGATGAACTTTATCCCTAAAGACGAAGTACCTTCGCAATTCGAAGAAGGGGACATGGTGTCCATGCTCAGCCAGTCTCAACCATCCAAAGACGGTCACACTAAAATTGAGTGGAAAGGACCATATATCGTTGAGCAAGCTTTGGGGCGAGACACCTATAGGTTGCGAGAAAGCAATGGAAACAAATTCGCACCACCTATTAAAGGGAGGTATCTTCAAGAATACCAAATACCTAGAATGCAGAGTCGAGCCCGAAATTTGAAAACTCGAGGCGACAACTCGGAAAATTCAGAAGAAGAGCAAGAAGCTGAGTGCTACATGGCATCTCAAAGGTCCACCGACTCAGAATATGATTCACCTCAAGAAGAAGAGGATCATAGTAGCGGTAGCCACACAAAGAAAGGCAAATGCATGAGTTGTGATGAAGTAGATGATTATGATGTCATGTTCAAGTGTGACCGATGCTTTAGATACTCATGCACTGAATGCGCTACCGGAAGAAGGATAAATTCTAGCTATGACAAAAGGTTCTTCAACTGGTTTTGCATACCCTGCAAGTACATTATAGAGGATGAAAAGCAAAAAGAGGAAGCAAAGGCCAAACAAACTTTCAAGAAGAAGAAAGGTGAAAGTTCCAAATCTCGCTCGAAGCATGGGTCATCAAAGAAACTTAAGGATGATGATTCAAACGACTTTAGCACAGATGCTATATGTTATATGATAGAAGTTGAATCCGAACAAGAAGAATTCGAGTTTGGACATATAACCCATTGCGACATCTGTGACCAAAAAGGAAATTCATGGGACATGTTTGAATGCAAAGAGTGTGGCAGTAGTCACCACCCTTCATGCGCGAGCCCAAAGGCAGCCATCGCCAACCACAATGATCCTCGATTCGATATCTACGAGTGCCCGAATTGCATTTATCGACAAGTGCAAAAGGAGATAAAGGCGATAAAGGAATTCAAGGATCAAGCCATAAAGCCCGATTGGGCTGCAAAGGATATCGAAAACGCTTCAAAGCAGGAATGGGACGAAGCCCATATGCCACAAAAGGCGAGAACCAATGTCGAAGTAAAACAAGAAACGGTTCGCATGCTTGGCCCATTTAATGAATATAAGAAAGGGCAGCTTGTGTGGGTTGCCAAAGAAACATCAAGGTCACCATCTATCAGATTCTGGGGCCCATATTTAGTGGATCAAGTCTTGGAAGGGTACCGATACAGGCTGATAGATAACGAAGACGGAGAGCCCGTTAAATCAATCAGCGGTCGTTATCTAAAGCTCCACCAGGAGGGTGATGTACCAAGCGACTTCTGCCAAGAATACGAAAGTGACTCGTAAACCGTCACTTACAAAACCACTTCCACTACAGCCATGATGGAGGCAATAATGCGCATGAAGGGGCATGTCGGGTACCAATGCACCCGAAAGAGGAATGATATATATACCCCACCCTTGGAGGAAGTCGACATCTCTAAGTCACAAACTTCCTCAACCTCAATCCGACCCTGCACTAATGGCTGCTCGAAGGACAATTCCTCACAACTGGGAGACCATGGTGCTCACGCCGACCCTGCACTAATGATTTCCCTTTCTCATGAACAAGGGTTATGTTTGTTTAATGATGGTGTGTTTATGTCTAAATGCTTCTGTATATGTTGGCATGAAATGAGAATCCCACGAGATCTCCTCCTCAAATTCTACTCCACGATCTCCCAATTTTAAGATCGAAAACTCCACAAATATCCAAAATTCCAATAAACCTAAAATCTAATATCCACGAATAAAATGTTCCAAACAAAATCCCATAAATATCCAAAATCCCAATAAAGCCTAAACTTCAACGTCCACAAATAAAATATCCCAACAAAAATACCTAAGCGAAAGCCTCTACGAATAAAAAAGGACCAAATCGCAACATGAATGAAATTGTCTCGAGCGAAAAGTAAGGTCCCCTAACTACCCACAAAATCCATAAAGGCCTCTCGCCACAAAATGGGTTTTGTTAAGTTTGTACCCTTAAACAATTAACACTGGCAAAGTTTGTCCAGCCAGTTCTGAATATGGACAAACAAGTTTTATATTTTGTACTTTAAACAAAATATGGGCTTTGGTGTTGTGCCCATTTGAAACAACTATCACTGGTTTTGTCTTTCCTCCCAGTTCGAAAAAAGGAGAGACAAGGTTTCTTCATTGTCCTTTAAACAATGGAGTGCCTAATGATGATATCTCAAATAAAATCAAAAGATTAAAGAAAACGGTCGTTTAGACTATTTAAATTCTGAAGGCACAAAATCCCTTTTAAAGCAAAGTTTTCAAAACAATGGTGTTCGCATTTCTCGCGATACCCTCGCCTAATGATTGATGCCATATAGGCTATTCAAGAAGGCATGAGAGGAGTGAGTAAGATTTCACCTTCAAATAAGCGCATATACACACCCAAGTCCCACCATAATATAAAAAGAGTGGAGAGATGTAAGGCCCACAAAGAAAGCCTCACGCACAAAATGGGCTTTGTCAAGCTTGTGCCCTTAAAACAATTGTCACTGGTACGCTCGTCTAACCAGTCATCTAAAGTGACGAGCAGGCTTTATATATTTGTGCCGAACAAAATAAGGCTTTGATGTTGTGCCTAGGCCATGTGAGCACTAAAACAATTATCATGGCCCAAAATAAGAGAAACTGAGAACCCAAAAGCAATAACCATAATCGGGTTCTCACCAAACCAATCTCTGCATAAGCAAGCCTTGAGCCAAGTAAACACCCATAAATAGTGGACCTGTAGATCAACGCCCACGGGCCACAATCCAAACTAGAGCTGAAGAATGAGAACCCTTAGCTCTAAGACACGTTAAAGCCCCACCGAGGGCAAAACCCACAATTTGACACGTCTTTAAGATTTGTCCCCTGGGCCACAATCAAACCAGAGCTTAAGAATAAGAACCCGGCTCTAAGACATACTGAAATCCCACCAAAGGCGAAACCCAAGACTCGATGCACCTTACAGCCGTCTCCTGGGCCATAATCAAGCCAGAGCTCGAGAAAGAGAACCCTTGGCTCTAAAACACTGAAGTCCTATATAAGACTAAAAGCCCACAATTTGGCATCCCTCTCTACAATAGTCCCACCGATAACAATTGGGGACTTCTCAAGCTGGAGTTAAAGAATCAACCAGCCCTTCAACACAAGTCCCACGGGTGACAAGCAAATACCCTAAAGCCCAAGCATAATTTGGCATACCCCTTTAGACACGTCCCGCGGGTGACGTCTAAACCCAAACCACATAATAAATTCTCTTGGCTTCAAAACCGCTATACTAAGACCAAAGAATCCTGTTTAAGCCCTATATAGGCCAGAGTCCATGATAGACTCTTGATTGAAACCATGTCCCACTGAGGCCCAGTACACAAATAGGCCTACGATCAGATTGCAACCATGAATGAAACTAATAATAATACTTTACTCAAACCTGTGTCCCACGAACCTCAAACCCAAACAGCACATAGGCGGGTCGGTTATCGAGATACACAACAAGACCGTGAGGGACCGCACAACACTGCAAATGTTCCTTCACACAAGTCCCACAGGCGAGTCCTTGAACAATTTTCACAATCGGTGCGACGTATATACAGCATATGGGTTAGTCAATTACCGAGAAGTGAATCGAAATTATGGAATATCACAAACGAATCCCAAGAACAAACCCTCGAATAGTTCTCGCGTTTGGCACGACGCATACATAGCATATGGGCTAGTCAGTTGCCGAAAAGCGAAACAAGGCCGTGAAAGATCACAAGAGCATATAAGGCCGATCCTCATCAAACCTCACCACTCTCATTTACCCCTTTTACATTAAAGGTGCGACGAAAGTACAGCATATGGGCTGGTCAGTTATCGAAAAATAGAGCAAGGATATGAAAGATCTGAAGAGCCTATGAAGCCGATCTTTCAAGGAGTTTAACGACTTCTTCTGCATTCTACGCGTGACATATATACAGCATATGAGCTAGTCAGTAGTCGAGAAGCAGAGTAAGATTATGGGAGGTCTGAAGAGCCTATGAAGCCGATCTTTCATTCTTACAAACGGGCCCTTAACGGGGTCGCAGTCTGCATTCTACGCGTGACATATATACAGCATATGAGCTAGTCAGTAGTCGAGAAGCAGAGTAAGATTATGGGAGGTCTGAAGAGCCTATGAAGCCGATCTTTCATTCTTACAAACGGGCCCTTAACGGGGTCGCAGGAAATTTCTAACCCTTAACGGGGTCTCGTAATTCTGCGTGCAACCCATATGTAGGCGTATGAGCAGGGACAGTCGCGAAGAAAATGATGTGGGAAGACGAAGGGGCATGTACAGCTTTTTAGCTATCTCTTCATGTCAGTCCCAAGAAATTAGCACCCTTAACGGGGTTTCCGTGTTCTATGCGAGGCTTATAAGACGGGTGCTTGCTTGAAGGCGATGCAAGGATGTGGGAGACCGTAAGAAGCGTATGAGCTGGTTCTCCATGACCTTAAGATATTTGGGTTTCCGTGTTCTATGCAAGACCTATAAAGAAAGGTGCTTGCTAGAAGGCGATGCAAGGATGTGGAAGAACCGTAAGAAGCATATGAGCTGGTTCTTCATAACCTTGAGGTCGCTATACGTGTGGAGCCATGACGATATAGGAGTCGGTATCCATACGCTCACCATTCACTGAAAATACAGCTATATAACGGCTGTCCAAGGTGGACAAAACCCAAGCCAACTGGAGACGTTCGATCGCTTAGAACCCGATTGGAGGAATGCAGGAGGTTTGAGGAACAACTTGAGTCTAATGAAGGTGCCTTGTCGCTTAGAACCCGATGAGGAGGATTCAAAAGACTCAAGATTAAGCCCTGACTCTAACGAGTTCGTCTGATCGCTTAGAACCCGGTTGGAAGGAATTTGAAGGATTTAGGAGAAAAAGACAAAAAGAGAATAAAGGAGAAAACCAAGTCAAACAAGGCCATTCAGTCGCTTAGAACCCGATTGGAGAAGGTTTGGAAGGCTTGAGAGAAAACCCGAGGGATGAGTTTATTTGATCGCTTAGAATCCGATTAAAGAAAGCTCGAAGAATTCGGCCCCAAAAAGAGAAAGAAGAAGAATAAGGAAAAGAATCAAGCCAATAAGTTTATTTGATCGCTTAGAACCCGATTGAAGAACACTTAGAAAGTTCGATTCCAAAAAAAAAAAAAAAGGAAAAAGAAAACCACAAAAAGGAGATACATAAGGCACGATGACTAGGCAAGGTGTAGCCACCGCAAGAACACCCTGGGGGCAGTCAATAATCCCTCCGGTCTAGTGGTTAAGCACGCATGCTACAACTTGATCTGACCCTGTAAGAAAGATAAGAGGTCAAGAGGAGAACACATCGAGTTCATCGGGCAATGAAAAATTGTGAGTACTACTCTGTCCCTTATTCTCCTTAAAATTTCTCAGTTTATTTCTAAAGCAGTAAAGAAAATTGAATCTGAGAAAATAAAACAATGCAATCCGCAAATAGAAAATTCGTGAAAGTTGTTTGCAAAATGAAGTTTGAAAGAAATTTGGGCAAACTTTGAAAGTTTTCCAAGAACATTTGTGATATTTTGAATAATTTTGACTAATCCCATACTGAATGAAAAAGGTCCCTTGCATAAGATAGCTTACTTGATATGTTTTGTATAAATTCCTTAAGATTAAAGGTGTTGGGATATATCTTTCTTTTTATAAATTGATCCCGGAAAAATAATTCAATTTCATAAAAAAAAAAAAAAACACAAACGCACAAAAAAAAGAGAGGTGAAGAAAAAAAAAAAAAAAACTGTGAGGAAGAAATAAAAAAAAAGGAGAGAAAGATAAACAATGGAAAGCAAAAAAAATAGGAACTATTTTTCTCGACACACTACTCCGCTGATTTAGACCTGATAAAGTTCATGGGTGCATTCGTGACGCATCACCCCATGTTTGTATCCGTGCAATGGAAAGGTTTTAAGTCATGAGTATGCATAGCACCCTATTCTACGTGGTAATACTAGGATGAGTAGGGAAGTGTCTTATTATGTTTATTCCAGCAAATAAAATTGAACAACTTTCCGAGCATTGATATATAAAGAAAATGATAAATTTTGACACTTTTAATCCAAGAAAAATTACAAAACATATTGATCAAGCATTTTATTCAAGAGACATTGAGTAAGATACTTTGTGGGATGAACATAAAATTTTCCAAGGTATAACCTAAATGTTCTTCCAAGATTTATAAATTATGTCCAAAATTTCACATGAAATTTCATTTCTGTGAACATCTTTAACAAATTACCTATGCGGATTTGTTTAAAGACAAGATAAAAAAAATTCAAACATAATGAATATGATAAATGCAAAATGAATATCCAACAAAAGTAAAGTACTGTAAGATTTGGATATTGCCGAGGTTTGGAATGTTTTGATTACAGGATCCACGACCTCGTCAATGGATAAGAAGGAATCCAAACCGAAAGCAAAAGCGAAGAAAGATGCAAGCTCCCACCTCCCCAAGGAAAAATGCAAAGGCCGGCGTAGGCTCGTGTCGGGTGAAAATAACACCCGCACGATCAATCAAACAATGAAGAAGCATGGTCCGAAATGACCTTAAACTACACCAATGGTCCGAAATGACCTTAAACTAAAGCATAGTCCGAAAAGACTTTAAACCACAGCCAAAACCAAGTCCCAACCAGGCGTGGTCCGAAAAGACCTTAAACTAAACTACACCAATGGTCTAAGAAGACCTTAAACCACGTCAATAGTCCGAAAAGACCTTAAACTACAACCAAAACCAAGTCCCAACCTGACATGACCTGGAAGGCCCCGAGATACAGCCAAAACCAACCCTGGTTAGCCAAAGACCCCCACTGAGAAGCACACGAGACAAACTGGGTCAAAACCCGAGATTATGCCTACAACCAGAAGGCCATTTTATCTAAACCCTCAATTTTGCAAGTTACCCGCATGGTTCCCGTACCAGATCAGAGATAAAATTCCCCTGTCTGTAATCCCTCCTCGGTTAGACAGGTTTTCCCATGAGTATGTTTGCAGAGTATGGTCGTTGCCCGGGTCCCCTAATATAAAGACAAGGGATTAAGTACTCAGGTAAGCTCTGAAGGATGCATACTCAGCCCTCACCCAACCATGCAAGTATTAGCGAGATGAGATAAAGATAACATACCTTTTTGAAGTAGATGTGATCGAAGAAGATGATCAGACCCGCTTCCGAGCTTAAATGCCCAATATGGAGATCCAACACCTGAGATTCAGACAAGAAAAACAACTCAGAAAGAATTCCATAAAGTTCAAGAGGAACACTGGGGGCACCTGGCTAAGCTGTTCAATCCTAAGGTCTTCGCACCTCACCCAGGTGGGGGGCATTTGTTTGACCCTAAAAAGTTGCTACTCAAAGTTCAGCACAAGTAGCTATCTTTTGTTTGGGAAAATACCAAAATCACACATGGATCCCTAAAAGGAATTGAGTGCAACATATTAAAATTCTTGGTGATATTCTACACATGAAACCATGAATTTTGATGTATCTCACACTCAAAATCACAAAGGAAATAATTTCCTACAATTTAAACAATGTCTGGATAGTTTTCTGGGTGCAAAATCATAGTGATGCCTAGCAAAATCATGTCCTAAGTGGCTCTGGGTACGATTTGGAGCTGTGTAGCAAAGGTGGGGAGATAGGGGCCCACAAGTCAGCGACTTGCACTCATTTTCTCTAAGACCCATGACATGGGTACACCAAGAGCATAAACCCTAAGTCGTGTGCACCAAACTAACAGCCGCACGGCTCATCATGTGCCAGGATTACCCAAATTCACGGGACGCCGCTGGGATTTTAAATCTCAGCGGGGTGACCCCTTCAATCCGCGTACACCCGGTACACTGTGCACCGTGCACAAGGTAATTCACGGTTTGTATTCCACCGAGCTCAGCTAAGGAAAAGGAAAGAAACAAAGGGAAGAGCACTGTAGCCATAGAGAGATTGACACACGGGCCCCCCCAGTCAGCCCTCTCCTCCTTCTTCTTCCTCTAGCCCGAGTCTCAGTAGCTCTTCAAGTTCTAAATTCGGAGAAATTGCTAAATCTCAATTCCAAAGCTTACCTGAAACCCGTAATGCTTCCCTTCCTCTCTTCTCTGCCTATGTCTCTTTTCGTGCCTCCTTCCCTCAAACCGTGACTTGGCCGAAAAAGGGACAAAGCAAGAAAAATGAGAACTAGAGTTATACTTCAAATTGGGCTCTGAGATTTGGAAGGAACGATAAATGGGCCTTCACGATGCTATTGAAAGCCTTAATTGAATTGTAAATGCATTGAATTAAGCTGGCACATGAGCATGACTTGGTGCAGTTCGGGTCTGAGTGAGAATGACAAATTAGCTCAGTAAGAAATACAATATGCCCTAGAACACATTTAGTAGTATATTGCAGTGCTATGTGGCCTTTCTCTGATGTTCAACACATTAATATCAAGAGAGGAGTATTTTAAGATCGGTGTACCGCCAATACAATGTAAACATGGCCCTACAGCTGTAAGTGGCTCAGTGGTCCCTTCCAACACGTGTTACACTCCCCCTGGAAGAAGCCAAGAGTGGAATATTCCCCTCCCAGGGTGCAGGAGCACGTTTATCAAAGCTTACCATAATAGGTCGGTTTGTGAAAGGCCAAGATGCATTCTTGATGATTAAATGAGATCCAAAGGCTATAAATGCTACAGAAAATAATAGATGAAGTGTATGAAGATGATTGGTCAAGCATTACCATGTATGCATTCATGAAAGGCACAAATTGATCAAAACCCTCAATCAAACAGCTGATGGGCGTGATGGAAACCACATCAGCAAAACCCTAAACCCTAGGCCCTCAGTTGCCTATAAGAAGGCACCTAGAGCTCAGTTGAAGAGAGACTGGAGATAGAAAGACCACGATAATACACAAGAGATAGAGAGATAGCAAGAAATAGAGAGAAAAGAAAGAAATTAGTGTTCTTCTTTCCTTGTAAGAGTGAAAATCGAAAATTAGGTAATCAAATACCTACAAAAATGTAAAGCCTTGATGGCTGGGTTCTTATGAATAAAGATTTCTTTGATGAAATTAAATCTTTTATTTTGAATTTTTGTTGCTTTTAGTTCACTGTTGGAACTTCTCCTCTCTCATTCCCCTTTCTTTTTATTTTATTTCCGAATTTTTATGAAAAATATACAAAATGAGAAAGCTTCATGATGTTCTAAGCTTATTTTATAAGCAAGCATGAAGTTTAATGATCACCAAAAAGAAATGTATATATATGCATAAATAAATATTAAATAAAAAGTCTTTGCCTTCCTTTTTTTACCTTTTTATTTCTTCTTCCTTGTTGCCTTTTTATAAACAAAAAAAATATATGTTATCACTCTAGTATTTTATTTCTTCTTTTGCAATTTTATTGTAAAAATAAAGTAAGAAACCGAAAACATACAAATCTGATTTTTCTTGAACTTTCTTTGATCTTTTATGCTTTTAATCTTTGTATAAAATAATTAAATAATGAGGATGCATGTGTTGAGCTGTATAGTTCCTATTGCATCTAATTCATTTGATTATTTTATTAGAAAAGATTGAAAGTAAACAAAAAAATGAGTTATAATGGTTGAGCTGTATAGTTCCTATTATAATCTCCTTGATATGGGGCCTATGGTGCATAAATAAGTTCTAGATGATCTCTTCATGCATAAATGCATATCATGTGTATAAAAGGCACAATATAAAGAGATCAAATAGACATTTGTGCAAAATAGTGAAAGAATGAGGTTCAAATTGCAAATAGATGTCAACCATGTTGAAAATATCATTTGTACATTTGAATTGATGATTTCTTAATGATTTGTCCCTTTGTCAAGTGAGATTATGCAAAAATGTGATTTCAAACAAAATCAGGGGTTCCCCTGCATAAAACCAAATTTTGATAAGTTTTTGATCATGATATAAGAATTTTTGGAGTTTTGATTCCCCTTTTCTCTCTTGTTGGTACCAATTTGTAGCTCAAAAGCTATTAAAATCTGTTATACCTTGCAACCAGTCATGATAAGGACTCTATACCAACTATTGGTACAGTTTGAAACTTAGCCCCAGTACAAAAATTCAAGATAGGTACCACTGGTACAAGGAAAGCACTTAAAGGTGCTGAAAGGACCTCTGCTGGCAAAACGGACAATATAAATTAAAACAGGGACCAAAACAAAAAATGGACATCACCATCAAATAGAGGACTTTGAAACACATAAAATTGACATAAACTTTGCATTTTTCTGATCTTATTTCGAATTGATATGAATTTTCAAAAACCAGCTTGTTAAAAATAGAAATCCAGCAATTAATTTGGCAAAATTACCTTCACTGTCCCTCGGTCAAAATAAATGTCTTAAAAATAGAAATAAAATCATAAAAAATCATAAGAATCACTCAGAATATAGTGCAAACCCTCCTCTCGGAATTCATGATGAGAAATCAAATAATCTTTAACAAAAACCAAAGATTTGAATCAATTTGGGTATTGATAAAATATAAAACTTTATGAAGTTTCATGCTCATTAATATTCTAAAACCAAAAACCATGTTAAAGAATAAGTTCAAATCGATTCAAGAGACTCAAGAGGCTTAAGTTTACAATCTTTATCTTTCAATCATAACCTGGAATGGTCTATCACCTTGACTGGTACCGAACCGGTACCAAACCGAAAAACCAAAATCCAAAGTATGCTTAAATCCCTATAAAAATGAAATTAAAATTGCATATAGTTCCTACATGTTGAAACAAGACCAAATAATCAAATGATAGAAGAAAATGGCAAAAGAATTGGTAATATCGAAATGAAATTCTCAATCACGGCCAACGACCGAGAACTGCTGTTCCGATGACCGACGGCCATCGAGAATAGGTGAAATGGACTTGGTGAGATGAGGTGATCCCGACCATGCCACTCTCTGCCGCTGCCGTGATCGGAGCACCGCCGGAGATCAGAACCCTAGTTCCGAATTCAAACCCAGTTCATATCTGAGTCGCACGAGAATCAAAGCAAATCTGGGTCGTTTAATTGAGGCGCCAAATGGAAATCAAACGCGCAGTACGGATCTTGATGCGATGATTAAATCTGAGGGATCACGTTTAAATTGAAGCAACAGGGCCCTGTCATATGGGGCCCGCATGTCATTGGACTCGAAAGAACCGGAACCTCCCAGAGTGAATCTCAAGCCTTGATCACTAATCTCAAAGCATAAAACTCAAATCTCAAAGTTCAACCCACTAATTAAATACCCAATACAAATCCTAAAGCCCAAAACTCCCATCTTGAAGCCCAATGCACGAATTTTAGAGCCCAGATAATAAGCAAAATCATCAAATTAAATCCCTATTTACAAAAAAGCCCTTCTAACTTTGAATATTCATGGAAAGGTCCCTACAAAGTTACAAACAGGTCCCTAAGCTGCCAAAATTCTCACAAACAAGTCCCCAAAGGCCCAATTTTCACATAAAACCTTGTCTAAAACCCAAATCACAAATCCACACCTTCCCAGCTTTGTGAATAAGCCCCTGAGAAAACATAAATATTTACAAATAAGTCCTTTTTGACCATAACTTCTTCATCTTAAGTCCAAATTGACTCAAACCACTTCCAAATGAACTCAAATTGAATTCTTCATTTTTCTAAATCAAAATTGATCATGTCCAAGCATCAGCCAAACCCTGAAATGACCAAAATGCCCTTTCTTCAAATATGAATGATTTCTTAATGGAATGTAAATAATTAATGAAAATATAAACAAATATGTCATAAATCAAATATAAATAAATAGTGTACATACACTACTCAAATATCCAAGTTCCTATTTTAAAAATGCAATAAACATTATTTTAATGTAAAAGTCATACACAAACATATATCCAAATGCATAGAAAACCTAAGCAAACCAAAGTCAAAACATGAGTTCCCTTTTAGCCCCTTTATTCAATTCACTTAAATAGGCACAAATCCCGGAATGAACGAGGTATTCAGTATGGCTTGGAAGGGTCATCTGATGTAATTAACAGCGGGGGCTTGCGCCCGCTGGGAGTTAAACGTCCCCACAATCAATAAACTCTCTCGATAGACTGATTATGAACAGTAGGTCTGTCGAGGGTGAACCGAAGGAATTGTAGAAAGAAAATAAATGTTTCAAGTCTGATGTTCTTTAACCAATCGAGAGCATTGAACCGTGAGACATTTAACATACATGCACACACCTTCCAAAATCAGCTGTGCAACTTTCTGCGCCCTACAATGACAGATCAACAAAATATTTTTTAGGTGTTGATAACTTATCACAAGATACTATTTTAGTATAAAATAATCAGAATAAGAAACTTCAATTTAAATTAGTTGGCATATCGGGTATTTAATAATTTAAATATTTTTATAAATGAATTTATTATCAATTACGTACTGTCTTGTTTTTTGTAATAATTTATATTCTCTTGTTAATTAGGTCCAGTTTATCAAGCGGATAATGTCAAATTAAGATACCGATATTTACACGAAGATTTAGTGAATATTGCATCTATGATTAGGGATGTGACTCTAACTCAAACTGATGTGAACACTTCGACAGACAAATTCTGCAAGTATATCTCTGAAGCTAACAAAAGAATGTAAGTTTATGAAAATACTCTCACACAAAAATATGAAATATTTGACATCCATATATCATTTATATCAATTGCATGGCAATGGGAAAAATTCGTGTATTTATCAATTGCATGGCAATAATGAAAATTTATATATAATAAATCAAACCAAAACAATGTTCTTGGCAAGATTTTAGAGGATGTGTGGGGCATATTGTCCAGGCAACCAAAAGTAAAACAACTTATTTAAAGAAAAATTGGCACTTCCATCCAAAGAGTATGACACTCTTCATGGGACAATGTCAAAGAGCAAAATACAGTCACTAAGAGGATTTGGGCAACCAGGTTTATATGTGCGGCATGGCACATTTGGAAACAGCGTAATTCGCTGATTTTCAGGAGTGAGTGCATCACACCAGAAATCTTGGCTGAATGAGTGAGACAGGAAGGGGTCCTGTGGTTGAATTGCTGCTAAGGAGAGACAGTGGGCAATGTTGAGTATTTTAGATATAGGGATTTCGTACTCTTTTTGCCTTTAAATTTATAAACCTTCGTACTCAATTAATAGGTTAGTTGCAAGCGCACAACCTATCGATTGTAGTATTTAGGTGTCGATCCGCAAGGAGATAGGGAAATACTAATTTTTAATAAAGAAAACTACTTCTAAACTGAACAATAAAAGTAAAGAGGGGGTTTTTGTGTAAAATCGTTTTTTGAAGGAAAATTAAAGTAATTAAAAGTTCGTAACAAAAAGCAATAAAATCGGGTGAAAATCAAGTTTGAGAAGTCTAGGGGTATTCGGTCCACAATCCCTTGCTAATTCTATCTACTCGGTTTGTTTAAATTCATGTTTGATTATGACGAGGTTTCTAACCTAAGTTAGCCTTTGGAACAAATATTAATACGAATACTTTGGGTGGACGGATTAATGTGCCTCGAATTCTAGGGCTGTCACTAACCTAGAGGGATATTTAATCACGTGCTTCAAAGTATATATCGATATTTGTTCTAAGGTGTCCTAATTAGGTTTTGACTTCACCGCTAAGTCCTTCACCAAATCCTAATCTTAATTTCTATATTTCCAGATTTGAATATCAAAGTACGGTCGCTTCTAATCCAAATCCTAAGGTATTTGCAATCACAATTTATACTATCATATATGATCCTAATCTACTTTTAATCAAGAAGACTTAAGCGGGACAACTACAATTCAAGCACAACAAGTTGCACTATCCTATATGATCCTAATCTACTTTTGTTCTCAAAGATCAAAGCGGGACGACTACAATTCAAGCACAAATTGTGGAATATCGCAAATAATAAATCACAAAAATTAACATCAAATCAAACAATCATAATAAAAACTAAATTCCGAGTAAAATAGAATTAAACAAGTTCATGCTACATGACCTAAACCCCTAGAGAGAAACTAGCCTCTCATGGAGAAGCAAGTATTCATCATGAATTCAAGTACAAAATAAGTAAAGACAAAGAGAAACTAACTAGAGAAATATAATACACCCTTCTCTAATCAAAAACCTTAGTCTTCCTTGCGTTTGCTGTGAGAATTCGCCTTCTTTCTTCTTGATTTGCTCCTGTGGTTGATGCTCTATCTCGTGAATTTCTCTCTTAGAATGGTGATGATTATGGAGAAGAAAATTCCTTTCTTTTATAATGGATCTGGAGCATATGGACGTGGGGAATCATTCTAAATCTGTCCCAACATGTTCCCCACGTTTCCACCTTCTATTCCCCACCTTTGGGTCGTGGTCTGAAGTGCCGAAAATAGAAAATCCTCCGAAATAGCAGTTTTTAGGCTGAATGCGGCCCAAGTGCGTCCGCACTAAGGTCGTACAAAATTAGGTTTCTGTTCTGCTTTATTCTCCAAGTGCTGAGTGCGTCCGCATTCCTTCTCTGTGCGCCAACACTACGCTCGGTTTGTTAAACTTCTCCAAAGTGCGGGTCAGGTGCGGGCTAGGTGCGTCCGCACTTTCTCTCAATTGCTGCTGGATTTTTGGCTAAGTAGGAAATGCGTCCGCACCAGTATTTAGTGCGTCCGCATTCCGCTCGGTCACTTCTCTGGAGCTTGGTTTTTCTTCTAAGTGTTGAGTGCGGCCGCACTCTGGTGCTGTGCGTCCGCACTTTCCTTCTGTTTCTTGTTTTCTGCGAATTACACACAAGCAAATGCAGTAACTTGATTCTAGGGGTATTTAATCCTATATTATACTAAAAATACATGATATTTGGTGCTATTATGTGATGAAAACCAGACCGAATATATATATAATTTAACCCTATCAGGCAATAGCATAGATTGTTGTCAGTGTATTGGAAAAAATAGCGGTAAAGAGATATACCAGTAGTATTTAAATTTCTACAAGGTGTAACACCTTGGTAGCTTCTACCAGAATTTAAGAAAGACATATATGATCATGTATATATCATATTTGACGTAACTTTACTCAAAAAAATTATTTATATTGTAGCCTAGAGGATGCAGTGGAACACCCGACAATTAAGTTTTATGATGACTTTGAAAAATGAATGTACCTAGAATTAGTTATGGAACTTTGTAACAAATCAGTTTTCAAAATGACCAATATTGAATGGAAAATTGATAATGAAACTAAAAAAAGACAAGAAAAAAGTGGAATGGTAATGGAAAAACCATATGAGAAAGATGCATGGAGTCTCGTGCGTATACTGCGCAATTCTATCAAACATTTTAAAGAATTGAGATCCCCAAAAATTGTTAGTAATTAATTATTTTAATTAAATTAATTATATAGTTTTTTTTTTAGTTTTTTAAGAAATTATAATTTAATTTTTTATAAATTGTTTGTTTTGTAGGATTCTCAGCTTGCAAGTGGGCCATATGTTTTTCTTAATCATGTTGAGAACATGAATCCTAACTTCATGACTAAGGTGTATGAATTATGTGGAGCACTTGGAAGATAGTTGGGAAAACAATACTAATTAGTAAATAAAATATGAAATTAGGTTTTAAAAAAATTAATCATTTCATTTTACAGGTTATATTGGATAGGGTGTGGAGATCACTAACACCCGGTGATTAAGTTTTATGATAACTTTGAAAAACGAATGTACCTAGAGTTAGTTATAGAACTTTGTAACAAATCAGTTTTCAATAGGGTCAACATTGAATGGAAAATTGATGATGAAACTAAAAAAAGACAAGAAAAAAGTGGGATGGTGACGGGAAAACAATATGAGAAATATGGTAACGGAAAAATCATATTATATTTAACATTTCCAATTTCAAGTTTAAATGTTAATCAATAATATTTGTTGTACAGGCTGATATTGAAGACGGTAAAGTTCTTACATTGAAGGAAAATATGTTACAGAGATATACCTCATGAAACAAATAATGATGACAGATCTACAAAATACTATTTAGGTGTTGGTAACTTATCACAAGATACTATTTAGTATGAAATAATCAGAATGAGGAACTTTAATTTAAATTAGTTGGAATATCGGGTAATTAATAATTTAAATATTTTTAAAAATGAATTTATTATCAACTGCGTACTGTTTTGTTTTTTGTAATAATTTATATTCTCTTGTTAATTAGGTCTAGTTTATCAAGCGGATAACGTCGAATTAAGAGACCGATATATACTCGAAGATTTAGTAAATATTGCATCTATCATTAGGGATGTGACTCTAACTCTAACTGATGTGAACACTTCGACAGACATATTCTGCAAGTATATCTCTGAAGCTAACAAAGGTATGTGAGTTTATGAAAATACTCTCACACAAAAATATGGAATATTTGACATATATTTCATATATCATTTCTATCAATTGCATGACAATGGAAAATTTGTATATATATCAATTGCATGGCAATGGGGAAATACTTTCAGCCAATCTGCCATTTATATCAATTGCATGACAATGGGGAAAATTTGTATAGAATAAATCAAACCAAAACAATGTTCTTGGCAAGATTTTGGAGGATGTGTGGGGCATATTTTCCAGGTAACCAAAAGTAAAGCAACTAATTTAATGAAAACTTGACACTTCCATCCAAGGGATATGACACTCTTTCTGGGACAATATCGAAGGGCAAAATAAGGTCACTAAGAGGATTTGGACAGTCAAGTTTATATGTGCAGCATGACACATTTGGAAAACGTAATTCGGTGATTTTCAGGGGTGAGTGCATACACCCAAAATCTTGGCTGAATGAGTGAGACGGGAAGGGGTCATGTGGTTGAATTGCTGCTAAGGAGAGAGTGCGCAATAACATAGATTGTTGTCAGTACCACTGTATTGGGAAAAATAGTGGTAATAGTGGTAAAGAGATGTACTAGTAGTATTTAAATTTCTGTAAGTTGTAACACTTTGGTAGCTTCTACTAGGATTTAAGAAAGACATATAGGATCATGTATATATCATATTTGACATAATTTACTCAAAAAATATTTTTAGTTTGTATGCTAGAGGATGCAGTGGAACACCCGGCAATTAAGTTTCATGATGACTTTGAAAAATGAATGTACCTAGAGATAATTATGGAACTTTGTAACAAATCAGTTTTCCATGGGGCCAATATTGAATGGAAAATTGATGATGAAACTAAAAGAAGACAAGAAAAAAATGGGATGGTAACGGAAAAATCATATGAGAAAGATGCATGGAGCCTCGTGCGTATACTGCACAATTTTATCAAGCATTTTAAAGAATTAGGACCCCAAAAAATTGTTAGTAATTAATTATATAGTTATAGTTTTAAGGTTTTTTAAGAAATTATAATTTAATTTTTTGTAAATTGTTTGTTTTGTAGGATTCTCAGCTTGCAAGTGGGCTATGTGTTTTTCTTAATCATGTTGAGAACATGAATCCTAACTTCGTCACTGAGGTGTATGAATTATGTGGAGCTCTTAGGAGAAAGTTGGGAAAACAATACTAATTCGTAGATGAAATTTGAAATTTGGTTTTAAGAAAATTAATCATTTCATTTTACAGGTTATATTGGATAGGGTGTGGAGATCACTAACACCCGACGATTAAGTTTTACAATGACTTTGAAAAACAAATGTACCTAGAGTTAGTTATGAAACTTTGTAACAAATCAGTTTTCAATAGGGCCAATATTGAATGGAAAATTGATGATGAAACTAAAAAAAACAAGAAAAAAGTGAGATGGTAACCGAAAAACCATATGAGAATGATGGTAACGGAAAAAACATATTATATTTAACATTTCCAATTTCAAGTTTAAATGTTAATCAATAATATTTGTTGTACAGACTAATATTGAAGACGATAAAGTTCTTACATTGGAGGAAAATACGTTACAGAGATATACCTCATGAAACAGATAATGATGACAGATCAACAAATACTCTTTAGGTGTTGGTAACTTATCACAAGATAATATTTTGGTATTGAATAATCAGAATGAGGAACTTTAATTTAAATTAGTTGGAATATTGGGTAATTAATAATTTAAATATTTTTATAAATGAATTTATTATCAATTGTGTACTGTTTTGTTTTTTGTAATAATTTATATTCTCTTGTTAATTAGGTCCAGTTTATCAAGCGGATAACGTCAAATTAAGAGACCGATATATACACGAAGATTTAGTGAAGATTGCTCTATGATTAGGGATGTGACTCTAGCTCTAACTGATGTGAATATTTCGACAGATAGATTCTGCAAGTATATCTCTGAAGCCAACAAAGGAATGTAAGTTTATGAAAATACTCTCACACAAAAATATGAAATATTTGACATATATTTCATATATCATTTCTATCAATTGCATGACAATGGGGGAAATTCGTGTATATATCAATTGCATGGCAATGGGGAGAATACTTTCAGCCAATCTGCCATTTCTATCAATAGCATGGCAATGGAGAAAATTTGTATAGAATAAATCAAACCAAAATAATGTTCTTGGCAAGATTTTGGAGGATGTGTGGGGCATATTGTCCAGGCAACTAAAAGTAAAGCAACTAATTTAATGAAAAATTAGCACTTCCATCCAAAGGATATGACACTCTTCATGGAACAATGTCGAAGGACAAAATAGAGTCACTAAGAGGATTTGGGCAACCGGGTTTATATGTGCTGCATGGCACATTTGAAAACAGCGTAATTTGCTGATTTTCAGGGGTGAGTGCATCACACTAGAAATCTTGGCTGAAAGAGTGAGACAGGAAGGGGTCCTGTGGTTGAATTGCTGCTAAGGAGAGACATTGAACAATAGCGTAGATTGTTGTCAGTACCACTGTATTGGGAAAAATAGTGGTAATAGTGGTAAAGAGATGTATCAGTAGTATTTAAATTTCTGCAAGTTGTAACACCTTGGTAGCTTCTACCAGGATTTAAGAAAGACATATATGATCATGTATATATCATATTTGACATAACTTTACTCAAAAAAATATTTTTATTTTTGTAGCCTGGAGGATGAAGTGGAACACCCGGCAATTAAGTTTTATGATGATTTTGAAAAACGAATGTACCTAGAAGTTAGTTATGAAACTTTGTAACAAATCAGTTTTTAATATGGCCAATATTAAATGTGATGATGAAACTAAAAAAAGACAAGAAAAAAGTGGGATGGTAACGACAAAACCATATGAGAAAGATGCATGGAGCCTCGTGCGTATACTGCGCAATTCTATCAAGCATTTTAAAGAATTGGGACCCCAAAAAATTGTTAGTAATTAATCATTTTAATTAAATTAATTATATAGTTATAGTTTTAAGGTTTTTTAAGAAATTATAATTTAATTTTTTATAAATTGTTTGTTTTATAAGATTCTCAGCTTGCAAGTGGGCCATATGTTTTTCTTAATCATGTTGAGAACATGAATCCTAACTTTATGACTGAGGTGTATGAATTATGTGGAGCACTTGAGAGATAGTTGGGAAAACAATACTAATTCGTAGATGAAAATGAAATTTGGTTTTAAGAAAATTAATCATTTCATTTTACAAGTTATATTGGATAGGGTGTGAAGATCACTAACTCCTTTTGTTGAGCTCATCTTTTCTAATTTTGGTTCCACATAGTATTGAGCTTGAAGACATTTTGTGGTGTTTATTTTATTAGACGGTGGTATTTTTAGGATGTTGATTGAATTATTTTTCAATGTCGATCGCTAACTCTGTTGTTATCTTATAGTTTGACTTTTGACGTTCTGATTTTAGCTGTTTATTTTTTATCTCAATGCTAGTTATCTATATGTGTCTCTCGGTTTGATTTCACAAGCCAGATAAAAAAAAACAAATAAAAAAAAAAACAGATATGGATATGAATCATATGATATATCCAAGGGAGAGACACGTGGCAGCCGCTGCCATGTTTAAAAAAAAAAAAACTTTGCTCTTTCATCATATGTTAAAAAGTCAAATAGATGTCTTACTATATATATATAGCACTACAGGGGGTGAAACTAAAAAAACTGAAATCACGGCCTAATTTAGTTTGAGAAGTAAATTTAGTTTTCTATTATCTAAGGGAAAGACTATTGACAATATTTTTTTAAACCGTGACAATTGACAAAATAATTATCAACATTAAAAATATACTTTATAGTATAGATATAGATTGTATGACAATATTCTTTACCTTTCTTTTTCTTCACCTTTTATGAATCAAATATGTTATTTGGTGAATCAAATATGGTAGAAATGAAAAAATAAAAAATAAACTTCAGGCGGAGTTGGATAATCTTTTTTTTACAGCTAGCTTGCTAGCTGTTTGCTGGCTCAATACTCTTTGAAATGAAAAAAAAAATAAACACTAATATCAAATCAACCAATCTCAGTTCAGGCAGAGTGAGATAATCATTTTTTAAGATGTGGCAGTCATGCCTCATGCGGCCTAGATTGGATTTGAGTTGGGAGTTTTTGACTCATATCAGTCCGAGTTCAGGTCATGCTCAGCTCAGACCTTGCATTATTTAGGCTGCTGTTTTGATCACTTTCCAGGCTGCTATTTTGGTCACTTTCCAGGCTGCTGTTTCGGCCAATCTTTCAGACCATTGAAATTCTTATTATCTCAGATACTTTGGATGATTTGGGTTCATGCTCTTTCGGGTCACGGATCATTTGAATTTTGAATTCAGATTTTAAGTCAATTTGACTTAAGAGTCGCGCATGTTTCAGGTTGTTAGCCCAATAAAAGTTTTTTCTGAAGTAACAATCGAACTATTTTTTTTCATCAAACTAGGTTAACAAGTCAAACTGAGCGGCTCACAGTGTTGTGTCGAACGAGGTAGATTTAAGTTTCGAATTTAGTCGGATGGAAGTCAGCTCAAATACGGATAAATTTGAGTTTGCATTGATCAGATTTAGATAGTTGAGTTTCGGATCATTGAACTTTTACAGTCTTTTGAATCCGAATTCAAAGTTGGCTTTGGTTTCTGTTTCTCATCAGGTAGAACCAGGGTTTGGCACCTCTACCTTTTGATTTATTTTTTCTAATTAGAAAGGGCAGCCTATAATTGCTTGATGGTACGTAATCTTGAGAGCAGTAAAAGAGAAAGTCAATGCATATGCACTAAAAATTATTTGATGAAAAATTATGCCGGGACAAGGATATGAGGAGTGCAAGCCGATAAACTGTTTGGTGAACTGGGACAAGGTGTGAACAATGAAAATAAATGGGGGTTTGGGAATTATCAACCTAACCGTCCAAAATGATGCCCTTCTAACAAAGTGGTTATGCAAGATAAAGGAGTACCCGGATTTTTATGCTCGACAAATGCCAACATAGATAGTCAGTCGGCTGGGATTGGAGATGGACGCTAGACGGAAGGTTCACGAGCAAATCAGCTTACCAGATGCATGACATGGGGGTACAATGCCCAATCCAAAAACTACTCTGGAGGATAAAAGCTCCCATTAAGGTGAGGGCACTTATTTGGGTGCTGGCACAAAACAAGATACTCACGCAATAATCGGGGGTTGTGCAATCCCACCAGGTTGCAAATTGTGCAATAATGACCTGATTGAGACGAGAGACAGCATATTGTTAAATTGTCAGTATGCAAGGCACTTCTGGAGAACGTTGGCGGTAAGATTGAGAATAGCACGCATCCCTGACAACACAACCACAATACTGACGGCCTGGAGGACCCCGGTACAGCTGTCAGATAGCCGAATCTCATGGGATACGACCTGGGCAGCGGGGGTATGGGCGTTATGGTACGAGAGGAACTAAAGAAATTTTGCAAATGAGTCCAAACCGGTGCAGCAACTGGTACACGAAACGGTACAAACAATTCGGCAATGTAGTTCGATTAGATAGGCTGATCAGGTTAATTTTACTAGGATAGAATACCGGTACCGGTACTGGTATGTGTAAATATGCGTAGCATTTGGATGCTGTTGAACATAACTTTGATTTTTTTTATATAATCAGCTTGTGAGCTATCTGCTCACAAACCTTAAAAAAAAAAAAAAAACCCACAAAAAAAGCAGCTTAAAAGTAATGTAAGAACATCCACGTCATCATAGGCATATAGTTTAAAAGGAAAATCTTTCCTTAACTTAAGCTAAAACTATACCTTTTTTCGTGAAGAGAAAGATTGATTTCATTCAAAATACTCTGCTGGGTCCCAGGAGGTTTGTAGCTCAAATTTCTAACCTTAAACAAATTAACTGCATCTATATCAGTTTTTCAAATCCCTATACATTAATAAGCATAATTAGACGTATATAAGAAAACAAGATGAATTGCACTTCACTTCAATTTTAAAAAAATCCGAGGATATCTTCAAAGCTCTCAGTTTCCCAAAGTGCCTCCTAGAATTTGAATAGAGAGAGAAATCAAAAAAAAACTGGGGTAAAACAAATAATGCTTTTACACCATAGAAGGAAGAGAGTAAGATATCGCGCGAGACCTGTTTGATGAAAAGCCTAGGAGAAGAGGGGAGATTGCAAGAGAAGTTTCCATCAGCGAACTTGTTGGACTGGAGGAAATGCTGTTTTCCTGTTTCTCTCTCCTCTCTTCTCACTTTTTGGGGTTTCCTTTTAATCGTATGGGCTGCGTCTTTGTAATTTATTTCCTTTTGGTGATAGTGAAGGCTTTGCATAATTGTATTTATGGGCTTTTGGGTCTTAACTGAAATCTTCAATCTTAGACCAACAAAATTGTGGATTAACTCGTTTACTTGGGCTTTAAACTTTTATTAAGGCTACTCTTCAAAAGAAACAAAAAATGTTTTAGAGTAAATGAGAGAATGGGAAATGCATGATATAAAACACAACGAGGACATTCTATAATTAATCAGAAAACAACGATTCTTTTGTTAGCATTTAAAAAAAAATCGAAATTCAAAGTTAGCCGGACTTTTAACACTCAAAAGTTCCGAATAGACACAGATTAAATCTGTGTGTCTCAAAAGTGATGCGCAAACTTAATATGCATATATGTCCAGAGAGAGATGACAGATACGCATGCGTATCTAATTATTTTATAATGCCTAGTTTCAAGGGAGTAGCCTTGGATCTTTTCTCAAAAAAAAAAAAAAAAAAATGCCTTGAGACTCAATGAAAAAATAAAAAATAAATAAGAGATACTAAAGACATCACGATAGTATGCAAAAAATCCTGCGCAATAAATAAAAAAAATCGGCTCAGAAAAACAATCACCTGATTTCAAGAGATACGCATATTTAACTTAAAAAAGAAGGCCCCAGATCTAGTATGCGTATTTAAGTGCGGATCATATCTGCGTGCTTTAGAGTATTTAAAAGGTTGGTGATTTAATGCTAAATAAAAAAAAGTTTGGGTATAAGTATAAACAAAGGAGAGAACAAAATTAAATTCGGAGCTCCGTTTTGTTGAAATTGAGATGAGCCGAGGTCACTGAGAAATTTAATCAAACTTTACAAGACGTGGCTTTAGGTCCACAATTAATTTTGGGCCTAATTATGTACACTATTAACTAAACTTAAAGCAGATCGTATAAACTTGTGATGCGTTTGAATTTATGTTGTTCCCTGAAATGAATACTTGTCTAACATTTTCTCAACGAATAAACTGTCCGAATCTCATTCTACCACGTCAGGTATCTGACTGGATCTGAATTATATCGTTAGGAACATGTTTGTTTAGTCAATATTTTTTTTTCTCAAAAAAAAAAACATTTCGTCTTCTCTATTCTATTTTGGACATAACATAACATATATATTAATCATACTTTTCAAAACCTGAAGTTATTAGTGGTTGGTAAAATGAAACATATATCCCTAAGATGACACTACAAGTCCAGAAGTGACATTTCAAAGAAAAAATTCAAGATCGTCAAACCAGAATCAGGCTCAGTACTAGTAATTGATTAGAAACAAACAAGCCAAATGTAGGTCTATTTAATTTACAAAAAGGAACTCATATATTAAAAACTCTGCTTTAATTTGGAAATGAAAATGATAAAGTGCGAAGAGCATTAATTTCTCTTTATAAATTCTTCTAATAAAATAATGGTACATTGATAGTCGATATAAATGTAAAATAGTGCTGAACAGAACAAAAGAGTCCATCAGTGTGTGTCCATTCAGTGATGGGTTGGGAATAAGAAAACCTCCATCAAACGATTTGTCTAGTAGCAATTAATAATCCTATCAGCTCCTATTCTAACATGAGGTCATGTGCTACATGACATACAATTTTGGTATACTTGTCATTGTCAACCTATGTGTGAGCAGAACCCTTGAATAGCAAACATGAAAATGCTTCTGCATCTTCCAGTAATGTTATCATTTTCTTTGTAAAGTTTAGATTGTTTTGGTATTCAATTTATGAAAACTGCATATGCGTGAACCATGCTATAAATATCTTAATCATGGTTTTGCTTTTTTTCTAAAGAATGAAGTACAAAATTTGACCTATTGATGGAGGCCACGTCTACACTGAGAGGGTGCATGGCAGGAAATAGTAAGCTAGAAATTATTTATATGTAGCGACATTTGCATAGGCAATTAAATATTGGAAATTGCTAATATGCTATGCATAGCATAGAGGGCCTCCGTGCTACGGCTCAATATTTGAGTTTTCAAACTCCTAACGGTCGATCTGAACCGTTCAACATGATCTCCATATGAATATGTACTTGCAAATCAAATTTTATATTTTTTAGAATTTTTTACTTTTTTTTTAGATAGGTAGAAAAACACTTGATCTGAATGGTACAGAACTTTCAGATCAAGTGATTTTCTACCTATCTAAAAAAATAGTAAAAAAATTCTAAAAAATGTAAAATTTGGTTTGCAAGTACATATTAATATGGAGATCATGTTGAATGGTTCGGATCGACCGTTAAAAGTTTGAAAACTCAAATATTGAGCTGTAGCACGGAGGCCCTCTATGCTATGCATAGCACCGTAGCCAACTCCATTATATATTTATCATATCACTCTCGCATATGCTTGGGCAACCGCTAATAAACAAAAGAGCAAAAACAATTATTTGAACCCATCCAAAGTACCCAAATTAGAGAACAGTACTACTAGTTACAATACAAAAATTGAAAGGACCTATTTCGTATCATAGAAAAGAGCAATGTCTTTAGAAAAAAAAAAAGAATAATTATTTTAGTACCCGCGCTACGATACCCGCACTTAGAGGAATAATGTACTATGGTCCCCACTAATTATTATTCTAAAAACATATTATATGTTCCCCACTAATTATTATTCTAAAATTTCAGCAACACCCTTCCTCTATGATCCGCGTCAACCTTCCTCTAATGAAGTAGTGGGGACCCCGTATCACCACATCAATCTTACCAAATCATCACCACGTCAACCTTCCTCTAACAAAAATAGTTGACCACATAGGTAAAAATACTTTAGTGCAGAGGTATAAATACTTGCATACTTGATATTAATACTTTCAAACGTCATCTAGTGTCATATGTAAAAAATATTTGAGTAGTCCCCTAATGTGGGTACGACAGCGAGGATTTTTCAAGAAAAGGTGCGGGTACGGTTATTTAAGGAAAATTCATATATCATATATGTAGTTCATTGTATAGATATAAATACTTATCTTGTTTGAGCTATATACTTCACAATGTTACTATTAATATTTGTAAAACAAATTAAATTACAGTTTTGGAACGGTTGTGTGGTCCCCTAATGCAGGTACGACGCGAGGATTTTTCAAAAAAGGTGCGGGTACGATTATTTAAGGAAAATTCATATATCATATATGTAGGTCATTGTATAGATATAAATACTTGTTTTATATAGATATTAATACTTCACAATGTTACTATTAATATTTGTAAAACAAATTTACAGTTTTGGAACGGTTGTGTGGTCCCCTAATGCGGGTACGACGTGAGGATTTTTCAAAAAAAGGTGCGGGTACGGTTATTTAAGGAAAATTCATATATCATATATGTAGTTCATTGTATAGATATAATACTTGTCTTGTATAGATATACATACTTCACAATGTTAATATTAATATTTGTAAAACAAAATTACAGTTTTTGAACGGTTGTGTGGTCCTCTAATGCGGGTACGACGCGAGGATTTTTCAAAAAAAGATGCGGGTATGGTTATTTAAGAAAAATTCATATATCATATATGTAGTTCATTGTATAGATATAAATACTTGTCTTGTATAGATATAAATACTTCACAATGTTACTATTAATATTTGTAAAACAAAATTACAGTTTTGGAACGGTTGCGATCCCCACAAACAGTTATGGCATTTTAGGTGCGGGTACTCATATCAGCTTCCAAAAAAAAAAAGGGCATTCCTTGTACAAGCACACTTTTTAAAAGTTGATGTTATTTCCAAAGATTTGTAGTATATTAAATTTGAAAACTGCTGTAATATCTTTATTGACGGAGGTAAGCTGCTGTAATATCTTTATTTGGAAAATTTAAGAAAAGAGTTGGCACGATATGAAAAATATCATTTCTATTAATTTCCAGACATATCAGGAAGAATTAAACAGCATATATTGAAATATGAATTCCTTTTAAAGTACAGCACATGAGTATGTTTTTGTACGATTATTCCCATATCCTTTTATAAACACTAACAAACGAATATATACTTATCATACCAATTGCACACAGACCACTCAGCTAACCAATTTAATAGTTTACACATATATGCTCTCACCAGTCACTCTCACACGGACACTGTTTTAGCTTACTTTGCCTTGTTCCGACTTCCAGAGCTCCAGCACTAGATCTGCAAAACAGTAAGCTAATATCATCAAGCAAGATATTTATAAAGTAACAGTCTATACTAACATAAACAGTTTATATACTAACGGTATCAAATTTTATTATTATTTTTTCTTTACTTATAACTATGCTGTTTTTGTTCCTTTGCAATCATCCTTTTTAGTGCTACTTCAATACTATAATCTTCCAGAAAGATTATAAGAATTATATCCTATATTTAATCACTTTTATTCTTCTATCAAACATAGTTTCAAACCAGAGTTATTTTCTTTTAATTAAATATAGAACTTGACAAGCATAACTTACAGTCGGCATCAGTTTTGATCCAGTGCTCTCTATTTACACTCAAGTCAGTGCTGCCGCAATGATTGTCGAGCTCAACAAAAGACCGAGCAGAGCAGCAGTAGTTGAAGCTCGGTGTGCACACATTTCTGCTTGTGTCTCTCGAAATACTCAACAAAAGACCAAGCAGAGCAGCAGTTGAAGCTCGGTGTGCACACAATTCGATCTGCTTGTGTCTCTCGAAATATCGCTATTTGCAATGCAGGGCTCCATTTCTCCACTCATTTTCTTAGAGATAGATCTGATATGATCCTTACTTGCCTCACATTTCTTGGTTCTTGTACCCGTCCATTTGTTCTTACGAGCCGTCTCAGGATAGACTTTTCTGTGGAACATTTGAAGTATCTGCACAAACTTGGAAGCAGTTATTTTCAAAGTAAAAAAATGAAAATTACTTGTCATTTGCAGGACTACAAATTTTCTCATAATTTAGAGGAAAAAAATATTCTAACCACTCAGTTTGTTTGAGATCGATGGTTATAAAGGTAAATCATATGGCCCTCTACCAGTATCACATAATTCACTATCAGAATTTTGGTTTGTTACATGTGCAGAAAAATGACTTGTTGCATGGGTTTCCTCATGCAACAAGCCCGAAAAACGCTACTTGCATGGGTTTCCGCATGCAAATACTACCATTTTACTCCCGACATTTTTATTAATATCCAAAGTTAATTACAAATTAATAAATATATCCAGAATCAGTGAGTATTTCGAAAAATGTCCAATCTGGCTCTAGCCAGTTTCTTTTTTTTTTTTTTTAGACATTATGAAGAGCAAGATAATGAAATCTAACACTGAAAATTCAAATTTTTTATTTAAATTATTTGTTAGATTACTTCTTTTGATGTATAATTAGCATTTATACTAAAATACGCTAAATTACTTGAAATTATGTTGAATTACACTATATTACATTAAATTACGTTAAATTTAGCTTTACTGAGAAGGCGAAAAACGACAACGAAACTTCAAACGGTCATAAAACGGCGCTCGAGTGTCCGATTTCAGCAAATGACCACTTTTCGGAAAGCTTGCGAAAATACACATGCATCAATGCTAGCAATGCTGGATTTCAAAATTCAGAATTGCCAAAAAACTAAGGGAAGAGCCTCAAAACTTGAGTTGAAGTTTCCGATTAAGATTTTCATTTCTATTATTCAACCTAAGTAGCTCAATAAATTAGTTATATAATGAACTTGTAGAATACCAATTTTTACTATTTTTGGAATTTTTTTACTATTTTTTATGATTTATGAAAGATGGCACAAAATCGGCCTAATTTTGCGTAATTTTGCGTAGTTTACCGTAATTTACCGTATTTCATTATAATTAGCGAAATTAGTGTAATTTAGCATAATTTAATATAATTTAGTGTAATTCAACATAAGTTCAAGTAATTTAGCGTATTTTAGTATAAATATACTAATTATACATCAAAAGAAGTAATCTAACATATAATTTAAACAAAAAATTTAAACTTTCAGTGTTAGATTTCATTATCTTGCTCTTCATAGTATTTCTAAAAAAAAAAAAGAAACGATATGGTCTTTTCAATACAACTGAAGGCCCAATCTTGCGCTGTAGCGTTAATAGAAGCCAAAGAGGCTTCGTCAGATGAAGAACATTCACCAAACAATGATTCATAATAACAAGGATTGTTTTCATAATAATATCCGAATGCATCCTCTACAAAAAAATTCAATTTTACAAGTTAAATTAATTTGATGATAGTATTAACTTTTTTAAGATCCAAGGTTCCTATTTATTAATTGGCTAATAGTTCTAGCTGTAATCTTATATACCAGCCACTCCAGAATCTGTTGCAAGTAAAAGAAAAAAAAAGGAGGTACTAAACCATACCAGAACAATCACTCCACTACCAAATTAAGTCTTTTTTGTCATTTTTTGCTTATTTTAATAGTATAGTGGTTTTGGGAATTTAACATCAAGATTCTGATGCGAGTTCAGGCCAATGAGAAGAGGTATTATTTGTTAAGACTGATTCCAGGCCTTTTGTTAGAAAATATTGGATTATTTTAAGAACACATCTTACCTAGAAGTTGAACAAAACAGTGACCTACTTCACAAGCTAGATTGAGAAAACGATAGAAACAATCCTCCATTGGTTGCTCCGATAGCGCATAAACAACACCTTGAACCTAATAACACCCGTTCAGTATTCCATGGTTAAGCTTAAATATACGTAAGATATTGTTAAAAATGGTACTTCGACTGGTACTAGCACCATCAAGCGAGATTTGTCACATTCACTTTTCACTTTTTTTCTCTCTCTTTTCAGTTTATTACTTTTCAGCTTTCTTCTTAATAAAGATTTGTCACGGATTTTACGGATTGTCCCGTCCGTTTCATTATCACGCGTTCCACGATCAAAATTGCTAAAATAGATAAGTGTATTTGCGAGGGATTAAAAAGCCAATTTGTTTTACTAGTAAAATTCTATTTTAAAAAGTTATGACGAAAAGATGTTGTTAGTTGTTAACATTTCGTCAAATTCGAAACGCTAACAACAATAAATAATATTTCATTAATGAATGAAAAGACGAATACACTTTATGTTACACAACAACAAAAGATGATAAAAGGATATCAAATGTGTTATTTTTACTGTACATCGGAGTTCATTGGAAATAATAAAACTCGTTGCTGATAAATATTGGACTATTAACAGCAAATGTTTGATTTTTGTTGAGTTGCCAGCTGATAAAAAATATTGCGATATAGTGAGCAAAGGAACTGATTCTTTCTGCTTTTATTTGTGTATATGTTCGTTAAATTAAATTCAATAATATATAATTAAAAGACTCGATGCTGATCGGATTTGATTGAGGAACGAGACTGGAGCTCTTCCACTACTATTTAAAAATCGCATGACCTCCTTTAATGCTTGCAAGTTGCATGAACACTGATGATGCCACGACGCTATGTTTTCTTATTTACATTTCAAACCGTTCAAAGCTCTTACACCCAAAAATAACCCACTAAAAATACCATAGCAAGTTAGTACATATTTACATTTCCAATTCTTTCATGTCAATCCTAGAAAATAAAAATATTCCCAATTATTTCATGTCGATCACAATTTTTCCTACAACATGACTGCTTTTACTTTAAATATATACCATAGCAAGTTAGAACATATTTTGTAACCTAAAATAATAATTACAAAAAAATGGCACCTGAGCTACTGCAACACGGGTACAGCTTCTAAACTGATGGGATCACAAGCAATGATAGAAGAGAAGTAAAAATAGAACGTCCACATTTTGCAAGGTAATACAACATCCGCAGATAATAACAGATGCTTACAAAGTGAAATGATAATACATTTCCATCTTTTTCTTTGAGAATAGGAGTATATCAGTACTATCGATTTCTAGTTATGTCATTCAAACAAGATCGATAATGAATACAGTTCCAAATAATGAGCTAAAGTACAGAAACACCAGTACTGCATATTCATCCAACAGGTCATTGAATCAGTACCAACCACAGAAACTGTTAAGCTCCTACTTTCCTAACCCAGGCACCCCAAAAAGAAAAGCAGCAGCTGTCACACAGACCTGTCAAAGTTGCTAACCAGTACTAGGTCACAAAGACAATGGCAACATTTTCTTAAACAAAGACATACAAGAAAATTAAATCTATCCCTTACAAAAAAAAAAAAAAAAATAAACAACTGTTTTAGTAAAACGAAGAGATATTCTAGAAGCAAGTCTCATCATGCATGATTCTGAAATCTCCGGACAGCTGTTGTTGTTGCCTACTGCACAATAAAATGAAGATCAAATCAGGAAAAGACAAACTGTAAGACCATAAATAACAGAAAACTCCCATATAATTATCCAAAATGTGTTTTTAAACAATGCCAACCTCTCATTTATTGTGAGACCCAAGTTCACAGCGATCTGCATCTTCTTTTCAAGATAGTCAGCATATGTATACACCGATGGTCCCTTCTGATAACAAATCAGTGTCATTCATCGCAAATTTCTCAAAACAAAATTATAAAAAAATGCAAAAGATCTTCAAATCACCAGACTAAAATATCTGCGTATAAGCTCCTCGTCTGAATATTCCCCCTGCATGTCGACGTAAATAAAAGAATATAGAAAGTCTAGTTCATTATAAAAATTACAAGCAGAGCAATCTCTTCATATGAAACGGATAAGAAAAATACAAGTACAGAAAAGGACAGGCACTGCCTTATGGTAACAGCAATATACCTTGGTAGCAGCATTGATGTATGTATCAACATCATCAAGCTAGAAAAGATTAGGTAACAAAGAGTCAGCCTCCCATGTTAGATCACGAAATTTACAAGTTTACAGTTAAGGATTAAATACAAATAAAGAATAACCCAAAAAAGCTTACAACAATTTTAAGTCCCATAGATTCCACGTTTTCTTTTCTCCTGAGATTGTGTTCGATTATTTTAGAGTAAAAGGGGAAGGAGGCTGCATCATTCTCTTTAATTTCAATCATCACTTCCTTGAAACCCCTCTAGACAGAAGTACATTCATTTGATTAGCTTAAATCAAGCCCCAGAAAAGCATAGAATAAAAGAAATAGAAAAAAAAAAAACCAGGGGATTGAAAACATAACCTTTTTTTTCTCACAACTTCCTTGATGAGCTTAGTAAATAATGGTACACGCTCTTTCTTGTCCTGTTCACAAATCTTCCAAGAAATTGTTTCCTGAGACAGACAAATGAACATTATTTCCACAAAGTAGATGATGAAAAGAAATATAAACAAGAAAAAGAGATGAACCTGAACGGCCAGCATCAAAAAACGTTCAATGTCTTGGTATTCTGTTTTAGCATCATCGACTATTCTCTGTGCATCTGACCGACTTAAATCCCACTGAACCATGAAAAGCAATTGAATTTGTGAGAAACTAACATTCATTGAATCTAGTCAATGTCCTAACATATATAAAAGAAAAATAACCCTTGGCTTCATTGTAATTCAAGCAAAAAACAAACACAGAGATCTGTTCAACACTTGATTTGCACAAAAAAGTTGATTGGTGAAATCAACTCCCAAAAGCAAATTGACGTGCTCTATAATATAAACTCCAAAAGCAGTGTTTGTGGATTAGCACACGATTGATTGATTTTGTGCCTCTGTGTGTGTGTGTCTGTGTACGTATAGGCATCCATATTTTCACCCGTGTGGCATGGGCTTTCGGTCCATGCATTCAATTCTGGCCATATCTCCGACCAGTTATAAGTGTAGATACTGGACACTTATCCGGTAGGTATAAAGAAAAACTATTCATGGCATGCGCTTATGATACAGAACAATAATTACTGCCAATAGCATTCGGAATTGCGGAAGAGGAGACTTCATCTAATTGGGGCTAGTTTATGCAATTTGTACGCGAAGATGTTGTTGGCCCCGGTCAGGTATGTGTCATATCAGACCAGCATGCTGCAATCCATTTAGTGTTTGATCAACCTGATTTAGGGTGGTGTGAGGAGAGGGGTGAAGCAGTTTATCGATTATGTTCTCATCATATTGCGTCGAATGTGTACAAGTTGTGCAAGGATAAAATAATCAAGGATATTTTCACTGTGTTTGTGGGTAAGATGAAACCTTGGAGGTTTAATGAGGGTATGGAAATAATACAAGGTAGGAGTATTACTACTCACCAGTATTGTGGCAAAAGGTTTCAAAATTTCGAAGAAGAGCCTCTGCAACTCCATAAATATTTACACAATCGAGGCTGTAGTAGTAATGGACCATTAATCGAGATCGTTGGTTTTCTGCAAGCCTGGGACAACTCGCGATACAGGCAGGCAAGCACAGCACCTCCCCAATTGTAGTCCTCATCCCGCGGTCCCAAATTCTCTAAGAACTGTAGGTACATGATCGGGACAGAACTTGAGTTCGCATCGGGAAACATCATCGACCCAAACAAGTCCATGCAATATGCCCGTGTGTGTCGGTCGACGGTCTGCTGGGCAGTGTACTGTGTCAATTCTTCGTTAAAGTGGTCCTTCAACCATTTAAGGCGCATATGGTATTTTGATCTCCTAATATACTCGTTTTCCTTGTCTCTGTTGTGTACCTGTGAATGAAAAAATTCATCATCACTGTCTTCATTACCGTCGTACACCTCATGTCTTAGGCAATCTTCGATCAATTGTGACCAATTATCATCTGAATGTTCAGAAATTATCTTCCCTGTAAACATAGATTTTAGAGATAAACATATACTTGATATTTATAACTAAATTTATTTATTATACAATTTATTTACACTAATTTTATTTACACTAAATTTATTTACACTAAATTTGTTTGCACGAAATTTTTTTGCACTAAATTTATTTACAATTTATTTACACTAATTACTCTAAATATTTATAGAATTTACTTACACTAAATTACTTGCATTAAATATAAATTAATAACAAAAGTATAAATTAGTACCAAAAAATATTTTATCGGTAACAGGTAAGCCCCACAGATAGCTGACATCTTCCAATGTCACTGTGCACTCCCCCACTGGAAGATGAAAAATATTCGTCTCGGGCCTCCACCTCTCGACGAGCGCAGTGATCAACGCTTTATCAATATGACAATGAGTCACATCCATCATCTGGTACAAGCCTAAATTCACCAGACCTTGTTTCATCCGAGGTTGGTAATTAACGCCCATTTGACGAGGATCAGGACGCAGTGCATAATCAGGCTGGAACGATAATTTCATAGCAACAAAAATTAATCCTGACTTACAAGTTTATTTTGAAACTTAAATCCAAACCGGTATTAAATAAATACCTTCGTATTCGCCATCCATATCTTGTGTTGTTCATTACGCAATTGCAACAAGGGTTGTTCATCAGACATTTTGCACTACAATATAAATAAAATTACAACATAAGAAAACTCTAATTAATTAACAAATAAAAAATTCCATTAGCTAATTTACTCTGCATACAAAATTTTAAAAATCTACAATTAGTAAAATTATACTAAAAAAAGTCTAAATTACACTAAAAAACTAAATTATTCTACATTTATTTTAAAAAAAAATTATGAGCAAGATTACTCTACATGCAAACCAAATCATTCTACAATTTCTAAAATTACTCTAAATATTTACACAATTTATTTACACTAAATATTTATACAATTTATATACAATTTATTTACACTAAATATTTATTTATACTAAATTTATTTACACTAAATTTATTACACTAAATTTATTTCATTAAATTTATTTACAATTTATTTCCACTAAATTACTCTAAATTACTCTAACTATTTATACAATTTATTTACATGATATATTTATACAATTTATTTACACTACAATACACTAAATTACACTACAATAAACTAATTTACACTACAATACACTAAATTTACACTACAATACACTAAATTACACTACAATACACTAAAAAAAGCTAATTTACTCTACATAAAAACTAAACTAAATAATTCTACAAAAATAATATAAAATTCGGATTTTTTTTTTCAAATTAAAGATTTACACTACAATATACTAAATTTACACTGCAATACACGAAATTACACTACAATACACTAAAAAAAACTAATTTACTCTACATACAAACTAAACTAAATAATTCTAGAAAAAAATTATAAAATTCGGATTTTTTTTTCAAATAAAAAATTTAACCACATACCTAACGAAACTTGTAGATCTGAAGTTCTCCTCTCAAAATTATACTAAAATATGTGATTAGAATAAAAAATGATGAAGATTTGAGGGGGTTAAAATTCGGAAAGAAGGAAGGGGAAAGAATGAAGGTCTCGGGTAGGGGAAAGAAGGAAGAAGAGAAGGCCCCGAGCCGGTTTTGGAATTTTTTTTCAGCTAAACCGAAATGGCTATTCGGTTAAGCCACAAAAAAAGCTACACCGAAATGTCTATTCGGTTAAGCCAAAAAAAGCCCCACACCGAAATGGCTATTCGGTTAAGCCTATAAAATGGATTTTCTGTGGCATTGTTCCTACAACCCTACGAAAATCCTGTAAACCGAAATGGCAATTCGGTGAAGCAAAAAAAAAAAATTCTTAAACCGAAATGTCATTTCGGTTTTTACGGTTTTTCTAAAAAACGAGGTAATCAAGTTGTTTTTTTTAAATTAATTATTTTAATTACGTTTTTTAAAAAAATCCCTCATCATGCATGCTTTTGAAATATGTTATAATTATGTACAGTGATAAAAATAAAAAATAATATAGTGGTTCCTCCGTCTCTGTCTGGCACCGGTCATCAGATATGGTCCAAGTATCATGGTAAAAAGTAAAAATCTTCACAAACAAAGCATGCATGCGTTCAAAAACTAACCCCCCAAAACTAGAGCTTTATTGAATTGTTGCCTATATATTGACTTTTTCCACCAAACCAAAAAAAAAAAAAAACAGTTGGAGCTTCAATTTGTAATTTTGTATTGATGCATCCATATCGCGGGTTGACCCGATCGATCAACATGGCTAAATCAGATTCATTATGTAATATTTCTAATTTTCCTTTGCCTCTCAAGTCTCGAGAAAGAATATTCATCATTGACATAGGAATCCAATCCACTTCTTTCTTCCTTTCATGCTGTGGGTTGGTGATGACCAAGAATTAGTTAGTAGTAGTGGGCCTAGTGGCAGACAACAACTGATGGAGATTTCCAGATTAATTATTTTTCAGATTCTTTTACTTTTAGAAAAATAATAAATGACTTAATATTTAAATGACATGAAAAAATCACGCTAAATATGGAGAATTTTTTCTGTTAAAAATATTAAAAAGGAAGAGAGAATAGTAGAAAGACTGTCAATAAATTTTCATGAGTAGAATGATCGGTAGGAGTTTTACCGATTTAAAAGTTTGAATCGGTTGAATTCCTATCAATACAAACCAATTTTTTATTTATTTTAACATATAAAAAGTTGTTAGAAAAATAGATGTAGTATCTTAAAATTTAGATATATTAGAAGGACTTCATTTATTGTCTATAACTTTTTATATTTTAATAGAGAAAATAAAAAAGGAATAAATGGGTTGAGATAGGTGGAATTAGTACCGATTTTAATATTAAATTTTTTATTTTTTTATCAATAAAATTAGTATCGATCTTTCACAAGTACTGTTTTTATTTTTCTTTTATAGAAAAAAGTTATCCTAAATCTGTGTTTTTTTTTTTTTTGCTAAAGAACTGTATTAACATGCCACATATGCAGTTCTTTAGGAACCGTGTCATCTATAAAATTGAACGCGCAGTGTTGTTAACTTGTTATATGATAAGTACCGTATTAAATATGCGATTTCTTAGTAAAGATAACTGCATATTTGATTCAGTTTTTTCCGTGTTTATCAAAAAATTTCGTCATCATTCGAATTCTTAAGAAATTTTTTTTTTTACTGAATATAAAAGCTGACTTTTTTTTGTGTTGGATAGCTGGAATGGAGCTCCTATGCACCGCTATTATTGCTTTGACGCGTAATTTGAGGGTTTTGGTGTTACCAACAAGGTACCAGCTACCAAGTCTTTTTCTAAATTTATTTAAAATAATTAAATTTAAGTCAAAACGATTAGTTCAATTCGTTGGATTTTTTTAAAAAAACGTAATTAAAATAATTAATTTTAAAAAAACAATGATTACTTTTTTTTTTACAAAAATCATAAAAACCGAACTGCCAATTCGGTCTGAAGGGTTTTTTTTTCTGTACCGAATTGGCAATTCAGTCTAGCCTTTTTTCACAGTTCCCCGACAATTTCTGTGTGGCCTTGCATGTAACTCCTCCTGGACCGAATTGGCAATTCGGTCCAGAGGCTTTTTTAGCCCAGACCGAATTGCCAAGTCGGTCTGGGGGATTTTTTTTTTTTTTAGAGACACTAAGAAGAGCAAAATAAAGAAATCTAACACTGAAAATTTGAATTTTTTGTTTAAATTATTTGTTAGATTACTTCTTTTGATTTATAATTAGCATATTTATACTAAAATACACTAAATTACTTGAAATTATGTTGAATTACACTATATTACAATAAATTATGTTGAATTACACTAAATTACGCTAAATTACAATAACTTTGCTAATTATGCTGAAATACGGTAAATTACACTAAAGTAGACTGATTTTGTGCCATCTTTCATGAATCATAGAAAATAGTAAAAAAAATTAGAAAATAGTAAAAATTGGTATTCTACAAGTTCATTATGTAACTAATTTATTGAGCTACTTAGATTGAATAATAGGAATGAAAATCTTAATCGGAAACTTCAACTCAAGTTTTGAGGCTCTTCCCTTTGTTTTTTGGCAATTCTGAATTTTAAAAAACAACATAGTGGTCACGGACGCATGCGTATTTTCGCAAGCTTTCCGAAAAGTGGTCATTTGCTGAAATCGGACACTCGAGTGCTGTTTTATAACTGTTTGAAGTTTCGCCGTCGTTTTTCGCCTTTTCAGTGAAGATCGTCCCTATTCATATGTAATTTTGCGTAATTTACCGTATTTTAGTGTAATATAATGTAATTTAGTGTAATTTAACTTAATATAGTGCAATTCAACATAATTTCAAGTAATTTAGCGTATTTAGTATATATATGCTAATTATATATCAAATGAAGTAATCTATCAAATAATTTAAACAAAAAATTTCAAATTTTCAGTGTTAGATTTCATTATCTTGCTCTTCATAGTGTCTCTAAAAAAAATAAAAAAAATATGTAGACCGAGTTGGCAACTCGGTCTAGACAAAAAAAAGGTGGACCGAACTGCCAACTCGGTCTGGCCCGTGTTTTGATTTTTTGTGGCGTTCTTTCTACAACCCGGTGAAAAACAGCTAGACCGAATTGCCAATTCGGTCTGGAAAAAAAATCCATCAGACCGAATTGGCAGTTCGATTTTTATGGTTTTTGTAAAAAAAACAGTAATCATGTTGTTTTTTTAAATTAATTATTTTAATTACGTTTTTAAAAAAAATCCCAATACTTGAGCTGTGGTACTATGCATAGCACGGATTGGTCCGTGCTACGGCTCAATACTTGAGCTATCAAAATCCTAACGGTCGATCTGAACCGTTCAACATAATTATAAAATGAAAATGAATATGTACTTGCAAACTAAATTTTACATTTTTCGATTTTTTTTACTATTTTTTTAGATAGGTAGAAAATCATTGTTTTTGGATGGTCTAGAATTTTCAAATCAAGTGATTTTCTACTTATCTAAAAAACTAGTAAAAAGTTTCGAAAAAATGTAAAATTTGGTTTGCAAGTACATATTCATTTTATAATCATGTTGAACAGTTCGGATCGACTGTTAAGATTTTGAAAATTTAAATATTGAGCCGTAGCACGGACCAAACCGTGCTATGCATAGTACCGTAGCCTCACTCATATCATTTTATAATTCTTTTTGTTTTTCATCCCATGTTCTATCGGAAATTATTATTTTATATAAGTTAAAATATTCAATGTGCTGGATATGAACTATGTTTATGCTGATCGCCAGGTGTTTTTAAAATTAGACTATTTTTTTTCGAATTTATTTGTACAACAAATTAGGTATCAGCAAAATGTGCTAATCGCTAGATTCTTTTATTATCCAATTCGGATAAATCGTGTTAACATGGCAGAAGGAAGTAGATGATACGTGGGGTAAGTTTTCTTATTTATTCAGTTCTAAATTTCATTTTTTTTAAAGAAAGAGTTGCCTCAAACCATCTAATATTCTTTTTCAAACTCATTTATTACAACAAAATATTTCTCTCATGCAATTTTGAACGCATGACCTTCTGTATCAGAGAACATGTATTTTTGTCACTAGACTAAAAGCTAGTTCGTCTCAATTTTCTAGTTTTATTTCTACGTGTTAATGAATTAGTTAGTGAAGACTCAACCTAGTATTGTTTTTATTAATTAAGTGAGATATTGTAAAACTAATTAGATTATTCATGTGTAAGTTCTTAAACTGATTAAATATATGTATATGTGTATTTAATGAAATTAGAGATCTAGTCATCTAACTATTTAATTTTCACAAGATTTTTCAAATTTTGAACTTAAAACTTTTGACACGAAAAATAATAATATTTTTGCCAGTAAATTAAATATTGATTGTCAGAAATTATAAAAAAATGTATTGCTTATCAAATAGCATCAATATATTATTTTATTATTGTTTCAGAAGAAAAAAAAATACCACTGCCACGTGCATGGGTTCTAAAAAGGACGTATTCAATCGTATTCATAAAGTTTCAAATTAAAAAAAAAATTCGTAATTTATACTATAAAAAATATATTTGATGTCTTGTAAAAGCTAAATTCACTACGCAATTATGCATTGCTTGTGGATTTGTCTTGAAGCGCCAGGTGGAGAAAAACTTTTAAATAACAGGAAACAGATTTGGCGTAAAAGACAAAACCTCTCAAAATGTGAAGGGGTGCTATTTCTTTCGGACAAGTATCCTCTCCAATACTGTAAAAGATTTCCTTCACTTTACGGTTTGAGATTAACTCTCAGCCGCTTTGAGATTCGGGCCAGCGCAAGACGGTATTATTGGGCTTTGACATTCGTGCCAAGTTAAAAAGAACGGTCCAGATCCAGTAATTGTAAAAGATCCCCTATTACGGTACCGAAAAAAACAGAGATAATGTCCTATGGGACCAGTTCTTGAAAAGTGAGAGGACGGGATCCTTTGTGGCTGTCACCTACTAAGGCCTTGTGTATGCTTGTGTTGATTAGGAGGATCATTTGAATTGATACATATATTTTGATAAATTTGACAATATATAATTGAATTAATTAATACGAAGTTCCAATTAAGTCTTCAATTTATGAAAATCTTAGTTTGTTGAAATTGACTATTTCATATGAGAATAAAAATATTTATAGTTATTTTATAATAAAATATTGAAGTTGTGCCTTGTAAAAATATACGTCCTTTTTATGCAGAAAACAAATAAAAAGTGTGCAACACCTATTAGATCAATGCATTTCTTCTTTTCAATGGTAAACAAGTTATTTATATATCAACAATTAATGTGTTTAATAGAAAGAAGCCCAATATTTGAATTCAATATGATCTCCTTGATATGAAGATCCTATCAACAATGTGTTTCTTATTTATTATAATTTTGACCTTTTATGTAACACGATATTTGCGTTTAACTTTTATCTCTATCGTGCATTCAAGGAACATGTCATTCTATTAATTTCGTTTGAAAAAATATATATAAGAAAATAGATTGTGAACAGACCATCTGGACATGTCAATATTTTATTTTAATATGTTAACCCTATATGTATCATTTCGGTATGAAAGTATGGATAAATAATTTTAATAAAAATTATCAGAAAAGAGTATAGATAAGAGTTATTTTGAGCTCATTATTCTATAAATTATTTAATTGATTGATAAAAAATAAAATTATATATGTTTATTCTTTATTTGTATATTTAACTGTATCATATATTATTGATGACAAGATTGTTATATATACAATTTTCTATATATTTTTATTTAATCAGTTTATGATGAGATTGAGTTATACAGATATTTCATATTATGATACTATTTAATCAGTAGCTCATATGTTTCTTAACAATTATGTGAACAATAATATATACCTCATATATATATATATATAGAGAGAGAGAGAGATGAGCTATGCTACTCCATGGAGTAAAACGCGTTGGTGCTCCACGCCGCTATATTTTTATTTTGAAAGTCCAAACGACCGATCCGAACCGCTCAACATGATCTCCATATTGAAATGTGCTTGGAGACCAAATTTTACATTTTTTAGAATTTTTTTACTATTTATTAAGCCACTTTGAAAATCACTGATCCGGCAGTCCAGAATTTTTTACTGTTTTTTACTGTTCACCCGGATTTTCAGATTTTCAAAGTGGCTTAATAAATAGTAAAAAAATTCTAAAAAATGTAAAATTTGGTCTCCAAGCACATTTCAATATGGAGATCATGTTGAGCGGTTCGGATCGGTCGTTTGGACTTTCAAAATAAAAATACGGCGTGAAGTACAAACGCGTTTTACTCTATGGAGTAGCATAGCTCATCTCTATATATATATATATATTATATTTATGATATTATGTACATGAATTGAGCTATGCTACTCCATGGAGTAAAACGCTTTGGTGCTCCACGCCGCTATATTTTTATTTTGAAAGTCCACACGACCGATCCGAACCGTTCAACATGTTCTCCATATTGAAATGTGCTTGGAGACCAAATTTTACATTTTTTGGAATTTTTTTACTATTTATTAAGCCACTTTGAAAATCGCTGATCCGGTGGTCCAGAAAATTTTACTGTTTTGCACTGTTCACAGTGGATCTGCGATTTTCAAAGTGGCTTAATAAATAGTAAAAAAATTCCAAAAAATGTAAAATTTGGTCTCCAAGCACATTTCAATATGGAGAACATGTTGAACGGTTCGGATCGGTCGTTTGGACTTTCAAAATAAAAATACGGCGTGAAGTACAAACGCGTTTTACTCTATGGAGTAGCATAGCTCATCTCTATATATATATATATATTATATTTATGATATTATGTACATGATATGTTTAAAATAATAATATATTTATTTATTGCTATAATTTTAAGTTAGATTATAAAAGTTATCAATCTGTACAATAATTCTCCATTATTTTTCGTTACAGGATTATAATACGAATAATATTAATACTTAAATAAATAAAATTAATATACATATAAAATTAATTTATAAAGGATATAAATAAAAAATACCAGTAGGTAAACACCTTCAAGGCCCGTCATTTTTAGTTTCAAATTTAAGTCTCTCCTTACATAATATAATTCGGTCAAAATCCAGGAGCCCAGTGAATCAGGAAATAAAAAATTATTCCCGCAGATAATTTCATGGTCACATGGAATCGAAGCCTCCAAACAGCGAATTCAGAGTATCCCCAAATGTTTATTTATATTCTTGAACCAATCTCATAATGCCGCCCCGCTCTTCAGAGTATCCCCTAAAGTAACTCAAAGTTTGAGTTTGAATCTAACCCGTCTGATCAGAATCTACACGAATATTAAAGAAACACGTGAATTCTACCTCGGGGCGGATTGGCCTGGATTCTGATCGGACAGTGCAGGTAAAAACTCAAATATTCTGTTACCTCAGAGGATATCGACTCTCTCTTCATCCCTCCTCTCTCTATATATATTTCCATTTTTACTTCTCCGCATCACGCATCGCGAGGCAGTGAAAGGAGAGAGAGAGAGAACTTTGCCCTTCGCCGCGCCATTACCCAATCGCATGATCGCATCCCTATAAAATAAGAACAAATAGCTGACCGGCGATCGACCAAAAAGAGACGACGGGACGAGGAAGAGATGCTTGCTTGATTGATCGCTCTTGTGCTTTTGTTTCAGACGCGATCTCTTCAAACACCGAAGCTTGAAAATTGTCTTGTTGCGGGGATTTTGACAGTAATTAGAAATTAGAAATGAAATTTACGAAGAAGTACGAGGAGTACATGCAAGGAGATAGAGAGAAGGGATTGCCTCTTGTGGGATTGAAGAAGCTTAAGAAGATTCTTAAAGCTTGTAGGAGGGAGATAGAGGCGCAGCGAAGGATTAAAGAGGAAGTGGAAATTGGAGAGAGCTCAAGTTCTGTCGCAATTGTACAGAGTAAATGCGACAATAACTGCTCGGGAAATTGCCCTGGTATGAAGTTTAGATGCATAATAATTTAGTAATCTTTTGGGTTATTTGGTAATTTTGTTGGTTTTTCTTGCAAATCAAAATTTGGTGAGATTTTTTTAGATTAAAAATTATTATTAGAACAGGTCTTTCTGAAGAGAAAAAAATTGGGATAAAAGAAAATAAATCGCTTTTTTTCTTTACTCAACTATCTGTCTTTTTCTATTTGTTATATTAGGCATATTGAAATTCATGTTAGACATTGGACATTTTAGATTTTGAGTTACACTGTGAAAGTGATTGATCGTTATTGATTTCTGAGTGGATAAAGCACGAACTTGAGTATTTGTAAAAAGAAAGAAAAGGATATCGCAAAACAATTATATCATTTCTTGCTTTTAGGTGAAAGATATAGATGAGCGATGACAATTTTGAACTTTTACTGTTTGATTCTCCCATAACTTTTTGGTTTAGTGCCCCTAGGCTATATTTTCTTGTTCTGTACGGCGTCCCTAACTCTTACTATTTTTTAAATCCTCTCAACTCCACATTTTTTATCTGAAATTTACATCTCTCGTTCCTTGTCTTTGAAAATGTTTTCTGTTTCAAGTTTCCTGCTACTTTCACTAATCACTATGTTACCTGTATTTTTTTTTTTTTTCATTTATGCACCCAAGAATCTGTTTGTCTGTAGGATCCGGTTTTATTTGATTCAACACTAATTTTTTATTAGCATGTCAAGTTATAAAAAATAATAGGTAGTGCAATGGCCTGTCCAATTTTTCTTATATTTGGAGGTTCAAAATGGATTTGCATACTATCAGATATTTTCTTTTAGAATTTACTTAGCTAATTGTTGTCCAGTAAATTGAAGTGTTTATTTCATCTTCCAATATATGGAAGTAGTTTATTTATGAGTAATGACAAGTAGGACAAAATGTACTAATCATAAGATTAGAAGTACCAAATCAGAAACGTATTGTGACTTCCAACATTAATTATGGAGATATCACTTACAGTGCTTAAAGGTTACTTAGTAAAATATATTGTGCGTTCTAATATGTTTTGGAATGCTATCCTGCATAATAAGATACTATCAAATGCTTTCTTTTGCTATGCAAATTTGTAGATCAAACCTCACTCTTTTATTTATTTCAAATGCAATTCACCAAGGCAACCAAGGTCTATCACTTAAATTAAGAAGTCACAATTTTCTTTTTGATAAAAATGGAAGAAAAGTCCAAAAAGTCAGATAACTACTTTTGAACAAAATTGAGTGGAAGTTAATGCAAAAACACAAAGAGGAAATACAGAAGCAAAGTTTATATTGTACTTATCATGTAAATGATTTGACAAACATCAATGTGTCCAGGCTGTTCTAAACTTCTTATGACCATGATCTTTTTGTTCTTATCATCTTATCCTTTTTCGCTCATAGTTTTTAATAAATACACATGCAGTGTGTGATGGCACCTTCTTTCCATCCCTTCTCCAAGAGATGTCGGCTGTGGTTGGGTGCTTTAATGACCGTGCCAAGAAACTTCTAGAAATCCACCTCTCATCAGGTTTCAAAAAGTGTATGTTGTGGTTTTTTGGCAACTCACACAACAGCCATGGTTCTCTGATCCAAGAGGGAAAAGACTTGGTGACATATGCAATTATTAATGCCATTGCGATGCGAAAGATTTTGAAGAAGTATGACAAGGTAAGTGTTGTCTTCTTTGACTCTTTTGCAAGTATGACCCTGGAATATTTGTATTTGCAACTACGGAGTCGACTAAGTAGTTCACAACCAAAAAGGCAAACACGGACCTCTCTCGTTGAGCTGTACAACCTTCTAAACAAAAAATAGTAATAAACATATATGTCTATTTGAAACAGTCCCACTAAGTTTGAATCAGACCCATACAGGTTACTTTATATGTGGATTTTTTTGAAATAAGCACAAATACAGAAAGGAAGGGGTAAACAATAAGTAATTGCATATGTATTAACTAGTACGGAAATTAGATCAATTTCATTAATGAAACGAATACAAACAGATGCATCATTCGACCCAAGGTCAAGCTTTCAAGACCAAGGCTCAGAATCTCCACATTGAGATACTTCAGTCTCCATGGTTGTGCGAATTAATGGCATTTTACATAAATTTGAGGAAAAGCAAAGTTGACAACAATGCCCCAATGGAGTTGTTTGGTGATTGCTCGCTCAGGTTTGACAATGACAAGCCGACTCTGACTTGTTGCCTCTTTGAGTCAATGCAGGTCGATGTTGACTTAACTTGCTCTATTTGCTTGGTAAGTTATTTTTTCTATTCTTCTTCTTCTAATGTTTACATTCCTAAGGTCATTGTTGGTTGTTGGTTTCATTATTTTGCTAAATGTGAAATGATGAAATTAAAGTCCATAAATTGAAATTTATGGACTTACAATTAGGGAGTTGAAAAGTGCAATTATTGATTTCCTTTTCTCTGAAAATACAATAGAGAAGATAATTGTATAACATTTTCTTTCATTTCTTTTGGGTTGTGAATATTGTAGGATATGGTATTTGATGCAGTATCTTTGTCATGTGGACATATATTCTGTTACATGTGCTGTTGCTCTGCTGCCTCAGTGACTATAATAGATGGGTTGGAGGTTGCTGCACTTAATAAAAAATGTCCCCTGTGCCGAAGGGTATGCCTGTTTTACTATCTTTTTAGAGCAATTTCTTTGAAGTTTTCTTCTTAGTTCATGCTTTCTTGTGTTATGCTCTTTTTTTTATACCTATTCTTTTTTTTTTCTTATCAGCAAGGAGTCTACCAAGGAGCGGTACATTTGGACGAGCTCAACATGCTCTTAGGCAAAAGGTTTGTTTGCTTAAAAGAAGGAAGATATTGTTTAAAAAAATATCATTATCTAGAAACTGGTTTCATGTATATATAATATTAATTTTTTATTTTCTTTCATTATTGATTGTAAAAACAGCTGCCCTGAGGAGTGGGACAAACGGCGCCAGATTGAACGGCTTGAGCGAATTCGTCAGGCAAAGGAGCACTGGGAGTTTCAGTGCAGAGCTTTTGTGGGCATATAAATTTGAGGGGGGAGGAAAAGAACTTCTAGTTTTTATCGGTACCTGAGAAATGGATATTAAAAAAAAATGAACATGTTTGTTTTCATTAGTTTGATTAGTTTTAAAAATGTCCATACTTTCTGCGGTTGCTAATGATGAAGCAGATTAGCTGTACGCTATTGGCAAAACTTGCATTTGACCTTGTTCATTGACTTGTGATTTCTTTTATTGATTGTAGACTGTTAGTACAGATTCTTGCTTTACATCTTGAAAAGGCGCCTTTTTGAATGATTTCTGATGTAATAATAGGTTTGAGACAATGTTAGCTATTTTTAGTGACGCCTTTTGTGGCTGTTATGCCAATGCGAATACAAACTTTCTACTTGTTTTGCTATCAAAGTTTAAAAAATGGAGTAGGGGCAGTTCGGTGGGCAATGGACTAAATTATCCGGTTGTTGCTGTCCAAGCCACATTAAGATTCACGCGTACTTGATTCATGCGTATCTTGAAGGTGCCTATGCAAATCTTGATTGGATCGGATGATTTTGACCTGGCACCGGGCAGGATTTGATCTAATGCCCATCGAACCGCCTATGATTCCTTAAAAGTTAAAAGATATCCTTGGTATGACTCAGTTGAATTCATAAATGCATCAATTTTTTTTTCAGCCTGATGAAAGATTATATACTTAAATTTCTAAAGTAAATACATCAGCTCACGAAATGTAAAACAATAGTTTGCATAATAGTTGCGCTGATTACTATAAATAACTTGGGCGAGAACTGACAATAGCTAAGTTAATACATGTATATCCACAGCAGAAAATATGTAGAATCATCGATCTCGTGAAAAATGATATAACAAAAAAAGTTCAAGCTTTAGAATGCAAAATTGCTAATAACATAATGCATGTATTGTCAGTGTTTCTTCACTTCTGTATTTTCTTTTTGCTGTTTTACATCGGCTGGATAAGAGACATAACACATGTGCATAGGTTATTATTTACTTTAATTATAGCTAGTACACCGCTGCCACTAGAAATTTAGTGCTCAAGTACAACAGCTATACAATCCCAAATCCAAACCCCCCCCCCCCCCCCCCCCCCCCCCCCCCCCCCCCACACACACACACATCCCCACAACAATAAACACAGATCCGTAGATTTTCAAGACCGGCTTTGAAACTCCTTAAATTTGAGTGTCTAGCATTGAGTTTACAATTCAGAAACCAGTCCAACCAGCGGGCTGGTACGGTTCATCTTTCTTTGTCTCGCCAATCCCGAAACTATTACGGGATGAATTTGGCGTATCCCTTCCACTAGAAGGGAAAGCGTTGAACCCAACCTGGTCAAAACCCCATCCCCCAGAGGAGTCAGAAACCTGTGCAGTACCACTCGATGTGCCAGTTGCAACAATTTTATTACCACTGGTTGAACGAACAGTACGCATCGACCGAGGGTTAGCAGCCTTTGAAACTGGCTGTTGAGGCTTTGATTCAGCAGCAAATGCGTCCCATGGCTTCGGATCGGGGCTTGGGGAATTAAATAGCCCTTGTTGGAGCTCTTTTAAGGCACCTTCTATTTTTTCCCTTGGCTGTTAAGAAAAATAAAAGAACCAAATTATACAAATGTAAGGATTTTTTGTCTCAATTTGATTTTCTTCTCTTTTCTTTTCAAGTGTTAGTGTGATAGATTTAGAAGAGGCTGCTTAAGTATCTAGACTGTCAAAAGTTTTAATTAGCTCCTTCCTATTACTGGTATCAAAATCGTACAGGTACAGAAATTGGCTTGCCATACCAATCAGGCCGGGTCTAGTACAGCAAAAAAACACCTGGGTCAATACAACAGATGAGCAAGCTAGGAGAGTGCTGAAACAGCAAACCATCCTGTACTTTTACAAGCACGTACAGAATTTAATGTTGCATTAATTCTCCACAAGAATATCATCTCCAATTTAAGAAAAAACCAATAAAAATGATCCGAGCTATTTCCCACTCAACATATATGTTGATAGTGGTTGTACTAGTTCATGTCAAGATATGAATTAGGATTTGTGTTATCTTTGAGATTCTGATATGCAACTCAGTTTGGAATGTATCTCTGAGAGATATCTTTCTCTAGCTAGCACATCTCTACTTAATCTCTCTGATGCATCTATTTTGGAAAGTCTGTATTTGATATTACACAAAATATAGAAATTGTATTATGCTAGTAGGTATTCTTCTAATAAGAATATGTTGTAATTCATATATAAAAACTCAGGTATTGTCTTTGTGTAAAATAGAAAACTTCTGATAATAATTATTATTTTTCAGTTTAAATTCTATCTAAATCTTGTCAGAGAAAGATATTCCAGAGAGAAATATTCTAAATTGAGATGCATATCAGAATCTCAAAGATAGCACAAATCCTCATTCATATCTTGACAATTCATTGCCAAATGACATACCGGAGTATTCAATTTTGTAGAGCTGGCTGGAGAAGGATCTCTGCTAGATTGGACAGGTCCTGTACTGGTGGCACTACTACAACCAGTTGCATTGCGCTTCAACTCCTCAATCTCCTTTCTCTGAGAATGGCATATGGCACATAATTTCTCATACTTCATTTTGATTTCCTCTTTCTCCACATTAGCTACGCGCAACTCATCTCTAAGCCGATTGACCTCCCTCTGCAATTCCTCTTCTAGTCTCTTACCGGGTTTGGGCTTGTCGAAGCCGTACTCTGAACCATTAGGTGAGAAGGTTATCTCAAAGTCACCACCTGATGAGCTGGCACTTTCTCTCTTATTAGGCAGTTGTGGTTTTTCTTTTTCCTTGTCAAAAGTGGGGCCCTTGTCCTCTACAAAAAAGGAGTTCTTTGCATGTTGAGTTGACCAAAATGCCCCCAGTTGGCCTGCATTTGAATTTTCAGTTTCTTTGGAAACGGGGGGTGGTGGAGGGCTCCTACGAGGTGGTGGTACGGATTGCACCTTTTTTGGGACTGAAAAAAAGAAAGTCAGAAACTAGGGTTAAGTGACAAATTAAATGTCATGTGCAAGGACTGAGAAAAATGTTATATCTTTCATATTAGAGTTATTTTGTCCAAATTTACTGTCGAAACCTCAGTTAATACCTGGTTCATCGATAACAGGCTCAGTAAGACGAATCATAAAAAATGAAGTACAAAAAAAAAAGATGGACTCTGCTGTAAATCAGTGTGCAAGGATTGCAAACCAACAATACAAATCAATACCCAATTTCTCCAAGATATGTGGTTTGATCTGGTTTTAAGAACAACTTTGGCTTAGAGAAAAATAATACGATTACGTAGCTGAGACACATGTAGTATTCTCCACTGAACAAATCCTAGAGCTCAACTGAGGCATAAAGTCATACCACTTCTTACAAAAATGTTTGGTGATTGTAGCAAACAGGAGAGCGACTATTTATCTGTTTATTATTTTTCCTTTGGAAGAAAGCTCAAGCCTCAAAGTCATTCCTTCTTTTAAATGATGGCAACAGTATTGAACATTTGAACCCCTACCTTTGATGGATTGCATGACTCTCCACCAAATAGGTTAGGTGTCATTGGCAACAAAATGAGAGTAGTTGAGTGTAACATGTGGAAAAATTATACCTAAGTAAAGAAAATAAAAAAATACCTTCATCTCGGAAAAAATTAGGTTTAGATTTATGCACATCAATAGAAGAAGCATTAGGAGATGCATCTGGCATTTCCTTTTGTAGCTCCATTGGCAACATCCCATTCACTCTGAACCAAACCTGTCATCAACATTTAATATTGAATAAGGCAATGAAAAAAGGAAAAGATTTTATTCACACTATTTTCCCTAAACAACAGAAGCAGAACAAGAAGTCATAAATCCTTTGTTCCCAGAAACAAAAATTTAATAGGAACTAGACTAATTAGTGTTAAATTAGTTACATCAATTCTATCAAGAAAGGAAATGCATCTACATGATAAGAAATCAATTATTGCATCTTCTATGCCAAGCAGTTCTTAAGTTAGTTCATCAAGCATTTGGTTCTATTATTGCAAGGAGCTTAAATGAGGCTGGTGTAAAGCATTGGACTTCTTCATTGTGGGGGTCACCTTATAGCACATCCAACAATTACACCTATTTAGCCTTAACTGATCCTGAATTTTGCAATTAAGTCTCATTTTAATTGGGGTTGGTTGCCTCAATTAAAAATCGGTCTGATGCCTGCTCGGAACAGTCAGATTCACTTCATGATTCGTGCGCACTTGATCCACACGAATATTGATGCAGCGCACATGAATCATGAAGCGAATCAGACGGTTCCGAGCGGGCATCAGACCAATTTGGGTCCGATGCCCATCAGACACGCCCCCTTCCTATTAACTATTAATGGTTTGACTAGGCCTCAACCAAGCAGGTAATCCTTTGAACTGAAAAATAATTGGACTTGCCTGAGTAATGTCAGGCCGTGCATCTGGACTTGAAGCCAGCATGTCTCTAATGAGATTAACAATAGAAGGGCTATACTTGGGTGAATCTGGAATGCGGTAGTTCCCGTTTAGAACTTGTAACTTTGACTCGCCATCAAATGCTGACTTTAGATAGCATATTCTGTACAAGAGACAACCCAGAGCCTGACATGAAAAAGAAAAAAGTTAACCTTTTTCGATCTTTTATAAAATCCAATTGAAGTGAGACTTCCACTGTAGACAAACTATGAGCATCATGTGAATCACTATGTATATGAACCAAATCCAATCCGTATTGTTGGCCAGGGATAGTTAAGCATAATATAACCACATCATAGAAAATGTTAACTTACCCAAATATCTACTTTCTCGCTGATAACCTCCTTTCTATAGAGATCCCACATCTGCAAGAATTCAAGTTTATTCAAGACAATAGATTAAAGGGAATAATTTAGAAAATATGTAGTTATGAAGGACAACAGAAAAAGGGAAATTACTCAAAAAAAACCTTCATGTTTCAACCAATTCTTTTCGGTGCTTAGACTTTAAAATATAAAATTGCACTCCTCAAATGTTTCATTTGGATCATTTTGGTGCTTAAGAATTAAATGCATCACCCTAATAAAAGACTCTGACAGACAAACCAAAAAAAAAACAATATTCCAGGAAGTACTATACAAAACTGAAATGTGAGCTAAGGAAATCAAAATAACAAAAAGCTTGAGAATTAAAGGTCTCCTGTGATTTACTGAAGTGAATAAAAAAATCTCTTATGATTAAATGTTAACATTACACTTTGATCAATATCTCTCATAATCCTAATACACCACTTAAGGACAAACTGATACATCATAAACAGAAAATACCAAAATAGAAAGTAGCCGGAAACTTAAAGGACCTATTGTAAATTTTTTCCTTGGAAAAAAGAGTAGAAGAAGGACCAACCTCAGGGGCTCTATAGGCAGGAGTTGTATGCTTCCTTATATTGTCCTCTTCAATTCCCATCTCCTCAGGCCTATCAAATACTTTATGATTTGTTGAAACACTACCAAAATCACACAATTTCCATGCACCATCTGCCCCGAGAAGAACATTTTCAACCTTTAAATCCCTACAAATAGAAGGAATTGAGTCAAACAATTAGATTATGTATGCACTATAGTACAGATATTCAGGATCTGAAAATTTCAAAATTAAACAATTTCTCATGTTGAATCCAAAACTTGAGGAGGCACCTATGCTACTAAATTACTAATCAATTATTATGTTCTTAGCACTTGAAGTTAAAGGCATTCTTTACTACATTGATTCCCAAGTTTTAAACTTACCTGGCCTTAATGACTGGATGATTTTGACAAGGATCCTCAATGTATATTGTTCCTTTGTGTTTGGATTATTCTTACTATTGGGCTCGAAGATGAATCATGCATTTTCATGGGAGCACACACATATTAAGCAAAAATCAGAATAATCCAAGCTAAGATAACACAAATGAGATTAGTTTTCGACTGAAGTATAGCCAAACCAGTATTATAACATTCAATCAGGTCATTAGTTCGTACTGCCTTAGACCTCGCCGAAAATTCAAGTGAAACAGTAACTTACTGCTCCGAAGTGCAACTCAGCAAAACAACCATTGTTCATTTATTTTTCCTATATTGGTCATACTGATACCCAAAATTAAACTCTTGAGCACTCTCAAGGAAGCAAGTAAACATTCAAATGCACATCACCTGAGAAGAACACGCATACCTATGAGCCATCGGGGGAGACTGACAATGCATGGCGAACACGGCATTACACACATCCCGAAAGATCAACACAACCTTTTTCTCCTCAAAGTACGCGCTCCCTCCTCTAGTCTCCAGAACCGATACCAACGACTTGTCACAGAATTCCATCAACAGCATTGCTTCCCTGCTTCTCCCCATGTCAAGCACAGCATGGCCCACCAGCGACACCACATTGGGATGCCCCTGGAGAGACTTCATGACTGACACCTCCTTCATTACCAAATCATACGACTCCTTATCTTGTATCATTACATGTTTCAGAGCATACTGTTTTGATGGGTTGACAAGGTCATGTGCCAGATACACTGACGAGAAGCCACCTTCAGCTAGGAGCTCCTTTACATGGATCTTTATATTGGAGATGTCAATTGTGCGGTTCTCGAGACCCGCTGGTTCCTTTGGCATGAATTGCTTCAGTCTCCACATGGTAATACTTGTTTGCAAAATCTATCAGGTGAACAGCCCTTCTACGATCCGATCCGATCCGATACGATCCGATCTGATTATTGCACGATTCTCCAAGCCAACTGCCCGAGCAACGCTTGAATAGGGGTAAAAGGAGGGGGTGAACCAAACACTGTTGATTCCGGCAACTTACCGTTCGTTGGAGTTACGGTTACGCTCGCCGGATTCCTCCTTGTAGTGTAGTTTGTTGTCACTGAGTGATTCTTTGAAAGGTGGAGGTGATCGATGGATAATCGGAGAAGAGATCTGGGGAGTGGGGACGACGCAATAATGCAATATGACCCAATTACATTTAAATACCCTGACGATATGGGGCCCAGTTACAGAAGAGACGAATAAAGAAAAATTACGATTTAACGAGACAGTTTTATTGTCTTTTTTGTTAGTTAGAACTTAGAAGTTAAGAGGAATGACAATTCTGTATCACCTATAAAAATTGACATATTGGAAGTACTACTAGTGACCTCTTTTCTCACTCTTTATCTTCTCCCCAAATTATACTTCAATTGTTTTAATTATTTGGCCTTAATGACTGAGTTTGTGATACTGTCCGAATTTTAATTCTCAAAAATTGTTAAGTTCTTGTAATATCATTAAATTTAATTGAGGATATCACAAATTATTCCGAACCAACATGCTATAATACTAGAGATTAGATTTTAGTACAAGTTTTTCGTCGATTTTCACTCAAGCAAAAAGATCTTAGCATATGCAAGCTCTGTAATATATCATTGAAATAGAATAATTATATCATCCCCTTTCTCAACCCTCGATTATCCCCCGCATCAATTTTCCTCTAATGATGTACTATGGTCCCCACTAATTATATCGTCCCTCATTTTCCAGCCCAGTCATCCCTGCATCAATCTTCATAAAATCATAAGTATAAATATTTGAAAAATAAGATATAAATATTTGAAAAATAAGATATTAATATTTGAAAACTAAGATATTAATGATGTGCCACTTTCTTTTTTTGAATCTTAGGCGATTTATTGCTGATTTTGAGGCGATTTGTCATGATCTCTCATTTTTGGCTTTGGCGATCTCTCATCTCTAATAAAAGGGTGTTGATATTCACACCACAAAAAGTATTATTCTCAATCAAGCTTTATCCCTCATTTATTTCTCAATCAAGCTATTATGTGTTTCTTTTTTTAATTAACAAGCTTCTTAAAATATAAACTTCTAAATTTTTTATCCTTCATTCATGTTATCTTCTAATTGTATACTATACAGTGAAAAGAAAAAAAATACCCAGCCAAATTTTGAAATAATATGCCCTAGTTGTCACTTAGATTATTTTCTTTTTTTGTAGATGTAATTACTTCCTACTTTTAATTATGTCATGAAAATTATTTTGACAATATATTTTGTTAATTGTAAATTTTATAATTTAACTAAATACTTAGATAATTCTATCTTTAAATCGGATCATTTCAATTAATAAAATCTACAATTTATTACTTATTAATTTAATTATAAGTTTTCTTTTTGTTGATTGGTAAATTAATTTTCCATATTGTTAATTATGATTTTTAATTTTTGTGTTCTGCTCTTAAGAAATAAATAGAGATGTTTTGATTTTGGAAATAAAGTGAATCATAATTATTAAAATAAAGAAAGTGTTGATTGCATAATCAAATAAGGCAAGCTATAATAACAACAAAGTAGGGATAAAGTTGTCTATATACTTGAAAACTTTGAAACTGTTGTGTTAATAAAAAATATAGTTGTGTTAAAATCATCACTCTTAATAAAAAATAGTTGAACTCATAGGTATAAATATTTAAAAAATAAAATATTAATACTTGGATGTGTAACTTGATATGATCAAATGCCTGAATATTAATTTGTAAAAAAATTAAATTTTAGTAAGATATGTAGGTAAATAAGTATGAAAAATATATATACCATAGATATAAATACTTGAAAAATAAGATATTAATATTTCAAACATCCTGCAGTGTTTTCATGGTGCCCTCATGTAGTTTGAGTGGTCCCCCCTCTAAAAACGTGTATGGTCCCCCATGTAGTTTGAGTGGTCTCCCTCCCCCCCCCCCCCCCCTCCCCCCATGTTTTTATGGTGCGGGAGCGTTTGGAGAATTTGGTTAGAGGGACAATTAATTACATAAAAATTGTTCACCTCATAATTATAAATACTTTTGTGCATATAGTTAAATAGTTGAGAATGATACTATTAATTCTTTTAGAAAAATATTCAGTGTTGAAGCTTTGCGGTTTCCCCAAGTAGTTATAGTTTCCCCAGTTATGGTGCGGGAATAACGTGGAAATTTTAGTGCGAGACTGTTATCAGGTGCCATTGAAATAACGAGTAGAGCTCGGTGTTCTTAAGTTTATCAAATCCTTTACAAATAACAGCATTTACGAATTCTAAAGTTGTTCATCTTTTACAAATATATCTAAATAACGATCAGGATTGTATGAGTTCACAACCTCTCCTGATGAGATATCCCAAATAATTTAATCTTGACAGCCGCTGTCAAGTTTAAAAAAAAAAAAAAGGAGATATATCCCAAATAATACACTCTTTTAGAATGGAAAGGCTTATTGTTGCTACGCTAGCTGTAACTTACTTATTGTCTGTAATAATACGATTCAATTGAAATGTGATTTTCATATTTTTAGAAAAGTGATTCCCACAAGATATCTTAGGATCATTTCTTTTTAAATGACCAGAGCAATATGCCGTTTGAACTACTCGTTGGAATGATTAAAGAAAAATTTAGGATATTTCATTCTCAGAGACAAATAATACAAGAAAATATACATATTGATAGCATAGCCATAAGATTTTTGAATGATATTCATATAACAGCAAGTTTCATGGATAATTGTATAATACTCGTACCATCCCCGAATTTTATGAATAATTCATGTATTATTTGCAATTTATATCTGAATTATTCAAAAAACTTGTGAACCTTATTATTTACCTTCTAAAATATTAAATATCAATAATTTAATATACTATTTGCATTATAAAAACAGTCTTTTCAAAATTTTACTCATATAATATCCAAATCACGAACTTTCTAAAACAAACACACAATAAAATAGTTGCAGACTAAAAGGAAAGCTGGTTATAATAGTCGTCATCATCAAACTTGAACCATTTCTTCTCGACCTCTTTAAAGTAATCCAAAAACATAAGTACGATAAATAGGAAGAATCCACCCGATGACCGTCCAAAGCCACCGCCGCCACCACCTCCGCCACCGCCACCGCCACGGTAGGGAGGAAATCCCCCACCACCTTGGTCTAATTTTGGGCCTAAAACAAAAATATAAAAAACAACTTTGTCAAGAAATCTATGAATGAAGTATATCAAGATCAGAAGTGAAGTTGTTCGTTTCAAATACAGATAGCCAGGAGTGCCTCAGCATTACAAATCTCTTACTGCAAGGCCTCCAAGAAACAGCATGGGAATATGTAATCACAAGTATGCTTGACCACCAAAACACTTTCGAAAATTACCCATGACACTTGGGAATATTACCCCACATTTCTTGAGTGATATGCAAACATGTCAAGTAACTAAATCAAGGTAAACCAAATAAGGACTGACAATAAGACACCTTGGGTTTTCCATCCAAGTTCAAGCTAACCTATCAATGCTAACTTGGAACCCAATAGACAATTCAGTCAGAAATTATACAGACGATTTGGAAAAGAAATGGTCATTGGAAAGTAGGCCCAAATTGTTGATATCATTTTTTGTCCCACAGGTCTGACGGCTGGATTTTATTTCTGAAAAAGTAAGATATTGATGCTGTTAATTGACAAAACAGAGACTGGCTTCTTTCTGCAAATCCAGTAATATTCCTGTGTGCAGTTTTACATATCATTTAGTATATAAATATATCTGATGATTTTAATACTTATGCAAAAGCTTAAAATAAATTGCAACTAACATAGGTATCAATCAGTCCCTAGTGAAGCATCATCTTTCTTTGTGATAGTTCTCAGAGATGTTTTGTAAGGAGAAAAGCTAATAAGAGATATAGCATACCTGAAGCGGGTGTGCGGGTTTTTTCAACTGTTTGTGTTTGAGTTCCACCAGTTGCAGCCTACAAAATAGAAAGAATTTATGTCAATAACAATGCCTGGATAACTACAACTACATTTTTCCATGTGCATCTTTTCCTTTGGTTTCATTTACATTGTTTTATCATTTTGTTTACTTCTTTTCCTTTGGAAGGAAAGTAGATGGCAGAAGCTTATGGACACTGTACTAGCAAATCACACTCTCAACAACAATCTGACCATTGCCGTTATGCCGTTACTTGTCATATAACTCATGGTATTAGCAAAAAAATAATCTATGACAGAAGAAAAGCCTTTACCATGGCAGTGGGTCGTATCCTAGCTTTAGAAGGGATCCCCCTGGCAAATGAAACTGAACTTGGACTTGAAGCATTACGTGCTAAAATCTCCCTCCTTGCACCTTCATTTGTTAAGCCAAATAATTGTCAGTAAACCGTACCATTTGAACAGCAACGTGAAAGATAAACACAAAGCAGATAGTAAAAAGTAAAGATGAAGATAATGATTATCATGACATGTGCCTCTGATTATAGGTCAGCCTCTTACATCGCGAAAATATAGCTTAAATTGCATGAAGCATAAGGTTCAATGCAATCCATATATCATGTGGGAGTTGCATGCATGAAGTTACATACAAATTTACGACCCAGGCAAAGAACACACAAGGTCTAACAGGTAAGCTAACATTCTGGTAAGGTATCATTATGGATTGGCTGCAATTCTTGGGCCTATACCTAAAAGGATCTAAGACAACGATTCTTTTATACATTAGTAGTAATCTAAACTAGTAAATTATTTAAACAAAAATATATATTATAAGGTAAATATAAGCAACGATTCTTTTACCTCTATATCCCCTGGGGGGGATTGCAGGTAACACTGGAGATGCACATGGTGTCCGTAATGTATTCACGATCACTGCCATTTTACAAGGATAGGCGAACCTGAACAGGTAACAACAATGATTCAGTTCGATAAAATAAACTCTGTGAAAGTGCCTAGTATTTTGGGATAGTTTTACCAAGTGAAAGTGTGCAGTATTTTCCTACAGTGGGTTTTCATTATTATTATAAATCAAGCAACTAATATGACTAAATAAAATTAAAATACTAATTTTCATATATAAAATTTTGAGCACAAGTATAATCATCCTCTGAAGCGCTAAATTATTAGAAGTACCCATTAGGTAATGGCATCCTTTACTAATTATTTAATAAGCTACTTAAGATTTCAATCAAACCCACAAATATGGTTTACTTAAAATTTTCAATTATAAGCCCAGAAGCACAAGGCCAAGCCCAAAGGCACAATTCTTTTCTTTTCCAATTCTATAGCCCGAAAGCCCAAGCAAGCAACGCCCATTTCTAACTTTCTTAAAATTCTTCCAGCCCAGTCCGAGAGCTCAGCAGAAGTTCACAACTTTCCAGTTTAGACCCTCTAACAAGGGGATATTACAGACTATTACGTAACAGTCTCAGACCAGAACACTTTATAGACAGGCTCTTAGAATCGCAACTGGCATACCAGTATCCAAGAAAACACTAGTACCGACTAGGAAAGGAGGATAGATAAGGTTGCATATGAGAATCAAACAAGCATCGCTTTAGTAACACCATCTTTTTTTGTTCATTTACAGAAAACCGAATACAAAAATTAACGGGGTCAACAAATCATCATACCCGTTTTGGAATTTATGAAAAAACATCACAGCTATCAATTACTTGTGCAAAAACCCTAAATCTGGTACAAAACGTATCAGTACGAGAAAGAAGCAACGGGACCACCAGAGTTTAGAAAGCATCAGAGGTCTCGTGTACTAAATTTTCATTTAACAACGAGCACACAGTTTCAGAAATTTAAAAAAGATAGACTTGGGGCTAGGTATTAGTGCTACACAGCCAGGACCAAACCAAACCGTTCAAATTAAACAATTTAAGCCATTTATGGCAAAATTTCTTTCAATTGAAACCAAACAGGAACAAGTAAAGAGAGGAACAGTACTACGACTCAGAGATCAAGCACCCGTACACTCGAGAGACGGCAAAGGGTGTCGCCGCTATAACCAGCCTCTTCCTTCAAGCAGGGACCTCCTCTCCTCCTGAAAAGAAATCGGTAAAAAAAGAGAAAGAACTCGGGAGAGAAAGCAGAGTTGTAGCGAAGAGAGAGAGAGAGAGAGAGCGTGGTGAGCGTGGTGATGTGAGGAGGCAGGAATAGGGAAAAAAATGGGTTGCTGGACTCACCGAGAGAAAGAGAGGAGAGAAATCGGGCGAGAGCCGACACGGGAGAGAGGATGAGGGAGGGTCTGGATCCTTCCAGGCACGAGAGTACCTGAGGAGATAAGAATTAACAATCTACAGCCGTTCATCTTAATCAAGGGCGCGGAAGGGGCAGAGAGAAAGAGGAGCCTGACATGTGAGTCCCGGTGTCAGGTCCGGTTTATCTAACACTATTGTTTCCTTGATCCGATAAGTTTTCTTGTATTTTATATCAAAATTCATAATAATTATTATTGTTGTTATAATTGTTATTTATATTAAAAAATATATATATTAATATTTGTGTTGTTAAATTTTTTTATTTTAGTTATGAAGGTTTATGTGTATTATTATTGTTATTATTTTATCACATTATTTGTTTAATTAATATCGTATTTTGTTATCGTTGCAAGACATAAGAATTATTTAAAACATCAAAATCTTAGAAATGGTAACTTAAAAGGTAAGATATTTTGATACATAAAAACACAATCAACTACGACGCCTTCTCTAAGGGATAGAGTGTATTGGATCAAATTTTCAGTTTATCGAAAATCGGATCAAACTTTTTGTTTCTATTCAAAATGCAAGAGTCCACCTTTGTACTTTGAGATTGTGGGAAAAAATTGAACAGTCCGGATTTTCCACGGATCAACTCAAATTTGAGATATTATAATACCACGTTGAAAATTTTAGGGTCCAAGCACCTATTCACACAGACAAAATCTCAGCCGTTCATTTGATAGATCTCAGCCACTCATCAAAACACATCTCAATCTCAGCCTTTAATAAACAATTTTGATTTTATGCATCTATTTCATGTTGTCAAGCGTATAGAAATCTAAATTTAATTAGAAACGTACACATGAAAAAACACATAAAAATTGTTCATTTGAGACTTCTCTTTTTCTGCGCGTCTTGATTTCTTACCAGCGTACTCCTTTTTTCTTGCCCAATGCAGAATAAGCCGATTTTTTATTATTAGAAAAAACAAAAAAATATATCAACAATGAGGAATAGTTTTGCTAGATTTTGAAAAATAGAAAAAACGTTATAGTTAGTATCGTCCATGGCACTGTAGTTGGACGTTATGGTCTATAACGTTTAGTTAATCTAATCGCTAATGATCTCTAATTAAAAAAAACACTGTAACTGAACGTTATAGACCATAACGTCCAGCTACAGTGTTTTTTTTTCCCTTCGGTTTGCGAATTTTTTGAAAAGAAAAAAAAACACTGTAGATGAATGTTATAGACCATAACGTTCAGCTACAGTGTTTTTTGTTAATTAGATATCATTAGCGATCAAATTAACTGAACGTTATGATTGTAAAGTTATATTGTTTGTTAACTGACAAGTTTTTTCAGACAGAATCAGCAGCCAAACGAGCAATATCTCTTGATAGGTCTGACATGTACGTAACATCTTTTTTTTTTTCCTTTTTAGTTCATCAAGAAATGCAATTTGAACTGATTTTATTTATTTATTGCTTGTTATTATTGTTGTTTTTTATATCAGGGGAGGATTTTACTTGAAGATTCAGGGGAGGATTATTGTTGTTTTTTATATCAGGGGAGGATTTTTTTCTCACTGCGCTTTATGGTAATTGGGGCTGTAGCTCATGTAAGTTGGAATGATATTGATCCAAACTTTCTCAAATAGTGTATTGTATTCTGAGAAAGAGGTGTAATTAAGTTTTCATAACTGCATATTCAATTAATAAGGATTGAACACAGAGTTCTGGAGTTTGGATGGACAGCTCAAAAGGTATTCTACTTGTTGAATATTTTCAGTTTTGGTTATATAAATAATTGTTTGTTATCTCTGGTAGTGATTTACCATAATATCTAATTGTTGAAGAAGCAAATAAGTTGATTATTCAGCTCAAGATCACAAAAAGAACAAAAAAAGAGGTTCCGTATGCGGTACAATTATTCCAATTGTACAATGCACCGGTTCATTTTGTTTTTGACATCCATTTGTATCATGTACCAGTTCATGATCCATTTACCTTAGATGAAAGGGTTAAAGTAAATCAAGCAGGCATTAGTTGTGATGGTCCAACAAATTAAGCAAGTACCATTATACCAATCTCTATTAAATACTTGTACAACCACTGTACAAGTACCAATTTCTGACAACCACTGGTACAGTTATTGTACAGTACCTTTAAAATCTACCATTTTAAGGTTCTTTTCATGGTGCTTGAATTTTATTAAGTTTTAGTAGAGATAGCTGGTGGAGATAGCCGAGAAACCCTCGTTTGTTGCTCCGCTACTTATTCCCTAGCAAAGCTGGAGGTGTTCCCGTAAATTATTTCTCTGTTCAAATTTTACTGTAAAGTTTGCGTGATTGAAATTAATGGCTTTGATCTCAAATTTTGAGCAAAATATAGGCATGGCTGGATCCAGTGAACTTGCCATCAGAAAAAACTCGGATATGTGGATTTTGTGGAGAGCCGCTACAGTTTCTTCTTCAGGTAATTTGGAGTTAATATCATCTAAAAGTTTGAACTTTTGATCCTGTGGTATTTGTTCCATTTAAAGTTGAAATCTTAAATTTAGATTAATGAAAACCACCTCAGAATTGAAAATTATAGCATCTCCTAACATATTTAATTGACCTTGAGCATATTCTGAAATCGACTTTTGCTTTATTTATTATTTTTGATTTAAATTTTTGGAGATAGGTTTATGCTTCTATCGATGGCAAAGAATCGACATTTCATCGAACGCTGTATGTATTCATGTGCCCTTCAATGACATGTCTTCTTAGAGAACAGTAGAGATATAAACAAGGAGCCCTTTTTAGAAGGTTTCTTTTCGCTTTAGTTAGCTTCTCAATTTATGGAAAAATTTCATGCTTGCCCCTACAAATTTTAAAATTTGGTCTATAGTACTACAGAGTTAAAGAGTTACCTCATAACCTGATATATCTCACCAAAAAAATGTAAGAAGGATAGTAGTATGGCTTTACTCAAAGAGTGAAAATGAGATAGCAGCCTAGCTTGGTTAATTTAAGTTTCCTTGAAATCAAATAGAATTGGGAGTTCACGTGAAAGAAGCAGGGTATTATATTTGCTGATGGTTTGTAGGGAGCATATAAGGTGTTTGACTACTACTTTTTTTTTGTATTTTGTGGGTTCGCATGCAAAATTTTCCACTTGTTTTATATTTCATTTCCGTGATTAGTGCTCTAACATGTGAATTTACAGTGTGAATGTTTTCATATGTCAATTACCAAGATTCAATCCCTATTACTCAAGCGTAGCACGAAAATTTGACGACACTGACAAGCCTTTGAGTACTGAAGGTAACATGATATATACTTCTTTTTTCCTTACTAGGTATATTGTACCAGTCAGGCCTTTACTCATTGCTTCATTGGACTTTTTGACCCATTTCTCTGGCATAGTTCTCGACTAAGCATCAAAAGGTTAGATATGTAAACCTAAATTATAATTTACATTTTCTTTTCTGAGTAACTTGATGAATTGTCTACTAATTATGAGATAGTGCTCAGGTTAGCTACTTGGATGTGAGAAAACTTGATGTCGCTTGAATAGTTAATTATTAGAAAAAAAGACCACAATACCCCAAGTATCAAAATTGGAACCAATGCAACTTTTTTGGTTTTATTTTTTATCTATGAATTGTTAGGTATCTCTTCTTTTGATAATTTGGATTCTCCTTTTTTGTTACATCCATTGTAATAGCAAATAGAAAGTTTAGAAGCACTACATAATTGCAAGTGTTGTGAATGTTTTTCTATCTGTTTTTATTGGCAAAATTTATGTATGTCTTTGTTATAGGAGTATAAAACTTGAACTGTGTGAACAACATTCTTAATAGAAAACATGCACTGTTAATTTGTGTTATTTTTTATTTATGGCAATGACTTATTTTTTATTTATGGCAATGATGAAAGAGATTATTATTTAATCATGTAGCCTTTTTTGATTAATTGTACTGATCTGTAACAGGTTTCTTAAGTGGAAATGATCTATGATAAAACTAACTGGTACATGGAAACGAGCATAATTTTAAACTAAGTGGTACAAGAGGATCACAAGTACCTTTTTATGTAACTGTAATGCTGAAAATATTTTCTATACTTCAAGATTGAATGCAAGACTTTAAAATAATAATGTCGCAAAAATAAAGTACATAATGAATGAAGCAATGTTGAAACAACAAATTCCATACATTGTATTGTCATACACAAGCACTACAAAACTTTTACATTATCTCTAATACATCAGATAATAAGGTGTTCAAATATCAAATATCTAAGTAGTACTCTAAACTAACAATTAATTTACAAAATTACCGCAAAAACAACCTAGAGTTAATTGGAGCAGTGGAGTAATGAGACACAGGAGCGAAGGGGTCAGCTGTGTTATGTTGGTTCGCTTGTCTAGACCGAGTGTTCGTGAGCCGCGGACAAGAGTGAACACGGGTGTTCTTGGGCCGAGAGTTCAGTCAAGAAGATGGAATTTCGTTGGTTTAAATGGAGCCTTGGCGCACTGACCTGCCTGTCAAAATTTTCTGATTTTTCATTTCATTTTATTTCTTTTCTTTTCTTTTCTATTATTTGGCTGCCTAAGATGAAATGGATATTAAACTCATTAAAATTTTGATTTATATTGAAGAATGTATTTGTACTTATTTTTGAACTATTAATCAATTTTTGCTTATAAAGATTAATTTGATGTGTTCTCTAATTACTAGCGGAGTATGTTAATAATTTTAAATTAATTAAATTATTTTGGTCAATAATCAAATGCCTTGATTAGTAAGTCATTCTTCATGCATTTAAGTAATTTGTTTGCAAGATATATATTTCATAAATGCTACATAATTTGTGCTTAATTACATGATAACTTTTATTCATGTCATTAGTAATTTTGAAGGGAGGAAACAATTGATACTCTTATTAAAATTATGTCATATAATACTTCATCAGTGCCATAGTAGAAAAGATTTGATATTTTATTTCGGAGTTATTAACAATTAATTATCTTCAATAAAATTAATTGTTGACAGTGAAGACAAATAATATATTATCAAGTTTTCTCTCATTATTGACTAATATATGATAAAAAAATCAAATAAAAATTAATCACATCTAAAGAAAGTAATCAAAATAATATTTCAATTTCCGCTGCAACACACGAACACTTGACTAGTCTCATAGAATGTGAATTCAGTGTACGGGTGCACACTAGTTTTGGTTTCGGGTCCTTAGGTCTCTCGTCGTACGGGAGCTGCAGCCTGCAGTGGATGGGCCTGCCTCTGCAGTGTCCAACGGAGGCTGGGGAGATATATGCAGTATTTTTTTTTGTCTTTGAATAAACAATTAATTCTATCATGTTTTATTTATCCTTTTTTATGTTTGCATTGAATAAATTATGTTGTGATAATATAATTTTCGATAAACCCACTTGTTATATTTATGTTGCAGCACAAGAACAAAATATTTGAAAAGGAAATCCGAGTTTCTGATAAAACTCGGCTGATTCTCAGCAGGGCTCAAATCTGAAAGGAATAAACTTCTTTCCATAATTGCATGACATGAATTGGTATGGGCTCTAATCTCAAGCTAGTATTCCTGAAAGGTGAAATAATACCCTTGAGAAGCAAATATACTTCTACTGAAAATGCATCAGGCCAATGTATGCCTAATATTAATATAGCATTAATAATTTATGTTGGTGCAGGTACAAGCACAACATCATGTCATCCTAAGTTCTGCTCTTAAAGCAAGTGGTACCAGCAGGATTGCAGGAATCATGATCTATACAAAGACCAGGAAGGGTCTTTGTTCTCCTGTAATTTCTTTGGTATTTGTATATTTCCTTCACTGGACTGTTCTTGGACTTGATTATACTGTAATCATAAAAGAAAATTATGCGCATGATTCACATTATTATAACTATTATTTTTGGAAAAAAAAAAAAACTGATATATATTTTTTTTTTAACTGTGGGTGCAACTGGTACCGGGGACGAATCAATTTTGAGAAAAATAAACAATAATTCTTTTAAAATTGAGGAGACAGTTATATCTGTACAGTTGATTTATGATGCGAAGGTTATTGAAATAAAAGTGTTTAGATTACCTTCAAACTTCGAGCCAGCTTAGATCTCCAAAGGGTTGGACCCCTTAGCATTTTCTTCAACAGATTACTGAGACTAAATCAAAGAGCGCAAGTTATACAAAAATGGTCATGACAACACACGAGAAATGTGCAGTCTCGAAAGCAAAGAAAAGAGCTCAAATTTGTATTTTCTAACTGGCCTCTCTTTAGTGTCACAAAAGACTATAATCTCAAAAAAGTTTTTGAAAGACTTGATAAGAATTCTGCACCTCTGAGTAAATGATTTACACGGGCTATTAACATATATAGATCTGACATAAACTGAATATGCCATTTTATTCCACTGGTGTAATCAATTAGGCATGCAAGCGTCTGTATAATAGGTTTTGGTTGCAAATATTATTAAATGGTGGGTACAATTTTCAAACGAAAAGCTAACAACATTTAATTATAAGAAACCTATGGTGTCAACAGGATTTGACCCCAGACCTTACCTACTATTTACAAGTCTAAAATTGTTCTACAATTCAGATCATAGCCTCATAGGCTTTCTAACTTTCATCCTAGGCTCCTCAATAAATATGTATTAGTGGACAATTTGATGCTAACTAATTTCAGTTGATTGCAACTCTAAAGTAGGGTAGCCTTCTCCTTGCTGAATAGTAAGCGGAGGCCTCATATTATGTGCCTGCCAAAGAAATGCAACAGTCAGAAGTTAGAGCAGAGAAGACGATACCACCTCCCACAGTTGTACCGGTACAGGCACTGAACCTGACTAGAGTATATATAATCCAAATGGTATCCTTGCAGCATGGATCTGGTGCCACTAATGGACCCGAGATATATAGTACTGGTATATGGCAAGGGGTCTTGTGTTGAGATAACAGTAGCCACTTAGTTTAGGTTCTACCAAAGTATCATCATGCTTAGAAATACTTTTTTTAATTTAAAACAAGCTAAATTTAATTAAATAAAGAAAGTTCATCCAAATCAGAAACTACAATGCTGATCCATTGCAGCACAGACGTATGCAACTGTTCTTAGCGTCCTAGGTATACCTTTTGAACCCTGGTTAAAATTCTAGCTTATTTTTAAAAAAACCCGGCCTCCAAAAAGAATATTTAAGAAAAATAAAGAAATTAAAACAAAATAAATTTATGGTTAGTATGAATGGGATATGCCAGAAAAGTAAGCACTTACTCTAATTTCTGTGACATAACGACAACAAGAGCATCTGACAGAGGGGGCCCCAAAAGGGTACATCAGTAGCACTGAGCATTGCCCACAAGTTATATTACCGACCTGGCAAGCTACAAAAAACAGACAAAAATCAGACAACAGGCCCAAAAGAAAATAGGATTTACAACTGAGAGCAAAGAAAGAAAGGCACACGAATCATTTACAAGACCCTTCATGTTAGTAGGACCTGACTGGATAAAATATTATAGAAGAAATATCCATTATAAAATTAGAATAAGAAGAGATATTACCTTCTAATACAAGATTGATGATTCGACAACCGGTGCATAGTACATGAAGAGCTCCATGGGGATAGGAGAGAAGTTCATGACAATTACCACATACCATTTGGCCCATACCTAGGTTAAGACATCAGTCAAGTTCGATAAATTACAAGTTTCCTCCAATTATAGTTACAGATTAACATGAAATCAAATTTCTAAACCAAATTAACCACCATATACATATACACTTGCAGGATATCTCTTTAACTACAGGACGAGATCACTATTAAGGCACAGGTTCATTTCTTACATGTAGTATGAACTGGATGTGGTTGGTACTGCAGCTACACCAGTTAGACACCAGTAAGAGCTCAATATCCTCACCTTAAGTTTTTTGTTTTTTTTCCCAGCATTGCAGTCTTTAGTTGTACATTGAGGTTTAATACTTTAATTAGCCATTGACATAAGAAGAAAAATAATTGAAATGAGAAAGGGACCCACCAGAAAGAGCGTCCTGAGATATCATTTCTGTTTGACTGGTTGGATCAATTGTATCATATCCAGGTGGGGCTTCCTCCAGTGACTCAGAATCCCTTTTATCACTTCCAGGTGGGCCCATGTCTGTTGGTGACCTGTCAAAGGTCTCATCGTCACTCATTTCCATATCTATCTGCAGTGTCTCCATGGCTTCCCCTTGATGTGAGTTCATCTCAGGTGTCTCACTTACAGGTGGGTACTTCTCAACCTCTGGTTGATACGCGTCGGGTGTCAACTGGCTTTGCATCTCGTACATGTTTCGAGACTTTTTCATTGGTGGCTCATCTGTAATTTGGTTTGCTGGTGAGCCTGTTTCAAACAAGAGCATATCAGGAGTGTCATCTCTATTTGAACACGAAACTATCTCTGTTACTTGAATTGGTGGGTCCTGGATTTCTTCGTTGAGAGGTTGGAGCTGGTTGTGGTTGTCACGTCTCAGTTCAGTCATTTCTGGTAACGATGGAACCACCGATTCACACTTAAATTGTGGGGGAGGTGGTGTGGGAGGAGGTCGTGGTGGTGGCAGCGTTGTTGGATCAAGAATTTCAACTTCTTGTGGGGCCAATGACGGCTGTGCTGGGCCCACAGCGTAATGGTTAGATGGGATTGCATCTCCAATGAGGCCTTTGTCACAGGTATTTTGGTTTAAACTATCATATTCAGATTTCACTACAATTAGTGAAGGTGTATCATGTACAATTAAAGATGGAGGTGGAGGTGGCGGCAGTGGTGATGGCAGTGGTGGCAGTGGTGGCAGTGGGTCCAAGTTTTCACAACTAGATTCAGGTAGTATTGATTCAGAAAGTGATGGTAGTGGAGGTGGTGATGGCGGGAGGCCAAGGCTCTCGGATACAGATACAGATACAGATTCAGGTACCGCTGATTGAAATACCGGCACTGGTGGAAGCGGTGCAGTCTGACACTCAAATGGGGCTTCATTTCCAATCAGCCCTGGTGACGTCTCAGGTTTCGCCACAGTTTTGAAGGTTCCTTCCTCAATCTGTGTCTCTGGCTGATAAAATACCTCACTTAGCCTTCTAGTCCCCTCCAATTCATCTCCAATTAAGTTTTTCTCTGAGGCTTCCGAAGGTAGCGGCGGCGGGACCAGCATTGCTGGATCAAGAATTTCAATCTTCTGTGGACCCACTGTTAGACTTTCCATGGGGTTTTCAATTGGTGGCTCTAGTAGAGGTCCTAGGGTTTTTGTTTCGGTTGCGCTGCTCACCGGCTGAAACGGGTCAACAGTCTCCTGCTTAAATGGGACTGCCGCCACCTCTGGCTTAGGTAGATGAGGATGCAACTTCTTGCTTACATGTGGGCCCATCCCTGGCATTGGTTGCTTTGCTATTTCCTCTCTAAATGAGGCTGTCTCTCGGTATTCATCGCTTCTACATCCATTTCCAATTGAGCTTGTTTCCGGCGGTGGTAGCTCGGCGGATTTATTATTAAATGTCGGTGGGTCCCAGGTGTCATTTCCAGACATAACCGGATACGCATTTGGGTTTTCGAATCCAGGCGGGGCCGCGTCGGGCGAAGTCGAGTTCAGGGGCTCGATTTGAGTAGGTGGAGATTCCGACGGCGGCGGCCCGGAGATTTGTTCGAATCCAGGCGGCTCCATCTCCGGCGAACTAGATGAATCAAATAAGAAAATGTAAAATATAGTAATCTTTTTTTTTTTTTTTGCTTCTTTCCCTCCCCTCCGGCTTTTTACCTTCTTTCTTTTTCACTTCTCGTGTGTGAACCAAACAGTGTTAAGGGAACTGATGTACTGCGAAAGAAAAACACGTAATCATTAGGCATGTTTCATTATTGGAATTAACAAATCTATCACATTGCTGTTGGGTTAAATCGAATTAAAAAAAACTTGAAATTTTAAAATTCAACAAATAAAGTGCAATCTATACATTTATTTTCATACACATAAGAACAGTGAAATTTTATAAGAAAATTATAATTTATCAAATGGTTTAGTAATTGTCATAATTCGTAATTAAACAACATACGATATGACCGATATTTTTATTAAAACCCCCAAAAAAAAACAAATTATCAAATCTGCTCCCACTCCAAAGTTATAATTATTTCTACCCTAACCGCCCGTGGGCTGGGCGGTCCACTTTTTCCACCTGACCGCCCAGCAGCCGGGCGGTCCACTTTTTCCACCTGACCGCCCAGCAGCCGGGCGGTCCACTGTGCATAGCTGACCGCCCAGCCACTGGGCGGTCCAATTTCCATAGCTGACCGCCCAGCAGCTGGGCGGTCCGCTAGTGTTTTTTTTTTTTTTTTTTTTTTTTTTTAAAGATTAGATTAGATTAGAGACAATATGAATATAAAGATGCTGAATTCTTAACGCTAAAAGTTCGATTTTTTTTTTGTAAATATTAGTTAGATTACTTCTGTGAAGCATATTTATACTAAAATACGCTAAATTACTTGGAATTATGTTAAATTACGTTGAGTTACACTATATTAAGTTAAATTACACTAAATCACATTACATTACGCTAAAATACGGTAAATTACATATGAATAGGGACGATATCTTCACTGAAAAGGCGAAAAACGACGACGAAACTTCAAACGGTCATAAAACGGCGCTCGAGTGTCCGATTTCAGCAAATGAGCACTTTTCGGAAAGCTTGAGAAAATGCGCATGCGTCCGTGCCCGCTATGCCGGATTCCAAAATTCAGAATCACCAAAAAACAAAGGGAAGAGCCTCAAAACTTGAGTTGAAGTTTCCGATTAAGATTTTCATTTCTATTATTCAATCCAAGTAGTTCAGTAAATTAGTTACATAATGAACTTGTAGAATACCAATTTTTACTATTTTTGGAATTTTTTTACTATTTTTTATGATTCATGAAAGATGGCAAAGAATCGGTCTACTTTAGCGTAATTTTGCGTAGTTTAGCGTAATTTACCATATTTCAGCATAATTAGCGAAGTTATTGTTATTTAGCGTAATTTAGTGTAATTCAACGTAATTTAACATAATTCCAAGTAATTTAGCGTATTTTAGCGTATTGCGTAATTTAGCGTATTTTAGCGTATTGAGTAATTTAGCGTATTTTAGCGTATTGCGTAATTTAGCGTATTGAGTAATTTAGCGTATTTTAGCGTATTGCGTAATTTAGCGTATTGAGTAATTTAGCGTATTTTAGCGTATTGAGTAATTTAGCGTATTGAGTAATTTAGCGTATTTTAGCGTATTCAGTAATTTAGCGTATTTTAGCGTATTGCGTAATTTAGCTGTTTGACCCTAAAAAGCCGGGATAAAAAAAAAAGAAAAAAAAGAAAAAAGGAATTGAAACAAAAAAAAATGGCGCTGTTTAGTTTTTTAATTGAAGCTGCTGCCGAATATATATAATATATTCGAATGGGATTGCTGCCTAGGCTCGAATAAAAATGTCAAATTGATTGAAATAATTGAGCTGCTTTAATTAGATGGCTATATGGCCGAATTTGAATTAAATTGCTATATGGCCGAATCAAATAATTAAATGGCCGAATTAAATTGGAGGCTAGCCCAATTATTGCATGGCCTAAATTGAGGGAAGAATATATTCTAGAATATGCTCTAGATATTTTGCTCCCATGGACACATGTCACATGACCAATGAAGATGCTAAAATGCCAAGAATATTCTCTTCAAGCTTGAGGGATAAGCATGACACTTGGATGCATCTAAACCTTTGGATGAGAGTTAATGCAAAGGAGTGGTGGGGATCATGCCAACAAGGCTCCTCTAAACCCTAGGCTCTACCCCTTGCCATAGCCTATATAAACCCCTCATTTGAAGAAGAAGAAAAGATATACAATAGAAACCACAATATATAGAACCCACACAAAAACACAATATATACACCATACACAAACACACCCCAAGGCCGAAACCCTCTTCTTCCTCTACAAATATCAAAATAGAAATAGGTAGATTAGGATTTTGCAATGTAAAAGCTCAATGGAGCTTGATGTTCATGTATGTTAATCATGAAGAAATAAAGAGATGTTCTTGCTTTGAGATTTTCTTTCTTTCCCTTTTATGCAATTGGAGCTTTTATTTGTTAATCTCTTCCTTTTCTCCTTTCTTTTAAATTTCGTTTTTGATTGAGTGTTTCTAATTCATATGAATGAGTTTAGAAGCATGAAATCATATAAATAAATAATCTCCTTTTATATAATAATCAAATATTATATTAAAAGGTTTAAAAATAAAAATGAAATAGAGGAGGCATTAATAGCTTTTATAGCTAGCTTTCAAGCCTATGATTATAAATAAAATATATGCATATGTAAATATTTGTGATTTTCTTGCTCCTCTTTGTCTTCTTTGCCTCCTCTTCCCTTTTCTTCTTTTCTTTTCCTTTTATTTTCTTCATCTCATATTGCAAAGAAAAAGGGACAAAAACACACAACTACACAAAATATATAAAAATGATATATATATTAAAAGTTACATTTTGTATTATAAGAAATATAAGAGAAGAAGATACTAAAAGTTGATGTTTAACTACATCATTTTAAATATCCAATTCTTGCATAGTTCTTTTAATACTAGTCAAGTGCCCGTGCTTTGCAACGGATAATGAGATAAATAAAATGATTTTTGATGATAACTGGAGTTAGCTAAAAACAAAAAGTTGAAGTTCATAGCTGAAATACAGGAACACAAAATTAAATACATCTCTCAATACCTACATGGATAAGTAATCTGCACATGATTCAAAATTGTCATATTCTCCATGTTCAGCCACACGAACGTCACTATGCAAAATGAGATCAATTGGTTCAGTTCTTTCTTAACCGATGGCTTCACAGATCACTGAACCTCCGCTATAATTTCTATTTTAGCAACAACTTGTAACAAGGCATCAAAGAAGGCATTTCTTGGTCCAACCTACTGTCAATTGAAATCAGACAAAAGCACATTAGACTCTTTTTGTCATAAGTCTTTGTTTATTCAATTTTATTTTTGAAAGTGAATATCTATAAGCATCATTAGGTGCAATTTTTTTTAAAAAAAGACTCACCTTCCAACTCCCTCCAGTGCCACTTTTGCTTCTGCATAAATATATATGATTGTTACGCATTTTGATAAGGGCTCTCCAAGCTAAATAATATAAATGGTGCCAATTAAAGATCACCCAAGCAGAAACACTCAACTATCAGCTAGTCATGTTCTATACAAAATTTGTACGCAGCACCATATGCATACAGTTTATGTTTATTTATATTCATATGTGAAAACTACATTGTTGTTGGTGGATAATGTAGATAATGATATCTCTTATGCAAAAATGGTATATTTATATATACAATGGTTTGAATTTTCTAGGTAAGCAGTATTTAAGATGATTCACACAGGTGATTGATATCATTATTTAGAAAGAAAATGCACTACTTTTGACAAGGCTTACCAGAATTTTAACTACCTCTGAAAGTTAAATTTACCAAAACCCCCCTGAGTTATTAAATATACCACTGTTCCTCAAACCAAACTCCATCTTAGTTGTACTTGCAACAAAGATAAGCTAGGTCCAACATTCATGGATAATATGCTAACATTTTCTTGAGTATGCACCTTCCTGTCATCATAATATTATAGAATGGTGTGAACTTCAAATATAGAAAGGGAACCCACTTCTATAGAAAAAAATATTTGCTAATAATCATACCTAAAATTTTGTGATATTTTCAGATGGAACCAACTATTAGTCAAAATTGCAACTGGTACCTAAATTTGGAAAATTGCAAATAAGGTAAGAAAGCATAAGTTAAGATGTGTTGTCAGGATTCTAAATGGTACTGGACCATGTTTATCAAATATGAGCAAATCCAACTGCTTGTGCCTACGAAACCACTCATTCTTTAAACTCTACTTCATTATTTTTTTAGAGGAAATATAGAAATAAAAAAAAACAGACCAGAATGATTATATCTAAAAATTAAACCCCAATGTCAATAATTAAACCCTACTTCATAAATCCAACCCTTTCTCCCGCAGTAGTACCAGTAACAGTGCTGGTATCAGTATTGCTACCAATATTACAAAAACCAGACCATAATGGTTATATCTAAAAAAATAAATTACAGGTATAAAACAAAGAAAAGCGTGGTAATTAGCACAATTCAAGTAAATTACTTAAAACCAATTATCACAATTAAGTAAATAACTTAAAGCAATCTATAATTAATCGCCGACTTTCAAGAGCGCACCTGAGCCAGAGTCTTGCTGAGAGACCGAGCGAGAGGAGCTGAGAGCTGCACCACAGTCTAAATTCTGAATATTCGGAATATCTAAATATGCGACTAACCTATTCAGTCTAAATTTATTTTTCTTTTTTTTATTAAATGACACAATCAGAACTTCTCAGTTCTCACACAAATTGTCATGGTACAAAATCACCTTCTGTCTTTTTTGAGAATGTGTGATCCAAAGCTTCTGTTAGTAACAATGGCAAGGAAAATTTGCAAGAGGCCCTTGTATTTTCAGATATTAACTCATCCAAACATTATATAATCAAAAACATTGTAATTGAAAACATTATATAATGAAAAACATTATAATTAACAATCATTGTTGTCATAATCCCATAACAATTACCAACAAAAGAGGGGCACATACATACTAACAAAAGAGGGGCACATACATATCAGCAAAAGACATCAACACCAAAAGAAACTAAACCCCTAACATAATCATTACTCTTAATTATAAAATAAAGCTATAATATCAACTATTATCCTTGACCACCTTCTGCAGTTCCTGATGCTTAACTTTAAGGAATCGCTTCCCATATGTTTTCTCCATTTAACACGCTCTAACAGGATACTTGTTTGGCAATGGAGGTGTTGGAAATGGAGACAATCATGTTCAGCGAAAAAAAAAAAAATTTATTTCTTGAAATTCAGTGGTGGTTCCAAATATTAGTATATTACTTCTAGTTCTAAAGGGAAATATGAGCTGGCGCTTTTTGGGTGGGGGCTGCTCTCTTTCTTTTTTGAGGTCGATTTGAAAGAAATGTCAAAAAGAAGATCTAAATCCCAAGATTGATCAGTGGATTCAACGGCGAAGTGTCAAATCGTCGTCATTTTCCTATTTGAACTCTTGGGAGAAGGAAAGATTTTGAGCGGAGAAAGTAGGAGAACCTATCGGAATCGGACCGAGACAGAAAATATATAAATGAACATATCTCAGTAAAAGATTTTTAGCTTCACCTGCTCTCTCCCTCCCTCTCCCAGAGGGTACACAAAATTAGAAACCAAACATACCTGACACTAAGCAAATCAGCCCCTAAGCTTTACCAAAATAACCTTTGCCTAATTGCATAAAGGAAAAATAAAAGATCGATGCTGGTTAATTATACAAAACCAGAACTACTGACAATCTAAGAACACAAAGCAGTCAAACCAAGAAAAATGCCCTTGTCAGAGAGGTGCTTATAAAGACTAACAATGAGTCAATGACCATACAATGTCCAATATAGACTATAACAGTAACCTCAATTGTGCAGTTAAACCAACAAAAAATGAACATAAATGAAGATTGAACTTAACCCAATTAAAGAGTTACATTTTAGATAATAAATCAATAAAGCTCTTTTTTTCATTTACAAACATTATATTTTTGTATTAAAGAACATTGCTATACATTTAATCTGGCAGGGAAAGCCACTTCACATTCTTTCATAAAATGAATAAATGTCTAAGAAAACAATTGATGATGCTTACTTGGACCACTATGCAATTGATGATGCTTACTTGGTCCACTATGCAAGATATGAAAACAAAAAAGGAAACAAAATGATAAAACAAAATGCTATCTTGTTTTAAGATATTTAATATCTTATTATGCTGTTTTTTTAAACATACATTATTTGATTCCAAAGTCTAAAGTTCGCAATAATACAACACAAGCAAAATGTTCAAAGATATGATTTTGGTTCTGGATTGGTACACAGGGAAATCAACAAAATGACACATGTATTAATTTAAACCAAAGAATGACAACGTACTCTCTTTTTTTTTAAAATGAGAAGCAGATTATCTTATTGATTGAACACAAATCAAACTACTTCAAACAAAATAAAAATTAGTAGATTAGATCAACAAAACCCCTCACATCACTTTTGGCCACAAGAGAAAGCCATGCATACCCACGTCAGTTGCGACAAGAGAAAGCCGTGCATAAACCAGTATATTTGTTCTTATCAAAATTCAGAAAAAGAAACCCTTGTACCAGAAAAAGGGGGCTATACCAGAAAAACCACGAACCATATACCAGTGTATCTAAAAATCAAACTATGTCTGTTCTTACCAGTATTTGTTCGATCGATACCAGAAAAATCAGCATAAAAAGGGGCAAAACAATAGAAAAACTCCTTCTCAGTACCTAAAAAAAACCAAGTGCCTTAACAGAAACCCTCGAATCAGAGGAAGAGAATTTTCAGAATGCATCTAAATTAAGAATAAAATATTTGTCCTGCTATGGACAAAAATGCCTCATCGGTAAATACAAACCTAACCTAATAATACTATGTAGAAAACATTATAATACTATTACTGGTATCTTAGCTATGAGCCTATGACTTAGATCAATGATAAGAGCTAATTGCATGGGGTATAATTCACTTACATCAGCGTAGGATATCTGGTATAGTGACGGGTTGGACCAGAATTAACTCCTCGTAACAAAAGGTGGCTTGCTTATACCTGGTTTGAGAGAAGTGAGAAAACAAATTAGCAATTATAAGCAAACTAAACGACAAATGCATTCTTTATTATTATATCTTCAAGAGATACTTGCATTTTGGCGTAAATAATTCAAATTATTTAAAATTAATAGTTAATACAACAAATTTATGGTACTGAAAAAATGGAGCAATAAAAGAAGTTGATTGTTTTGTACCGTTCTTCCATAATCAATTACCAACTTAGAGAATTTTCCAACTTTTACCCGTTGTATTCCTTGTAAATAAGTCCCTAAAACTATGTACCAGTAAACACAACAAGCTGGTACCGACCGGTACCAGTGTTTGGAGGGTCAGCGATTCTCAAATACTAACTTGGAATAGCACCATAAACAGGGAGTAATCATTATGCTAGGAGAAGGATTTCAAACAAAGGGAAATCTCCTGACCACTTACCTTTTCTACTAAAAAAGGAAGAGGTGGGCCCGCCTGTCTGACCTTGAATCAATGGCTAGAATTTGAGTTTTCTATGATTTTATTAGTTTATGTGTGAATGGAGATGGAAATGCTATTGTCAACAAATGTAGCAGTAGAAGTTTTCCAACAAATGGCTTTTATTATTAAAAAGGAAACCAACTTACATTAGAATTAAGGTCTGAGATACGACCAATGTCAAAGTATAGTGCACCAGGTATGTGTTCCTCCTGACATAAATATAAATAACAAAATCAAGGCCATGAGTTTTTATTATTAAAAAGGAAACCAATAGTTTGGCTACCCAATAGACCTACATAAGGAACAGGGGTCATTTTTTGTGCACCTCCAGGCACCTTATTAAACATTTTCTTTTAGACCTATCAAAATTTCCCTATTTCAAGTACTGTATTCTGACTGAAAGAGGGAAAAGGAAAGGGTAGCTCGGGTGCGACTTTTACAGAAATCTTGTGCAGAGGCGCATAAAAGGGAAGGTGTTTCTTCAATTTCCATGGTTATCAGACATTCTGCGGTTTTTCAACAGATGGAAGTTTTCCAAAGGCAAAAGAAAATTAAAAATAATAATAAATAGAACAATAGTAGAACAAGTTGCTGAACCTTGTATTCTTGAAATGGATCTCGATTTTCAAATGGCATATACCAAGAAGCATCCAATACCTAATTTAACAAGCCATGAGTCGACTGATATCAAAATCTTTATTATCACAAATTAGTTGCTCAAATTATTTGGGATGTGGAGCATTAAATTATGATGAATAACTAATAACTACCCATGAGTCGTTAAAGGTTGTTTCAATAAATATGAAACAGGTGGTATAATGTACCACTATTTTTTTGGAAAAAAAGAAAACAAAAAATCAATATAAATATTTGAATTTAATTTTAGCAAGAACAGCTTCTTATGTTTCATTTACAGCATATTAAGCCGAGTATGGTTAAATTTACCAATACGAAACATATACTTACCTTTATTTCAGGATTTTTCAAATTCTGATGTAACCAGTTAACAGAAACAGCTGCTTCATCTTGTTCCATCAGTTAAGTGCAGCCAAGTGCAAATTGTTGAGCTGAAGCTGCTGCTACAGAAAACTTATAATGAAGTACTTAAATCACAGATTTTGGTACTGGATTCTGGTGAAGTCTGTACATATACAGACCAGCATTTACTGTCAGCTTTTCTTCGGTTTTCAATTGGTACAATAAGATTTAAAACAGGTGTCCAATCCAATATAGGAGGCTGATGGAAGTGAAAAGATGAGCACGCATGATGCTTTCCCAATTTAAAGCTTAATTGAGGTTTAGCTACACAGTGACAGTCAAGTAAGGCTTGATTTAACAATTATTTTTTTCATTAAATGAACAGCACTTGTACTACCAATCCACTTAAAATACTAACCAATCTGTTAAGCTTCGACCAATTTAGCTTTAGTTCAATACCCAATGATACGGTAAGTACATTAAAAATTAGAATCCTTGAAAATGAGAAAACCAATTTCTGGTCTGTGACGGAACTGTTGACATTTCCTATATTAACCAATAAAAAACAATGATGTCAGAAAATAGAAATCAGAGATACAGAGCTCTTTACAATACAGTAACACAAGCTTTTTGAATTTCATCTGGTTGTTCTTTCAATTGGAGACTCATTTGTGATATAAATAATTATCCACTCACTGTGCTAAATTAAATTTCATCTCATGAATGATCAGTCATCTTAAAATACAAAATAGACAAGCTGATCTCAAAGTGAATTGTTTATTTTCTAGAAAATGGAATAAGTAGCTTAATTTCTTGAAATCAATGGTAAGAACCTGCTCATGTAATTTTAGGGCTTTAGAGAGGAAAATTGTAATTATGAGTCTCCATTATAACTTTTTGAAAATTGGTACTTATCATCTTCTTTCAAAGGAAATGGACTATGGAAGGGTCTACAAGGAATAAAAATACTCCCTCTTTGGAATAATTTTTACTATTCCCATAGCAACTCACAATTTTCACGGGTAGAATAAAATAACCCAAAACCCAAATTTCATGTTAATCAAACAAACACAACAACACTTCAGATTGAACATAAATTAACCAAAAATATAAAATAGTTAACTATAAGAAAAAAATTATCGAAAGAAGGTCCTGACCAGCCTGAGTCGGAGGAGCAGGCTTGGAGGGGAACTTCCACCTGGCTTGGACAGGAACTTCGAGGTGGCCGGGGCAGCCGGAGTGGGAGCCGCTGCTGGAGCCACCGTGTTTTTATAAGTGAGAAGAGTCGGTGCCATTGGGAAGGAGAAAGAGAAAGAGGAGAAGGAGACCGCGTGGGGAAGGAGAGAAGAAAAGCGCGTCCTTTGCATCGGGAAGAAGGAAAGCGCGTTCCGCGCACAATAGCAGAGAAAAAAATATGTGTTGTTTTGCATTGAAACGGGTACGTTTTTATCTTAGTTTAGACTTCTACACGTTTGGACATATGAAACGAATGCATACAATCGAAATCACTGATTTATGGCTGAGATTGAGATATACTTTTGATGAGTGGCTCAGATTAAATCAATGAACGGCTCAGATCTCCTCTTGACAGATAGAGGATTGGATCCCAAAAAAATTAACGTGATATTAGTAGTCCGGATAAAATCAACTAAAAGTGCAAAACAAATAAAAAAGAATTTAAACAAAATAGGGATTGATGTTTAACTACATCTCCTTATGAGTTTTATTAATCTTTAAAAGGCCTAGATGCATAATTGTTGAAGAAGAGAGCAAATGAAAAGAGGGAAATAACCAATCCCAATGAAATGATGCTCAAGGACCTTCACATAATTATGCAAATGACATAGGACCTATATGCAAATTCGAAATGGTATTGGTAAGTGACATATTGTGATACCAATGCCTCTTTTGATTCTTGATGACCAAATCTTGACACAAGGGCTTAGATATAGTCTAATCAAACCCAATACCCCAAATGTCTCAAAATGACCTGCTGTCACAAACCGGCCAATATGAACTGATAGCGAAATTCAAACCAGAAATCCAAATACATAGTTAGATAGAGGACTCAAAAACACACAATTTAGACTCAAACTTTACATTTATAGCATTTTTACACGATTTACTAGCTATTTTTAAAGTTAGCTTTCTATAATACAAAAAAACTGGTAAATAAGTTTGCTGTCCCAGAATATGCCTCTTACAAAGTCACAAACTAAAAATAGATTTAGGCCTTCTAAATTCTTGAAACTTTTTGAGGATATAGATTGTGCTTTCCTGAAGATTTTGGTACCAAGAACACTCAAATCGGAGTTGTAGTCTATCTTGTACAAATTTTACAAAAATAATTGTCAGCAAACAAAACTGGTACTAGACTGAAATGACCTTCTCTGGTAAAATGATTAATCTAGACCAAAATAAATGCTAAAATGCAAAATGGACTGCACCAAGATGTAAATAACTTCAAAACAAATAAGATGGACACAAAGTTCATATTATTTGGAGTTTATTCCGATTTAATATGGATTTTTGAAGTTCAGCTCTTCAAAATAGAAATACAAAAACTGTAGAAAGAAAAACTGCATCTTTTACCAGTCTATCTCTGCACTCAAGCACCTGTTAAAAATGGTTAGGAAATTGCAAAGATCTTGAAATTTGGCATGCGTATAGAGTAGACTTTTCTCTACACTCTCATAAAAATAACCAAAAATTTGGCTTTGTAGATTGTCCAGAATAAATCTTTAAAGATTGGTCGTCAGAATAGCGAAACAGCAGCTGAAAATAAAATACCAGCAGATACCCCTGCCTTTGCATGGCCTTTAAGCATAGAAAAAGAACTCAAAATCCCATGAAATTCCACAGAGTTATAGATTGAATTCCCCTCTGTAAAACCATATAAAGAATACAAAATTTGGTTTAGCCAATTTGTCGGAAATGGTCTTCAAAGTTCAGCAAAATAGAAAACTACTGCTCCATCTACCAGCAGACACCTCTGCACGAAAACACACATTTGGCATAGCTCTGAATAGAGCCTTGCAAAACTGCTATACATGCATATAGATCATGACTAAACAAACATTTTCATATGCAGGATACAAGATTTGGTGTAGCCAATTGGCAGGAATCGACCCTCGAAGTTCAGCAGTTCAGAAAAACAGATAACTACTGGTCACTACTTGGAATTTCCGTTTGACATAGCTAAACACCATGCAAAATCATGAAAGTTGGCCGACTTATAGTCCTGATATCATAGTACAAGACGACAAAATTTCATTTAAAACCATCAAGTGAACTGAAAGATATGAAGTCTCAAAAACTGACCAAACTGGTAAAAGACTGCACATGTAAAAGTAGCAGCTCCCACGTCACCCGTGCCTTTGTGCAATCTTAAGACCTAGAAATAATGTGCTAAAATTCTCATATGCCCTCCAGATCTAATGTTTCATACTTGCAGGTTAAAACCATGCCATCATAGGATCAAATCCCATGAAAAAGGAGTCGTTGACATTCATTTAAAGCAATGTCGAAAGCTAGCAAGAGTTCCTCCTCTACAAACCCAATTCGCAAAAAAATTAACCGAAACCACGAAGAACATGAAGGCAACAGTAACGAGAAGCCCTCAGCACAGATCTTGAAGGCCCAATGCAAATCCCAAAGCCTTTCAGCTTTATAAGAAGGCCCTTGAGAAAATATAAAACTTCACAGATAGGCCCTTCTCAGTCATTTTTAGCCATAACTTCTTCATTTCAAATCCAAATCAACTCAAACCACCTCCAAATGAATCCAAATTAGATCCTCTATACTTCTAAACCAAAATGAACATGTTTAAACATCAGCCAAATCCTGAAATGACCAAAATACCCCTTTCTTCGAATTTAAATGATTTTATCCATTAACAAAATATAAATAAACATGTTATGAATCTGATGTAAATAAACAATGTGCAATACTTTTCAAATATCCAAATTCCTATTCTAAAATGCAATAAACATTATTTTAATATAAAATCACACACATACATATGTCCAAACATATAGAAAGCCAAATCAAAACCAAAGTCAATACATGAGTCCCCTTTTAGCCCCTTTATTCAATTCACAACAAATAGGCTTCAAATCCTGGAATGGACGAGGTGTTCAGCATGGCTTGGAAGGGTCATCTGATGTAATTAACAGCGGGGGCTTGCGCCCGCTGGGAGTTAAACGTCCCCACAATCATTAAACTCTCTCGACGGACTGATTATGAACAGTAGGTCTGTCGGGGGTGAACCGGAAGGAACAGCAGAAAGAAAAATAAATGTTTCAAGTTCGATATTCTTCAAACAACCGAGAGCATTGAACCATGAGACATTTAAATACACATGCACACACCTTCCATACCAGCTGTGCAACTTTCTGCGCCCTACAGGTTTTGGCACGCCCGGTGGGACATTCTCCTCCTCACAGGTTCGGGATCCGATACGAAGATAAAAGGAACATACTCAAGTAGCTAATGACTTCAAAACACTCAAACAACAAGTCATTGGACCGCTTGAGCTATTTCATTTCCTTTTATACTCGATATCGACGCCTATGAATTGAATAATCGGGCTAACACTCATGTACAAAATTAAATCTGAAAATTGACTAATGAAATTACGAGTTTGCCTGTTTGCAGGAATGGCTTACGCTGCTGCAGCCGCTCGCTCATTCACTCAAATGAGCATAACATAGTTGACAACACTGCAATGGTCATTCACAAGGCCCATAACAGCTTCGCATGATGAAGCAACGCAGGAACCGATACTATATAACCCCTGCACCGAAAACCTCTACACCAACCTCCATTAAATCTAGGTTGATGTTTCCAGCTCAAAGCTGGGGGCATCCAATGATGCCCAACCCTCTATCCAATCAAAGCTGACATTTCTAGCCCCAAAACCTCATGCACACAATAGTGCTTTCCGCTCAACACCGAAACCAATGTTTCCAACTCCAAAGTTGGGGGCACCTGAAGGTGCCTCGCTAAAACCAAGACTCCGGCAAGAGATGCGTGCAAACACCTCTCAAAGCTCAACCAGCCGGAGATCAAATCAAACCCCTTGAATTTTAAGAAGACCAATCAGTGTACATGATATGTTGGGGGCACGAATCAATCCACACCTATCCAACACTGAAAGTTTAACAATAGTGGCGTCAAATGCCACTCAAAAGAAGTGATGGGTCACCAAAACATACCCTAAGCAAGAAGAAGAAGCGATGGTTTTCATGATAACAATTAATGAAGACCTCGAAGAGGAAGATGACCATCCTATGGAACCCACCGATCCCACCATATACATGGTGAGGAAAGGAAAAGATCCCATTGTCGAAAGCCCAAGTGAAGATGAAGAGGAGTCAAATGCGGCATGCCTTTCTCCCATAAATGCCAAACCCAAAACCGTGACTAGCTTAGAAGCAGGTCATATGGATGGACCCATATACTGAAGTCCTTAAACTCGAGTATAAAACCACAAAAATATATATCTCTCCATTTCCATAAAATGGACCAATATACTGAAGTCCTTAAACTCGAGTATAAAACCACAAAAATATATATCTCTCCATTTCCATAAAATGGACCCATATACTGAAGTCCTTAAACTCGAGTATAAAACCACAAAAATATATATCTCTCCATTTTCATAAAATGGACCCATGTACTGAAGTCCTTAAACTCGAGTATAAAACCACAAAAATATATATCCCCTTTCCATAAAATGGACCTATGTACTGAAGTCCTTAAACTCGAGTATTAAATATCAAAATATAATTCCCTCTTTACTCCTATATACCCACGAATAAAAAATAATAATCCACAATAAAGATCCATAAACCCAAAAAGTCCAAAAAGGAATAAAAACCCGTTAATAAACCCAAAACTCTACAGATATAACAGGCTCATGCCAAGACCAATACCCAAAATACACAAAATGGCTTTGTCAACTTGTGCCATAAACAATTGATACTGGTACGCTTATCCATCCAGTGATAAAGGGATAAGCAAGTTTTACTTCTTGTACTTTGAACAAGAGTGGGCTTTGGTGTTGTGCCCTCTAAAACAACTATCACCGGTTTTGCCTCTCCTCCCGGTCTTGAAGAAAGGATACGCAGGGTTTCTTCATTGTCCCTTAAACAATGGGGTGCCTAGTGATGATGTCTCAAATAAAATCAAAAGAATAAAGAAAGCGGTCGTTTAGACTATTTCAAATCTGAAGGCACAAAATCCCTTTTAAAACAAAATTTTCAAAAACAATGGTATTCGCATTTCCCGCGATACCCTCGCCTAAGGATTGATGCCATATAGGCTATTCAGGAAGGCACGAGAGGAGTGAGTAAGGTACCACCCCTAAATAAATACACATACACACTAAATATCCCACCACAATAAAAGAGAGTGGAGAGATGTAAGGCCCATAAAGAAAGCCTCAAGCACAAAACGAGCTTTGTCAAGATTGTGCCCTTAAACAATTGTCACTGGTACGCTCGTCTAACCAGTCATTTAAATGACGAGCAGGCTTTATATATTTGTGCCGAACAAAATAAGGCTTTGATGTTGTGCCTAGGCCACGTGAGCACTAAAACAATTATCTTGGCCCAAAATAAGAAGACCAAGAACCCAAAAATAATGACCACAACAAGGTTCTCACCAAACCAATCCCCGCTAAACAAACATTGAGCCAAGGCGACACCCATAAAAAACAAACCCATGAATTAATGCCCCACCAAGACCTAATACACATACCAGACCTCGATAGGTCACTCCACTCACATACCAGACCTCGATAGGTCATCCATACCGAGATCTCAATAGATCGCGTCATCACATACCAGACCTCAATAGGTTGCCTTATTCACATACCCAGATCTCAATATATCACCTCATTCATACCCAGACTTCAATAAGTCGCTTCATACCAATACCCAGACCTCGATAGGTAGCCTCATACCAATATCCGGACCTCAATAGGTCGCCTCATCCATACCGAGATCTCAATAGATCGCTTCATCACATACCAGACCTCAATAGGTCACCTCATTCATACCCAGACCTCAATAGGTCGCGTCATACCAATACCCAGACCTCGATAGGTCGCTTCTTCCAAATACCCAGACCTCGATAGGTCATTATACCCAGATCTCAATAGATCGCCTCATACATACCCAGACCTCAATAGGTCGCCTCATTCCGATACCAAGACCTCAATAGGTCATTCATACCCAGATCTTAATAGATCGCCTCACACATACCCAGACCTCAATAGGTCGCCTCATTCCGATACCGAGACCTCAATAGGTCATTCATACCCAGATCTCAATAGATCGCCTCATACATACCCAGACCTCAATAGGTCGCCTCATTCCGAAACTGAGACCTCAATAGGTCATTCATACCCAGACCTCAATAGGTCGCCTCATTCCGATACCGAGACCTCAATAGGTCATTCATACCCAGATCTCAATAGATCGCCTCATACATACCCAGACCTCAATAGGTCGCCTCATTCCGAAACCGAGACCTCAATAGGTCATTCATACCCAGATCTCAATAGATCGCCTCACACATACCCAGACCTCAATAGGTCGCCTCATTCCGATACCGAGACCTCAATAGGTCATTCATACCCAGATCTCAATAGATCACCTCATACATACCCAGACCTCAATAGGTCGCCTCATTCCGATACCGAGACCTCAATAGGTCATTCATACCCAGATCTCAATAGATCGCCTCATACATACCCAGACCTCAATAGGTCGCCTCATTCCGATACCGAGACCTTAATAGGTCACCCATATCCAGATCTTAATAGATCGCCTCATACATACCAGACCTTAATAGGTCACCTTCACCCATACCCAGATCTTAATAGATCGCTTCATCCTCATACCAGACCTTAATAGGTCAACCATACCCATATCTTAATAGATCGCCTCAAACATACCCTGATCTTGATAGGTCACCTTCACTCATACCCAGATCTTAATAGATCGCTTCATCCTCATACCAGACCTTAATAGGTCAACCATACCCATATCTTAATAGATCGCCTCAAACATACCCTGATCTTGATAGGTCACCTTCACCCATACCCAGATCTTAATAGATCTCTTCATCCTTATACCAGATCTTAATAGGTCACTCATACCAGATCTTAATAGGTCACCCATACCCATAGGCGGTAGGAGCTGGCACCGCGTCGTATGCTCTGAGTCCTATTGTGCACCATACCATACCTGTAGGCGGTAGGAGCTGGCACCGCGTCGTATGCTCTGAGTCCTATCGTGCACCCAACATCTCGACAACCTGAATGGGCACCGCGCTTCATGTTCAGACTCGAGATGCACCCAAAAGAGTTGCATGGAGCCATATTCCTGACTCTCCAAGGATCGAACAAGGAAGTCAATCCACGATCCTCAGTTTATACTGAAAACACTAATAACCCGATTGGAGGAGACTTGAAAGATTCAAGAGAAAAACCGAACTGAGCAAGTTTATTTGATCGCTTAGAACCCGATTAGAGAAGGCTTGAAAAGTTCGTCGTAAAAAGAGAAAAAAGGAGGATAAGAAGAATAATCGAGCCAATAAGACTATTCGATCGCTTAGAACCCGATTGAAGAAACCTTAGGAAGTTCGATTCTAAAAAAAAAAAAAAAAAAAAAAAAAAAAAAAAAAAAAGAGAGAGATACATAAGGCACATTGATCAGGAAAATTGGCTACACCAATGGTTCGAAAAGACCCTGAAATAAAACCCATAAAGAAAGCATGGTCCGAAAAGACTTTAAACTACAACCAAAACCAAATTCCAATTTAACAAGACCCTAGAAGACCCTGAGATACAGCCAAAACCAAGCCTGGTTAGCCAAAGACCCCAACAAGAAGCATACGAGACAAACTGGATCAAAATCCAAGATTATGCCTACAATCAGAAGGCCCGTTTATCTAAACTCTCAATTTTGCAAAATTACCCGCATGTCCCACATCAGATCAGAGACAGATTCCCCTTTTAAACATATTTTCCCATGAGTATATGTTTGGAGTATAGTCACTGCTTGAGGCCCCCAATATATGAGCAAGGGATCAACTACTCAAGCAAACCCCGAAGAACACATATTCAACCCTCGCCCAACCATGCAAGTGTTAGCAAGATGAGATAAGGATAATGTACCTTTTGAAGTAGGCGTGATCGAAGATGATGATCAAACCCGCTTCCGAGCTCAATGCCCAACATGGAGTCCAGATACCTGAGATTCAAACGAGAAAAGCAACTCAGAAAGAATTCCATAAAGTTCGAGAAGAACACTGGGGGCACCTGGCTAAGCTGTTCAATCCTAAGGTCTTCACACCTCACCCAGGTGGGGGGCATTTGTTTGACCCTAAAAAGTCGGGATACAAAAAAAAAAAAAAAAAAAAAGAATTGAAACAAAAAAAAATGACGCTGTTTAGTTTTTTAATTGAAGCTGCTGCCGAATGTATATAATATATTCGAATGGGATTGCTGCCTAGGCTCGAATAAAAATGTCAAATTGATTGAAATAATTGAGCTGCTTTAATTAGATGGCTATATGGCCGAATTTGAATTAAATTGCTATATGGCCGAGCCAAATAATTAAATGGCCGAATTAAATTGGAGGCTAGCCCAATTATTGCATGGCCCAAATTGAGGGAAGAATATATTCTAGAATATGCTCTAGATATTTTGCTCCTATGGACACATGTCACATGACCAATGAAGATGCTAAAATGCCAAGAATATTCTCTTCAAGCTTGAGGGATAAGCATGACACTTGGATGCATCTAAACCTTTGGATGAGAGTTAATGCAAAGGAGTGGTGGGGATCATGCCAACAAGGCTCCTCTAAACCCTAGGCTCTACCCCTTGCCATAGCCTATATAAACCCCTCTTTTGAAGAAGAAGAAAATATATACAATAGAAACCACAATATATAGAACCCACACAAAAACACAATATATACACCATACACAAACACACCTCAAGGCCGAAACCCTCTTCTTCCTCTACAAATATCAAAATAGAAATAGGTAGATTAGGATTTTGCAATGTAAAAGCTCAATGGAGCTTGATGTTCATGTATGTTAATCATGAAGAAATAAAGAGATGTTCTTGCTTTGAGATTTTCTTTCTTTTCCTTTTATGCAATTGGAGCTTTTATTTGTTAATCTCTTCCTTTTCTCCTTTCTTTTAAATTTCGTTTTTGATTGAGTGTTTCTAATTCATATGAATGAGTTTAGAAGCATGAAATCATATAAATAAATAATCTCCTTTTATATAATAATCAAATATTATATTAAAAGGTTTAAAAATAAAAATGAAATAGAGGAGGCATTAATAGCTTTTATAGCTAGCTTTCAAGCCTATGATTATAAATAAAATATATGCATATGTAAATATTTGTGATTTTCTTGCTCCTCTTTGTCTTCTTTGCCTCCTCTTCCCTTTTCTTCTTTTCTTTTCTTTTTATTTTCTTCATCTCATATTGCAAAGAAAAAGGGACAAAAACACACAACTACACAAAATATATAAAAATGATATATATATTGAAAGTTACATTTTGTATTATAAGAAATATAAGAGAAGAAGATACTAAAAGTTGATGTTTAACTACATCCTTTTAAATATCCAATTCTTGGATAGTTCTTTTAATATAAAATCAACTAAAAGTGCAAAACAAATAAAAAATAATTTAAACAAAATAGGGATTGATGTTTAACTACATCTCCTTATGAGTTTTATTAATCTTTAAAAGGCCTAGATGCATAATTGTTGAAGAAGAGAGCAAATGAAAAGAGGGAAATAACCAATCCCAATGAAATGATGCTCAAGGACCTTCACATAATTATGCAAATGACATAGGACCTATATGCAAATTCGAAATGGTATTGGTAAGTGACATATTGTGATACCAATGCCTCTTTTGATTCTTGATGACCAAATCTTGACACAAGGGCTTAGATATAGTCTAATCAAACCCAATACCCCAAATGTCTCAAAATGACCTGCTGTCACAAACCGGCCAATATGAACTGATAGCGAAATTCAAACCAGAAATCCAAATACATAGTTAGATAGAGGACTCAAAAACACACAATTTAGACGCAAACTTTACATTTATAGCATTTTTACACGATTTACTAGCTATTGTTAAAGTTAGCTTTCTATAATACAAAAAAACTGGTAAATAAGTTTGCTGTCCCAGAATATGCCTCTTACAAAGTCACAAACTAAAAATAGATTTAGGCCTTCTAAATTCTTGAAACTTTTTGAGGATATAGATTGTGCTTTCCTGAAGATTTTGGTACCAAGAACACTCAAATCGGAGTTGTATTCTATCTTGTACAAATTTTACAAAAATAATTGTCAGCAAACAAAACTGGTACTAGACTGAAATGACCTTCTCTGGTAAAATGATTAATCTAGACCAAAATAAATGCTAAAATGCAAAATGGACTGCACCAAGATGTAAATAACTTCAAAACAAATAAGATGGACACAAAGTTCATATTATTTGGAGTTTATTCCGATTTAATATGGATTTTTGAAGTTCAGCTCTTCAAAATAGAAATACAAAAACTGTAGAAAGAAAAACTGCATCTTTTACCAGTCTATCTCTGCACTCAAGCACCTGTTAAAAATGGTTAGGAAATTGCAAAGATCTTGAAATTTGGCATGCGTATAGAGTAGACTTTTCTCTACACTCTCATAAAAATAACCAAAAATTTGGCTTTGTAGATTGTCCAGAATAAATCTTTAAAGATTGGTCGTCAGAATAGCGAAACAGCAGCTGAAAATAAAATACCAGCAGATACCCCTGCCTTTGCATGGCCTTTAAGCATAGAAAAAGAACTCAAAATCCCATGAAATTCCACAGAGTTATAGATTGAATTCCCCTCTGTAAAACCATATAAAGAATACAAAATTTGGTTTAGCCAATTTGTCGGAAATGGTCTTCAAAGTTCAGCAAAATAGAAAACTACTGCTCCATCTACCAGCAGACACCTCTGCACGAAAACACACATTTGGCATAGCTCTGAATAGAGCCTTGCAAAACTGCTATACATGCATATAGATCATGACTAAACAAACATTTTCATATGCAGGATACAAGATTTGGTGTAGCCAATTGGCAGGAATCGACCCTCGAAGTTCAGCAGTTCAGAAAAACAGATAACTACTGGTCACTACTTGGAATTTCCGTTTGACATAGCTAAACACCATGCAAAATCATGAAAGTTGGCCGACTTATAGTCCTGATATCATAGTACAAGACGACAAAATTTCATTTAAAACCATCAAGTGAACTGAAAGATATGAAGTCTCAAAAACTGACCAAACTGGTAAAAGACTGCACATGTAAAAGTAGCAGCTCCCACGTCACCCGTGCCTTTGTGCAATCTTAAGACCTAGAAATAATTTGCTAAAATTCTCATATGCCCTCCAGATCTAATGTTTCATACTTGCAGGTTAAAACCATGCCATCATAGGATCAAATCCCATGAAAAAGGAGTCATTGACATTCATTTAAAGCAATGTCGAAAGCTAGCAAGAGTTCCTCCTCTACAAACCCAATTCGCAAAAAAATTAACCGAAACCACGAAGAACATGAAGGCAACAGTAACGAGAAGCCCTCAGCACAGATCTTGAAGGCCCAATGCAAATCCCAAAGCCTTTCAGCTTTATAAGAAGGCCCTTGAGAAAATATAAAACTTCACAGATAGGCCCTTCTCAGTCATTTTTAGCCATAACTTCTTCATTTCAAATCCAAATCAACTCAAACCACCTCCAAATGAATCCAAATTAGATCCTCTATACTTCTAAACCAAAATGAACATGTTTAAACATCAGCCAAATCCTGAAATGACCAAAATACCCCTTTCTTCGAATTTAAATGATTTTATCCATTAACAAAATATAAATAAACATGTTATGAATCTGATGTAAATAAACAATGTGCAATACTTTTCAAATATCCAAATTCCTATTCTAAAATGCAATAAACATTATTTTAATATAAAATCACACACATACATATGTCCAAACATATAGAAAGCCAAATCAAAACCAAAGTCAATACATGAGTCCCCTTTTAGCCCCTTTATTCAATTCACAACAAATAGGCTTCAAATCCTGGAATGGACGAGGTGTTCAGCATGGCTTGGAAGGGTCATCTGATGTAATTAACAGCGGGGGCTTGCGCCCGCTGGGAGTTAAACGTCCCCACAATCATTAAACTCTCTCGACGGACTGATTATGAACAGTAGGTCTGTCGGGGGTGAACCGGAAGGAACAGCAGAAAGAAAAATAAATGTTTCAAGTTCGATATTCTTCAAACAACCGAGAGCATTGAACCATGAGACATTTAAATACACATGCACACACCTTCCATACCAGCTGTGCAACTTTCTGCGCCCTACAGGTTTTGGCACGCCCGGTGGGACATTCTCCTCCTCACAGGTTCGGGATCCGATACGAAGATAAAAGGAACATACTCAAGTAGCTAATGACTTCAAAACACTCAAACAACAAGTCATTGGACCGCTTGAGCTATTTCATTTCCTTTTATACTCGATATCGACGCCTATGAATTGAATAATCGGGCTAACACTCATGTACAAAATTAAATCTGAAAATTGACTAATGAAATTACGAGTTTGCCTGTTTGCAGGAATGGCTTACGCTGCTGCAGCCGCTCGCTCATTCACTCAAATGAGCATAACATAGTTGACAACACTGCAATGGTCATTCACAAGGCCCATAACAGCTTCGCATGATGAAGCAACGCAGGAACCGATACTATATAACCCCTGCACCGAAAACCTCTACACCAACCTCCATTAAATCTAGGTTGATGTTTCCAGCTCAAAGCTGGGGGCATCCAATGATGCCCAACCCTCTATCCAATCAAAGCTGACATTTCTAGCCCCAAAACCTCATGCACACAATAGTGCTTTCCGCTCAACACCGAAACCAATGTTTCCAACTCCAAAGTTGGGGGCACCTGAAGGTGCCTCGCTAAAACCAAGACTCCGGCAAGAGATGCGTGCAAACACCTCTCAAAGCTCAACCAGCCGGAGATCAAATCAAACCCCTCGAATTTTAAGAAGACCAATCAGTGTACATGATATGTTGGGGGCACGAATCAATCCACACCTATCCAACACTGAAAGTTTAACAATAGTGGCGTCAAATGCCACTCAAAAGAAGTGATGGGTCACCAAAACATACCCTAAGCAAGAAGAAGAAGCGATGGTTTTCATGATAACAATTAATGAAGACCTCGAAGAGGAAGATGACCATCCTATGGAACCCACCGATCCCACCATATACATGGTGAGGAAAGGAAAAGATCCCATTGTCGAAAGCCCAAGTGAAGATGAAGAGGAGTCAAATGCGGCATGCCTTTCTCCCATAAATGCCAAACCCAAAACCGTGACTAGCTTAGAAGCAGGTCATATGGATGGACCCATATACTGAAGTCCTTAAACTCGAGTATAAAACCACAAAAATATATATCTCTCCATTTCCATAAAATGGACCAATATACTGAAGTCCTTAAACTCGAGTATAAAACCACAAAAATATATATCTCTCCATTTCCATAAAATGGACCCATATACTGAAGTCCTTAAACTCGAGTATAAAACCACAAAAATATATATCTCTCCATTTTCATAAAATGGACCCATGTACTGAAGTCCTTAAACTCGAGTATAAAACCACAAAAATATATATCCCCTTTCCATAAAATGGACCTATGTACTGAAGTCCTTAAACTCGAGTATTAAATATCAAAATATAATTCCCTCTTTACTCCTATATACCCACGAATAAAAAATAATAATCCACAATAAAGGTCTATAAACCCAAAAAGTCCAAAAAGGAATAAAAATCCGTTAATAAACCCAAAACTCTACAGATATAACAGGCTCATGCCAAGACCAATACCCAAAACACACAAAATGGCTTTGTCAACCTGTGCCATAAACAATTGATACTGGTACGCTTATCCATCCAGTGATAAAGGGATAAGCAAGTTTTACTTCTTGTACTTTGAACAAGAGTGGGCTTTGGTGTTGTGCCCTCTAAAACAACTATCACCGGTTTTGCCTCTCCTCCCGGTCTTGAAGAAAGGATACGCAGGGTTTCTTCATTGTCCCTTAAACAATGGGGTGCCTAGTGATGATGTCTCAAATAAAATCAAAAGAATAAAGAAAGCGGTCGTTTAGACTATTTCAAATATGAAGGCACAAAATCCCTTTTAAAACAAAATTTTCAAAAACAATGGTATTCGCATTTCCCGCGATACCCTCGCCTAAGGATTGATGCCATATAGGCTATTCAGGAAGGCACGAGAGGAGTGAGTAAGGTACCACCCCTAAATAAATACACATACACACTAAATATCCCACCACAATAAAAGAGAGTGGAGAGATGTAAGGCCCATAAAGAAAGCCTCAAGCACAAAACGAGCTTTGTCAAGTTGTGCCCTTAAACAATTGTCACTGGTACGCTCGTCTAACCAGTCATTTAAATGACGAGCAGGCTTTATATATTTGTGCCGAACAAAATAAGGCTTTGATGTTGTGCCTAGGCCACGTGAGCACTAAAACAATTATCTTGGCCCAAAATAAGAAGACCAAGAACCCAAAAATAATGACCACAACAAGGTTCTCACCAAACCAATCCCCGCTAAACAAATATTGAGCCAAGGCGACACCCATAAATAACAAACCCATGAATCAATGCCCCACCAAGACCTAATACGCATACCAGACCTCGATAGGTCACTCCACTCACATACCAGACCTCGATAGGTCATCCATACCGAGATCTCAATAGATCGCGTCATCACATACCAGACCTCAATAGGTCGCCCTATTCCCATACCCAGATCTCAATAGATCACCTCATTCATACCCAGACTTCAATAAGTCGCTTCATACCAATACCCAGACCTCGATAGGTCGCCTCATACCAATATCCGGACCTCAATAGGTCGCCTCATCATACCGAGATCTCAATAGATCGCTTCATCACATACCAGACCTCAATAGGTCACCTCATTCATACCCAGACCTCAATAGGTCGCGTCATACCAATACCCAGACCTCGATAGGTCGCTTCTTCCAAATACCCAGACCTCGATAGGTCATTATACCCAGATCTCAATAGATCGCCTCATACATACCCAGACCTCAATAGGTCGCCTCATTCCGATACCGAGACCTCAATAGGTCATTCATACCCAGATCTCAATAGATCGCCTCACACATACCCAGACCTCAATAGGTCGCCTCATTCCGATACCGAGACCTCAATAGGTCATTCATACCCAGATCTCAATAGATCGCCTCATACATACCCAGACCTCAATAGGTCGCCTCATTCCGAAACTGAGACCTCAATAGGTCATTCATACCCAGACCTCAATAGGTCGCCTCATTCCGATACCGAGACCTCAATAGGTCATTCATACCCAGATCTCAATAGATCGCCTCATACATACCCAGACCTCAATAGGTCGCCTCATTCCGAAACCGAGACCTCAATAGGTCATTCATACCCAGATCTCAATAGATCGCCTCACACATACCCAGACCTCAATAGGTCGCCTCATTCCGATACCGAGACCTCAATAGGTCATTCATACCCAGATCTCAATAGATCACCTCATACATACCCAGACCTCAATAGGTCGCCTCATTCCGATACCGAGACCTCAATAGGTCATTCATACCCAGATCTCAATAGATCGCCTCATACATACCCAGACCTCAATAGGTCGCCTCATTCCGATACCGAGACCTTAATAGGTCACCCATATCCAGATCTTAATAGATCGCCTCATACATACCAGACCTTAATAGGTCACCTTCACCCATACCCAGATCTTAATAGATCGCTTCATCCTCATACCAGACCTTAATAGGTCAACCATACCCATATCTTAATAGATCGCCTCAAACATACCCTGATCTTGATAGGTCACCTTCACTCATACCCAGATCTTAATAGATCGCTTCATCCTCATACCAGACCTTAATAGGTCAACCATACCCATATCTTAATAGATCACCTCAAACATACCCTGATCTTGATAGGTCACCTTCACCCATACCCAGATCTTAATAGATCTCTTCATCCTTATACCAGATCTTAATAGGTCACTCATACCAGATCTTAATAGGTCACCCATACCCATAGGCGGTAGGAGCTGGCACCGCGTCGTATGCTCTGAGTCCTATTGTGCACCATACCATACCTGTAGGCGGTAGGAGCTGGCACCGCGTCGTATGCTCTGAGTCCTATCGTGCACCCAACATCTCGACAACCTGAATGGGCACCGCGCTTCATGTTCAGACTCGAGATGCACCCAAAAGAGTTGCATGGAGCCATATTCCTGACTCTCCAAGGATCGAACAAGGAAGTCAATCCACGATCCTCAGTTTATACTGAAAACACTAATAACCCGATTGGAGGAGACTTAAAAGATTCAAGAGAAAAACCGAACTGAGCAAGTTTATTTGATCGCTTAGAACCCGATTAGAGAAGGCTTGAAAAGTTCGTCGTAAAAAGAGAAAAAAGGAGGATAAGAAGAAGAATCGAACCAATAAGACTATTCGATCGCTTAGAACCCGATTGAAGAAACCTTAGGAAGTTCGATTCTAGTAAAAAAAAAAAAAAAAAAAAAAAAAAAGAAAAAGAAAAAGAGAGATACATAAGGCACATTGATCAGGAAAATTGGCTACACCAATGGTCCGAAAAGACCCTGAAATAAAACCCATAAAGAAAGCATGGTCCGAAAAGACTTTAAACTACAACCAAAACCAAATTCCAATTTAACAAGACCCTAGAAGACCCTGAGATACAGCCAAAACCAAGCCTGGTTAGCCAAAGACCCCAACAAGAAGCATACGAGACAAACTGGATCAAAATCCAAGATTATGCCTACAATCAGAAGGCCCGTTTATCTAAACTCTCAATTTTGCAAAATTACCCGCATGTCCCACATCAGATCAGAGACAGATTCCCCTTTTAAACATATTTTCCCATGAGTATATGTTTGGAGTATAGTCACTGCTTGAGGCCCCCAATATATGAGCAAGGGATCAACTACTCAAGCAAACCCCGAAGAACACATATTCAACCCTCGCCCAACCATGCAAGTGTTAGCAAGATGAGATGAGGATAATGTACCTTTTGAAGTAGGCGTGATCGAAGATGATGATCAAACCCGCTTCCGAGCTCAATGCCCAATATGGAGTCCAGATACCTGAGATCCAAGCGAGAAAAGCAACTCAGAAAGAATTCCATAAAATTCGAGAAGAACGCTGGGGGCACCTGGCTAAGCTGTTCAATCCTAAGGTCTTCACACCTCACCCAGGTGGGGGGCATTTGTTTGACCCTAAAAAGTCGGGATAAAAAAAAAAAAGAAAAAAAAGAAGAAGAATTGAAACAAAAAAAAATGGCGCTGTTTAGTTTTTTAATTGAAGCTGCTGCTGAATATATATAATATATTCGAATGGGATTGCTGCCTAGGCTCGAATAAAAATGTCAAATTGATTGAAATAATTGAGCTGCTTTAATTAGATGGCTATATGGCCGAATTTGAATTAAATTGCTATATGGCCGAACCAAATAATTAAATGGCCGAATTAAATTGGAGGCTAGCCCAATTATTGCATGGTCCAAATTGAGGGAAGAATATATTCTAGAATATGCTCTAGATATTTTGCTCCTATGGACACATGTCACATGACCAATGAAGATGCTAAAATGTCAAGAATATTCTCTTCAAACTTGAGGGATAAGCATGACACTTGAATGCATCTAAACCTTTGGATGAGAGTTAATGCAAAGGAGTGGTGGGGATCATGCCAACAAGGCTCCTCTAAACCCTAGGCTCTACCCCTTGCCATAGCCTATATAAACCCCTCATTTGAAGAAGAAGAAAAGATATACAATAGAAACCACAATATATAGAACCCACACAAAAACACAATATATACACCATACACAAACACACCTCAAGGCCGAAACCCTCTTCTTCCTCTACAAATATCAAAATAGAAATAGGTAGATTAGGATTTTGCAATGTAAAAGCTCAATGGAGCTTGATGTTCATGTATGTTAATCATGAAGAAATAAAGAGATGTTCTTGCTTTGAGATTTTCTTTCTTTTCCTTTTATGCAATTGGAGCTTTTATTTGTTAATCTCTTCCTTTTCTCCTTTCTTTTAAATTTCGTTTTTGATTGAGTGTTTCTAATTCATATGAATGAGTTTAGAAGCATGAAATCATATAAATAAATAATCTCCTTTTATATAATAATCAAATATTATATTAAAAGGTTTAAAAATAAAAATGAAATAGAGGAGGCATTAATAGCTTTTATAGCTAGCTTTCAAGCCTATGATTATAAATAAAATATATGCATATGTAAATATTTGTGATTTTCTTGCTCCTCTTTGTCTTCTTTGCCTCCTCTTCCCTTTTCTTCTTTTCTTTTCCTTTTATTTTCTTCATCTCATATTGCAAAGAAAAAGGGACAAAAACACACAACTACACAAAATATATAAAAATGATATATATATTAAAAGTTACATTTTGTATTATAAGAAATATAAGAGAAGAAGATACTAAAAGTTGATGTTTAACTACATCCTTTTAAATATCCAATTCTTGCATAGTTCTTTTAATATAAAATCAACTAAAAGTGCAAAACAAATAAAAAAGAATTTAAACAAAATAGGGATTGATGTTTAACTACATCTCCTTATGAGTTTTATTAATCTTTAAAAGGCCTAGATGCATAATTGTTGAAGAAGAGAGCAAATGAAAAGAGGGAAATAACCAATCCCAATGAAATGATGCTCAAGGACCTTCACATAATTATGCAAATGACATAGGACCTATATGCAAATTCGAAATGGTATTGGTAAGTGACATATTGTGATACCAATGCCTCTTTTGATTCTTGATGACCAAATCTTGACACAAGGGCTTAGATATAGTCTAATCAAACCCAATACCCCAAATGTCTCAAAATGACCTGCTGTCACAAACCGGCCAATATGAACTGATAGCGAAATTCAAACCAGAAATCCAAATACATAGTTAGATAGAGGACTCAAAAACACACAATTTAGACGCAAACTTTACATTTATAGCATTTTTACACGATTTACTAGCTATTGTTAAAGTTAGCTTTCTATAATACAAAAAAACTGGTAAATAAGTTTGCTGTCCCAGAATATGCCTCTTACAAAGTCACAAACTAAAAATAGATTTAGGCCTTCTAAATTCTTGAAACTTTTTGAGGATATAGATTGTGCTTTCCTGAAGATTTTGGTACCAAGAACACTCAAATCGGAGTTGTAGTCTATCTTGTACAAATTTTACAAAAATAATTGTCAGCAAACAAAACTGGTACTAGACTGAAATGACCTTCTCTGGTAAAATGATTAATCTAGACCAAAATAAATGCTAAAATGCAAAATGGACTGCACCAAGATGTAAATAACTTCAAAACAAATAAGATGGACACAAAGTTCATATTATTTGGAGTTTATTCCGATTTAATATGGATTTTTGAAGTTCAGCTCTTCAAAATAGAAATACAAAAACTGTAGAAAGAAAAACTGCATCTTTTACCAGTCTATCTCTGCACTCAAGCACCTGTTAAAAATGGTTAGGAAATTGCAAAGATCTTGAAATTTGGCATGCGTATAGAGTAGACTTTTCTCTACACTCTCATAAAAAGAACCAAAAATTTGGCTTTGTAGATTGTCCAGAATAAATCTTTAAAGATTGGTCGTCAGAATAGCGAAACAGCAGCTGAAAATAAAATACCAGCAGATACCCCTGCCTTTGCATGGCCTTTAAGCATAGAAAAAGAACTCAAAATCCCATGAAATTCCACAGAGTTATAGATTGAATTCCCCTCTGTAAAACCATATAAAGAATACAAAATTTGGTTTAGCCAATTTGTCGGAAATGGTCTTCAAAGTTCAGCAAAATAGAAAACTACTGCTCCATCTACCAGCAGACACCTCTGCACGAAAACACACATTTGGCATAGCTCTGAATAGAGTCTTGCAAAACTGCTATACATGCATATAGATCATGACTAAACAAACATTTTCATATGCAGGATACAAGATTTGGTGTAGCCAATTGGCAGGAATCGACCCTCGAAGTTCAGCAGTTCAGAAAAACAGAAAACTGCTGGTCACTACTTGGAATTTCCGTTTGACATAGCTAAACACCATGCAAAATCATGAAAGTTGGCCGACTTATAGTCCTGATATCATAGTACAAGACGGAAAAATTTCATTTAAAACCATCAAGTGAACTGAAAGATATGAAGTCTCAAAAACTGACCAAACTGGTAAAAGACTGCACATGTAAAAGTAGCAGCTCCCACATCACCCGTGCCTTTGTGCAATCTTAAGACCTAGAAATAATGTGCTAAAATTCTCATATGCCCTCCAGATCTAATGTTTCATACTTGCAGGTTAAAACCATGCCATCATAGGATCAAATCCCATGAAAAAGGAGTCATTGACATTCATTTAAAGCAATGTCGAAAGCTAGCAAGAGTTCCTCCTCTACAAACCCAATTCGCAAAAAAATTAACCGAAACCACGAAGAACATGAAGGCAACAGTAACGAGAAGCCCTCAGCACAGATCTTGAAGGCCCAATGCAAATCCCAAAGCCTTTCAGCTTTATAAGAAGGCCCTTGAGAAAATATAAAACTTCACAGATAGGCCCTTCTCAGTCATTTTTAGCCATAACTTCTTCATTTCAAATCCAAATCAACTCAAACCACCTCCAAATGAATCCAAATTAGATCCTCTATACTTCTAAACCAAAATGAACATGTTTAAACATCAGCCAAATCCTGAAATGACCAAAATACCCCTTTCTTCGAATTTAAATGATTTTATCCATTAACAAAATATAAATAAACATGTTATGAATCTGATGTAAATAAACAATGTGCAATACTTTTCAAATATCCAAATTCCTATTCTAAAATGCAATAAACATTATTTTAATATAAAATCACACACATACATATGTCCAAACATATAGAAAGCCAAATCAAAACCAAAGTCAATACATGAGTCCCCTTTTAGCCCCTTTATTCAATTCACAACAAATAGGCTTCAAATCCTGGAATGGACGAGGTGTTCAGCATGGCTTGGAAGGGTCATCTGATGTAATTAACAGCGGGGGCTTGCGCCCGCTGGGAGTTAAACGTCCCCACAATCATTAAACTCTCTCGACGGACTGATTATGAACAGTAGGTCTGTCGGGGGTGAACCGGAAGGAACAGCAGAAAGAAAAATAAATGTTTCAAGTTCGATATTCTTCAAACAACCGAGAGCATTGAACCATGAGACATTTAAATACACATGCACACACCTTCCACACCAGCTGTGCAACTTTCTGCGCCCTACATTAGCGTATTGAGTAATTTAGCGTATTTTAGCGTATTGCGTAATTTAGCGTATTGAGTAATTTAGCGTATTTTAGCATATTGAGTAATTTAGCGTATTGAGTAATTTAGCGTATTTTAGCGTATTGAGTAGCGTATTTAGTAGTTTAGCGTATTGAGTAATTTAGCGTATTTTAGCGTATTGAGTAGTTTAGCGTATTGAGTAATTTAGCGTATTGAGAAATTTAGCGTAGTTTAGCGTATTGAGTAATTTAGCGTAAGTATTTTAGCGTATTGAGTAATTTAGCGTAAGTATTTTAGCGTATTGAGTAATTTAGCGTATTGCGTAATTTAGCGTATTTTAGCATATTTTAGCATATTTTAGCGTATTTTAGTGTCCGATTTCAGCAAATTAGCACTTTTCGGAAAGCTTGAGAATAACTCACTTAAGTAATTTAGCGTATTGAGTAATTTAGTATAACTCACTTAAGTAATTACATATTGAGTAAATTACTTAAGATTTTCATTTCGTCGTCGTTTTTCGCCTTTTCAGTGAAGATATCGTCCCTATTCATATGTAATTTACTGTATTTTAGCGTAATGTAATGTGATTTAGTGTAATTTAACTTAATATAGTGTAACTCAACGTAATTTAACATAATTCCAAGTAATTTAGCGTATTTTAGTATAAATATGCTTCACAGAAGTAATCTAACTAATATTTACAAAAAAAATTCGAACTTTTAGCGTTAAGAATTCAGCATCTTTATATTCATATTGTCTCTAATCTAATCTTAAAAAAAAAAAAAAACACTATCGGACCGCCCAGCTGCTGGGCGGTCAGCTATGGAAATTGGACCGCCCAGTGGCTGGGCGGTCAGCTATGCACAATGGACCGCCCGGCTGCTGGGCGGTCAGGTGGAAAAAGTGGACCGCCCAGCCCACGGGCGGTTAGGGTAGAAATAATTATAACTTTGGAGTGGGAGCAGATTTGATAATTTGTTTTTTTTTGGGGGTTTTAATAAAAATATCGGTACAATATGATGTCACATGACACTCCTATTGAATGAGATTTTATACATGACCGATCTATAAAACTAACAACGTGACTATAACGAACTAGTTTTGATCTAGTGAAAAAAAAACAATGTTTCTGTATTAGAGGTCGCATGCTCGAAATTTGGACAAAAAAATCCTTAATAAATAATTAGACATTGAAATTTGAAAGGTTCTACTTTTCATCATTCTCTCATAAAAAAAACAACGTGACTACGAAGATCTATTTTTCATGAATTTGATTTGAAATTGGTTACCAATCAGGAGCGGATCCAGAATTTATATCAGGATGGAGTAGGAACCGAGTTCAAATAGCTTATCGGTTTAAATCTATTAACTAATCGAATTTAAATTCATTAACTAATCAGATACTACAATAAAAAAAAATACAAAAAAAATAGAGCCAATCATATTTGACCAATGCAACCAAATTAATCAACTATCAAATAGATCTTATTTTTAATTTTGGTGCTAAAGATTTCTTACTGCAAATTTGCATGGAAGCGTACATTATGAGTGCGAAATCCAGTAAATTCAGGTTTTGAAGTCGAGAAATAAAAAGGTTTTGCAATTTGAAAAATCTGATATCTGACAAAAAGCTTCTATTATATTGAATTCTGAACTAAGGAATTAAACAATTAATGTTTTCGGAAGATGAAAATATTCAGAATTTTGAACTATCAATATTTTTACACTTCAAATTCAAAATGTTTAATGTTAGTAATTTGATATTTTTATCTTTCAGTATGAAAATGAGAATAATGCATGTCATGTCTAGTGACTAAGGCAATTATTTTGATATTTTTATTTTTCGGTATGAAAATGAGAATCACGTCCTGTCTAGTGATTAAGTCAGTTATTTTCAGTCCAGTGACTAAGGCAATTATCTCCGGTTGCATGTTCAAAATCCAGCCGAAAAGTTCATTGTAAAAATTTAAAGTTAGAAAACTTAATCCCATCTTTATCTTTAATAAAACCCCTTCCGGTATAAAAATTCAGCTTTAGGTGCTAAATTTTGTATTTTATATAAATGGAATCTGTTACAATTTTCATTCCATACGATTGTATAATTGTATTACAAACTAATGTCTACGGTTCTTGCGTGTTATTTTCACGCGCTCAAATGTTACAGTATTTAAGATGTAGGTAGGAAAAAAATGATACATAGCACATTTAACAATGTCATTTGAGTTTTGGAAATTTCAAAGATGGAACTAAGTTTAAAAGGAATTTAAATGTTTAATTTTTTTTATTTCCACTTTTTGCAATAGAAAAGTTCAAGTTTTCCTATTCAAAATGATGAAGAATTTTCAAACAAAATTGTGCAGCTTTTTCAAAATTAAAAAAAAATCTATATTAAAAAAATTCAAAATCTAATTTAATGTTAAATTAAATATAAGTAGGAATTCACCGACAATAAATTAGTTTGATAATTACCATGTGTAAAAGAAAACTTATAATTTTCAATCTGACAAGTAAATAATACTTTATACTTATACACATCATTAACATTAAAATTAAGAAAATTTGATACAAGTTCCACTATTCATATAATTTTCACAATGAAAGGAATTTAATTAAATATCAAATACTTAAATTATATATATAACTAATGCACATTTAATCCATAAAAATATCATGTCTATAATCTGAATTTCATCCTAAAAACCAACAACAGTCTCCTCTTTAAAGAATTCCATAAACTGTCGAGGGCTAATATGCAAAAGACCCCGCACTATTTTAACTTGGTTTTCTGGAATCTGGTAAAGAATCCATGGAGAGAAGCGGAGAAGCCGGATCGGTTCCTCCGCCGGTGAGTGTACTGCCTTTGCACCCCGCCATAGCGCCACTACAGTTTCTTCTTGGGAGATGGAGCGGTGAGGGAGAGGGCGGTTTTCCGACTATCAAATCGTTTCGCTACGGCGAGGAACTCTTCTTCTCCCACTCTGGCAAGGTTCTCCCCTCTTTTCTAGGTTTAACAGAGCAATTTTGACTTCATGCAGCGCACGAACCATATGCAGCGCTGTATTGATTCTATGGTCGTGCGCTGCACGAAGTCAAAACTGCTCTGTTAAAATCTTTAACATCTTTTTTCTCGCCTTGCTTTTCTTCTCTCTATAAATTTTCCAATTACCAATGGTTTCTTAAGTTAAAATCTCAAAATACACGAATGAATCTATGAAGAAAGGGATAATATGCAATTGATTTATCTGTATCTACTTATCTAGCATTTTGAATTATTGTGGATTTGTAGCCAGTGATAGCATACACCCAGAAGACATGGAAGTTGGAAACAGGAGAGCCAATGCATGCAGAGAGCGGCTACTGGCGCTTGAAATCTGACGGCTCAATTGAGGTTGTCATTGCTCAGAGCACCGGCCTCGTTGAAATACAGGTTCTCTCTCTCTCATAGAAGACATGATTAGTGCTTATTTGAGATTTTGATTACTTGTTTTTCTTGTGATTAGATAATTAGTGTTGTGTAAAGGTACCCAGGTGGCATTAATTTTTAGCCTAATTATTCGACCGCTACAATTACATTTAAGTCACTGGAAGTATATTAACTTTTGCTCTTATATCATTGTTTTCTGTTAATTCTAGCAAGCTACCTGACTGTTTTTCCTGTTGACTACTAAGATTTCATCACAGTTAGTTTTCATCTCAATTTAAGGGTATAATGGTCATTTATAGTAAATTTGGAATTGCTGTTGTATTGTTGAAAGAAGCTCAAAATATGGGTGGTAGTAAAACATGCAAATATTTGGTTGGAAGGTTGTGGTCAGGCAATTTACTTTCTAATGATATCCTTCTGATAACACTCTTATAATTCTTTCTTTTTTAAAATCTACAATTATGTGCAGAAAGGTTCATTAGATGCTGAACATCGAACTATAGAACTAAAAAGTGAACTAGTTGGAAATGCATCAAAGGTACTCCCTATTTGAATTTGGATGTTCATATTTGTTCATAGTGGATAGCACAGATAGGAAACAGAAATTAAAAAAAGAACTTCAAAAATAGTAACACAAATCAGTAGGACCGTAATAAAGCCATGCAAACATATGTTAATATACATAAATAAATCAATTTCCACTATAGAAATCTTGTATGGTGAAAATCTTTGAATTAATGTTTTCCCTTTTTTTTTGACAAAATAGTAATTTTCTGGGTCCTTTTGGCTATAGTGCAAAACTGCAAATGAGTAGTTTCAGGAGGACCTTATAATTGGTCATGCACCCTGCAAAATATCACACATATACTGAAATGTCATATCATACTAGAGACATACAAGATAGTAAACAATGTGTCACCCCAAATTGTGAAAATTATTCCGATAACACCCTCCCCTTTCCTGCTTATTAGAAAGGGATTATTCTAATAATCATGCTTCATAGGGACTCATGAGATATTTCATATTTCTTATTTGGCGAGGGGCTAAATGATATTCCTCGTGTTATATATCTAGATCCTTTTACAGACACATCGATGGTTCTTTCATATAAACCGAGTAAAAATCGTAATTTCAATATGTTCACCAAATATCGGTTTGTTTTCAACAGGTGAAGGAAATAAGAAGAGTATTTAAAGCAACTGATAGAGAGCTCTCATATACAGTTCAGATGGCCACAACTGTGACAAATTTAGAACCACATCTCCAGGCCATTCTGAGAAAGATCTGATGTTTCTTCTTCCCAAAATATGGAAACTTTTATTTTTGGCTTCCTAGAGCTTTAGCTCATACAATGTTCATCTGCAACACGTGGGAATTATAAATTTTATTCATTATTCCGTGATTTGGTTTATTCATCGATTGAATGACCCCATCATGCATATTAACTTATACTTGACTTCCCTCTGGTCTGGACTGGTAACAGTGTTAAGAAAAAACAATTTATTTCTATTATTACTCTACAGCAATCTTTATCATTATTAGGTTACCTTCATAGAGGTATATGAACCATACAGGATTTACTAGACACCAGCTTATCCCTGATTCTGGCACTATTTTTAACTGATCATTGCGTCTCGGGTATTACAGCTGGATTACGCTTAACAAAAAAAACAAGGACGCACAACACCATGCTGAAATGCAAAATGATATGCCCACATCACAATACACTAATAAAGTAGAACTCCAACATGTCTTTCCTCAGAGGAATACATGTCTAAATTGATCCACAAAAGAAAATTTGAACACTACAAATTCCTTGCTGGCTAAAGCAGAAACAAAAAGATAATAAATTTTCTCAAGTCTTGGTCTGTTCTCTTTTTTTTTTTATAAAAAGGCAAGATTGCCCGTTTAATTACTCATGAAACCATATGGTTCCTTCCATGCCATCAAAAAAATTCCATCATATTCCCAGTTCTTTAAAAAATATTTATTTCTTCTATAAAATGAAAAAACTATACCATCTTTTGCAAACAACCTGCAATTTCCAACAGACTTTTTGTAATTTACAATATTTTTTAGGCTATTAATTTATAGAACTTGTTTGAGAGGATTAACCAAATGAAAAACCAAAGTTAGCATCCACACCAATTAAATACCAGTAAAAGGTTTTCTCCTTCTGTTTTTCTTTGGTGGTGAAGTATCTTGTTGCATATCAAGTGTTAACTAAATCACCAACACAAGCAGTTAAAATGAGAGGGGACTCACCTGAAGGAGTAACCAGAATTCTCATTGAAAGTGGGGCTGGTGTCTCAGAACCCCTCGTATCACTTCCAGGTGGAGCCATCTCTGTTGGTGGTCTGTCTGAGATCGCCACCTTATCATCCTTACTGGTGTCTATCTGGGAAACCTCCATTTGTTCATCGCCAGTTGGGCCTGTGTCAGTTGTTTCACTTACAAGTGGGTTCATGCTGACATCTGGCTGGCAAGCCTTGGTTAATTGGTCAGGTGTCTCGTGCACTGTTCGAGGGTTTGTGTCACAGGATTTAAGTTGTCACATTCAGATTCAAGCATCATTAATTATGAAATTAGTGACAGTGGAGGTTTCGGTTTAGTTTGAGAAGGTTTAGCATGCATGGGTGTATTCTGCTGGGTTCTGTTGCTCTTGCTAGGGAAATTTCTTGGAATTGGATTTGGCCTTGAGTAGGAGCCTTGCACAGGAGCATTATGTGGCATAGTTTGAGAAGGGATAACATGCATGGGCATGCTCTGCTGGGTTACACTTCTAGTACTGCCTGAACTAGTTGGATTGGAATTGTAATTCTGACATGCCTGATTTGGTACAAATTCGACATATAATTCAATAATGCGCCAATTCATTCCTGATACTGCCATTTCATAAATCAGCTGCCATGCTTTATTATCATTAATTGCAAGTAAGGTAAAGAAGAATGGCCAGTTGATACTACATTATACCGAGCCTGGATATTTAATGAAAGCAGGTCCTCGGATAATTTTAAGACCTTATATATCTCATCTGTCACATCTTTAAAAGTGGTATGTTCAGTACCAGAAAATGTAATAGTTGGAGGAATACTGTAAGCCACTCCCACATGGTTAAACTGGACTTCACCTCCAGCATACACACTTACAGGGTCGTATTTTTAAAACAACCTGCAATTTCAAACAAAGAAAATTATATTAATGGACCTTTTGTAAGCATGATATGTTTCAGAGAATAATGTTTTTTTGTTAGACTTGCTTGAGAGATTTTACTAGACATAGATCCACAATTACCGTACAAACCAATTGAATAACAGTAAAAGCCCAAATTTGTCTGGATGAGTTTCTATGGTCAATCTTCAGTATTGATATATTTCTTGTTTTGTTACACTTGAGATTTTACTAGAGATAAAACCATAATTACCATACATACCAATTAAATAACAGTAAGCGCTCAAGTTTCATTGGTCTTTCCTCAGTATATGTTCAAGGATTAATTAAGTCACTGACATAAGAAGGGGAAAAAAAATTAAGAGGATGCCCACCAGGAGTACCCTTAGTTCTTGTTCCAGGCGGTGCTGGTGTCTCGGAATCTCTAGTATCACTTACAAGCGGGTCCCTGTCGATGTCCGGCTGGCACGCCTCAGTCAATCGGTCTGGCGTCTTGTGCATCGTTCGAGACTTCTTCAATACTGGCTCATTTGTAATTTGGTTTGCAGGTGGGACCGTCTCCATCTCTTAGCCCGGTGGGTTCGTCCTCACCAGGGTTCGCAGAGGGGGCACTGGGTTCAGGTTTTCGTTTCCTGATTCTTCAGGAACATTAGTTGATTCAGAAACCCATGGCAAAGGCGGTGGTGAAGGCGGTAAATCGTCGAGGTTTTTGATGCCAGTAAATGCCTGTGCTGACAAAGGCGATGCCTCCTGACACTCAAAAGGTTCATTTCCCCATAATGCCGTGGCCGTCTCAGGTTTCACCATCAACAGAGATGCTCGGTCCTCATTAATCAACCTGTGCGACTCCACCAAATCACCATTGCCATTTGCGATCGGCCTTGTCTCCTGCAGTGGTAGTTAAATACGAATTCTCTGAGCAACTACCACTGCCGGAGACAAGGCCGAATTCTCTGAGCAAACTTCGGATCCGGAGTCTAGACCCCGGGACCCGAGATGAATCGATCTACTTTGCAATAGCGAGACGATTTACATTGGACAACTGCTGCTATGAAGGCTCTCTCAATTGGGCACATAAAGCAAGCTTATGTGAATTTGAGCCTGTCCAGGATTACATCCGACAAATCTTTATTTCGAAATTTCAAATTATTAATTCTTTCTTTAGAATGTCGAAATGAGCATTTAATGCTTTTCAGTTTCAGGATTATTATCCTATTGTCTATCAATTGTTCCTATGATAAACTACGCATGTTAGATCTTGAGTGGCATTCAACTGACATACAAAACAGGAGTAAGGAACTACAACACCATAATGCAATGCAAAATAATAAGCCAGCATCACAGTGTAAAATTATTGCTCACTCGAGATTACAAACTTTTACTGGGCCAAAGCCCAAACCATAAGGGTCTTGATAAATTTGCTCAGAATGAGGCTACGGTACCATGCATGACGCACTTTGTTCCTTACTACGTATTCATATCTCTATTTTTGAAGTTCAGACAGTCAATTTGAATCATACATCATGATCTTCGTATGAAAATGTGTTTGGACGTTAAATTTTACATTTTTTAGAATATTTTTCACTATCTTTTTAGATAGAAAATCACTACTTTTAAATAGTCTAGAATCTTTAGATCCAGTGATTTTGTACCTATTTAAAAAACAGTAAATAAATTTAAAAAAATATCCAAGCACATTTTCATATGGAGATCGTGTTGAGCAGAAGTGCTCCTAACAGTCTTTTGAATTCTCATTACACAGAAATGCTCCAATGAGCATCTGAGACAGGTCACAGCCTCACAGGCACCACATCTACCAAGTGATTCCCAACAGAACAATTTTAATTCAGGTCAGCCTTAAAATTCCTCCTTTCTGTATTCATGCTGTACCACATATTCTTCTGTGCCTTGCTACACTAATGAAGTAGAACAACAAATATTCCTGTCTTAATATTCCTCCTCTCAGGTACCGCATACTAATCTGAGCCTTTTCCTCTCTGTACTCATCGTCTAAATCTCATTCTACCAGGTCAGTTACCTAACTGGGTCTGAATTTGAAATATACTCGCGGCACAATTTTTCACATTTTTTTATGGCAGATGACAGTGCAATATTTCATGAACCCTAATGCATAAGCTGTGTAAATATATGCTTTACAGACTAACAGATTATAGGCTTTACAAATTGTGGGAAGGAATTATATTTCATATTTGCCAACGCGATGCAAAAATAAACACAGACGCACAATACCACAATGAAATGCGAAATGCAAAATGCCAACATCACAATACAATAATAAAGTAGAACTCCAACATATCTTTACTCAGAAGAATACAGAGAGAGAAGGCACAAAAGTCTTGTAACAGTCTAAATTTCTCAAAAAAGTTTAAAACACTACAAATTTCTCCTTGGCTAAAGCCCAAACAAAAAGGGTCTGAATAAATTTAACTCTCAGTCTGTTCTCTAAGGCGACGAATAGTGCTCCTAACAGTGACAGCACTGGCCGTGCTGCAAAAAAGACAAAAATAACACACATTTAGTCATCAATTATAAACAAAAAATACAATCTATAATCAGATAACAATGAGGCATTTCAAACTAATTTTGATCATTAAATATTCTTTAAAGATCATTTATGCACAGAATTAACAATAGAATCCACAACTGGAAAAACATGCGAGGGAATCGACATGCATAACAAAATGGTTGATTATGGTAATAAATTGATTCAAGGGTAGATGCATCCAAACAGCATGCATAACAATTATAAAAAATAATATAGAACATAACTTGGTGAACCGCCAATTTGAGAAAATTGAAATCAGATGCATAGACAAATAAGAAGATAATATAGCATAGAACATACTTCAGTGTATAAGCACCACCAGCCTTAATTTTCCCACAGTCCTTGCAGCCCCAGATTCCAACTGCCTTTCTTTTCACAGCAAACTAAAATTTAAAAAATACACAAAATTAGGCTAATTTTTATTTTAAAAAAACAAAATCACGTGTGCTTCTGCAATACCTCAAAAATCACAAACAAGTTATATGCAATACTGTAAAAACACAAGAAACACTACAAATACCCTGCAAACACCACATTGATGCTACATCTGCTTCACCACTAGAGATGATACCCAATTTTCTCCCACCTTTCTCAATCTTAATCAGTACTGATTATGAGAGAGAGAAAGAAGGATAATTTGGTCTATCGTTTTCACACATAAACCCCTAATATACATGGCTTTTCAAATGTTCACCCGGGGGGGGGTCTCTAAAACATTTCTCAATTTGCATATTTTCAATATTAGCTTGTAGTGTTACAGACTTCTGACGCAGGAAGGACAAGTTTGAAATTTTCCAAATACTTGGAAGCAACAACAGAACAATATTCTCAAATTTATCGAGGCAACAAGAACAAAACAAAACAAAACACAAACAAATAAATATTAAGAAAACAATATATCCAAACAAAAGTACCTTTCCACAGAACTCACAGAAGTACTTGGCATGCTGAGACACCTCCATCTTCTTGATTTGTTTTCTCAAACTAGCACCATACCTGGTACCTATGTTTCAAAAGAAGAAATTTTGATTTACAAAAATTACATACATGCACTTCAAATAAAACATGAAGAAATTCCACTGTTCCATTAATTAATACCATATTTGCCAACGATCCCAGCCTTCTTGGTACGCTTCGTCTGCACCATATAGAAAGTGCAGTGTCAGTGTTTAATAATAAAAGGCATTTAATTGATAAAAATTGGTGCCAAATTTTCATGAAATTGGCATCCAGAAAATATATAATATAGTAAACGCACTTAAGAAAAATTCCAAATTCAACCATAAGGGTTATATTCCAAATTCAAACAGATTATGATATTAAAGGTTTAAACTAGCCCTGTAATAAATAAATTACACACCTAAATCACATTGTTTGACATTGAACAGGTATTCAGAGAAAATTGTAGCAACGAACTTTTAAGTTTGGACCTAAACATCTGAATTAAGCATTGATGAGAAATGTTACGAGGGCATTGACTCCAACAGGAAGAACATAAACAATTCGATGCTTAAAATCAATAAAAAAAGGTGTAATACCAATTGTGTAACCTACAGATTGGATGCTGCCATAGAAAAACAAATTCTACTCTAAATTACAACTTGAATTAAAGAGAAATTAAAAACCTATTGAAACATAACACAGCCTAATAGAAGTAACTTTGAAGCCAGATGTCATAATCTCATCTACACTACAGTCTATACAATTTCTCAAAGAAAGCACTTCGTTTGAAACTCAAATTGTTAAGCTGTCTATGGAATTAATTTAGAAAATACAAATCTTCTTCCCCCTACGATCGATCACAACAAATATGCAGAAATCTACCGAATCAAAAGCAACAATAGATCAGATCGTACCATTTCGATGGATTCCGAGGGACTGTGGCGCCTAAACCCTTCAAGCGAGACCTAGAAGCTGGAGGCAGCAGGAAAGATTTTACGGCGCGATTGCTATTTATATCGCGTGGCATTAGGGTTACCTTCGCATTTAATCAAGGCCGTCGGATTCATTAAGCATCAATACGGCATCTGTGGATTCTTAATGGGCTTTATGTAATGTATGGAAAAATTTATATGGGCCTTATTTAGGCCCGAAAAGTAACTTTGAATATGTTTATGTAGACAGATCCATGGCCCTTCGGTAAAACAAAGATCAGAGTTGATATGTATTATTTCGTCCCTGCAAATCTGGGCCGTTTATTTCAGATGGAGCGGTCGAAACTAATCCTGACTGTATATTTGTCCATACCTGCCGACTCTTGATCGGAATCTAAAATTTATTTAGGATTCGATGACTAATATCATTCTATTTACACTAATATGATTTGAGTTACTTCAAAGTAATATCTACCAAGTATATTTACAAATATAAATTATTGCTAGTCACATAACTTAGTCTAATTGGAGTCATTATTCTTTACTTTGTACGTTTATAAAAGAATAAATTTATTCACTCCTATTAATCTATTATGCATTTTAAATACTTTAACTAAAACATTTAACATTGACCGAATACAATACGAAACCCACTACGATAATGAATGAATTGCATTTGAATCCTCAATTTTTTATTAGATATGGATCGCATATGAATCTTAAAAAGTCTTATTAGATATGGATCCATTCATGTCAAACCGCCTTTGTAAATCCTTCGCCAGCACTAATAACAGTAGGGCTGTAAATGAGTCGAGTTTGAGCAAGTTATCTCCAATTCGTTCTCAGCTCATTTAATTAATGAGCGAGTCAACTTGAATTGGGATAGCAATAACGACATGTAAAGCAAACTCGAGTTCAGCTCATTACCAACTTGAGTTGGCTCACAACTCGTTTGACCAGTCAATTTCCTTAGTTATAATTATATACTAGTAAGAGTTTATCTAAATACAAACAATTCAAATGGATTAGCAAGAGTTTATCTAAACACAAACAATTCAAACATAATTAACAAGACAACTAACAAAACAAACAATCCAAAAAGCAACTTATGAGTCATTTAGAAGGGCATGGAATTTATTGTGATGAACTTTGTATAACTTGAGTTGTTAATGAGCAAGTTGGGTATGCTAAAACTCAACTCATTTATTAAACGAGTCAGCCAACTCGAGTTGAAACTGACTCGAGTTGCAAATGAGCGAATTAAAGCGAGCGAGTTACGAGTTTGAGCGATTTTGTACCTCCTTAAATAATAGGTACAATATAAGATCGTTTAATAATAGCATCAAGTACTTCAGAACAAACAGCATCCAATAAATACAGCTTAAGTTTCTGAAATTTAAGTAAAATTCTCTCATGTAATAGCAACACCTTTCTCTTATAAGTCCAATATATATTATATATTTCAAAATAGTGATTCTAAATCACCAAATTAAAGCAGCCGAAATTCCTCAAAAATAACTAAGGAAAGTCACCTTTCTTCTTTGCAATCTCCACAAGCATTGTGAGAAGAGCCTCACACATCTCACTAGCATCGGCCTCGATCGGATCCTTGTTGAACGAAGAATAAACCATCCAAGCATGATCCAATTTTCTGTCTAACCTAACCACGACCGAGCCCGGCACCTCTGCATCGCATCTCGTGACCAGACCATCACTACTTTCACCATATCTCAACCTGATTTCCAGAGAAAAAAATTAGAATTTTTCATTTTACCGGGACTAAGCATATAGAACAAAGAGCAGCAAAATTAAGATGGCCACTCAACCTAATTTAGTAATTTTTATAATAATACAAGGATGATAACACATGACTCCTTATTAAATGGTGATAGACTACCCTCAAAAAAAAAAATGGTGATAGACAATGGGTCTGTACCAGCATCCAACGGCCAAAAATTTGCTTTCTTTAATATGATTACATTAATGCGAGTATAAGTAAATAAGTTGAATTACTCTGAAACAACCTCAAATGAAGCGCACTGATTGCCATGGCAGCTGACAAAGGGATAACAACAGGAACTTTGGCAGTGGCTGAGAAGGAATACGAGTCATCGTATTGAGTAATAAATTGTGGTAAAGGGAGCCAGGGGAGCTCGGCATGTGCGATATGAGACATAGTTGCTAGGACACCTGGCGCTGAGCTGGCCTCTGTGTGGAAAGAGACAATCGGCAATTCGTCAGAAGGGAGCCTGTGTTTCGAAATGAAGTCCTTCCTCTTGTCGTACGTCAGATCCTCTAATGCTCTCATGTCACCCTTTTAATTAACCAAAATTAATGAATTAGTCAAGTAACGTGGTGTATTTTTGTTATTTATTTTCTGTTTTGGTTCGTTTTGTGATTGTTTGGGACTAAAGGCTTGGTTGTTGTTGTTGTTCGTTTTGTGATTGCTCACCTTTTTTCTTACTATATTGGGATCAATGCGAGTTTCATCTTTTCTCGTCTGTTTATAATCCTCATGAAATTAGAGAAGAGGAGGACGACGTCAATTAATTTACAGACAATAAACTCCAAAAATTCTCTTGGGTCTATGTGATCCCTTTTCTTTTTCTCTTCTGTTTATAATCCTCATGAGTTAGAAGACAAAAAAGAAAAGAAAAGAAAAGAAGAAGAAAGCACCTTAATTAATTTACATACAATAAACTCCATAATTCTCCTTGCCTCCTTGTCAGCGATCTGGCCCTCTCTCAGTATATCAGATGCAATCGGGCTACCACCAAAAGGGCTCTGTACCAGTGCCAACCCAGCCACTTTATCTCTGAGGTCATACCAGTACAACGAAATTGCCGCAGCTGCATCTATACCGCCTTTGCTGTGCCCCAGTAGAAGTATTTTTTTCCCAGATCCCCAGTAGAGCTCTTCTATGTAATGTTTCAGTTCCCATGCATTTTTTTCAGTGGATGCCTGAACTAATCAGATGAAATTTAAATTGCCCACATACACTTTTAGAGGCACTTGATTATTTGGTTCACATATTAGTAGAGCAGAGGTGATAAAATCAAGTCCCATCAAAGCATTATTTAATTTCACGATTGTATCTAATAGAATAAGTACTGAAAAGCATAGGGCAAAAAAATCCCTGAATAAGTAAAATAGACACAGTAATGGGTAGAGAAAGAGAAGTAATTACCTCACTGTGTATCTTTGCAATATGGCATGTAAGACCCATCTTGGAAAAGAACCTTTTTGTATTGACAAAATACAGTGGACTATGATTGCTAAAAAGGCCTATTAAAAAAAAATAAGATAATAAGAAAAAGAACGCTTTCTTTGAGAGAGAAAATAGTAAAAGAATAAATGAAAGAAAACTGTGAAACACTACCAGGGACAAATGAATAAATTAGAGTGTTTGTCAGATTATGCATGCCATTTCAGAAAAAGAAAAGAAAAGAAGGAAGAAACAATAATCCCTACATCCTACCAGGAATAAATAAGTAAACCAGAGTGTTTGGCAGATTGTGCGTGCCATTTCTGAAAAAGAAAACAAAACAAAACAAAACAAAACAAAAATTAAATTACGTAAGGTAGATCAACACCTTACAATAAAGAGCAAATTAAATCAATAGCAGAACATATTGGTACAGATCTCTGTGTGTGTGACGGGGAGAAAAAGAGAGAGAAAGAAAGAACCAAAGGAAAGAAAATAGACCTGACGTTATGAAGAAGTTCCTTGAATCGTGTCGTGCCATCAACAACAGGAGTTAGGCCTTCGGTCTTTTGCAGCCATCCGATATCGGCAGATGATCCCTCCAATGTTCTTATCAGACGGTATACCAACCTATACTTGAAAAATAGAAAAATTTAATGCATGATTAAATATAAAAATAAGCAAATTGATGCTAATTGTGCTAACAGGGGTTGAATTGCCACTTCTTGATGCCATGCAGTTCAAATATGGTGAGATGAGAGACACACTTAACAAAGGCATATACACAGGAGTGCAACCAGAAAATTGAGATGGGGGGTGCTTGATAAATAAGTATTATGTAATTTCATTTTATGAAGGGGGCTAATAATATTTTTTTTTTGCAAAAAATTAAAAAATTTAAAGGATAAAGTTGAAAATTTTGAATATTTTGGGCAAACCTCATTATGTATCTCTTATTTTCAGTAAGGAATTAAAATGAAAAATTACAGAACTATTCTCTCATACTGTACAGTACCCTTCTTCCAAGTTCAAGCTGGCTGGCATCTAGCATAGCGCTTATAATAGAAATTTTAAATCGTTTACTGGAATAAGAGAAACTAACACTTGTAACTTTTCTCGAATTTCTGTCGCATAAATAATACAGTAATCAAAGCAACGAGTCGCAATTTTACACCCCAATATGAGTCCAAATGAAGGGGCCAGCAAGCTGTATAAGACATAGCACCAAAAAAGCATGAGGGGGGATTTGTTTCAGAATAAAAAATAAAAAGTGAAACTCCTCTTTTTCATAATTTTCAGTTAAAACATGCCTCTTTTTAATCAACGATGTGGCCTTTTGAATACAACTGTAGGGCCAATCTTGCACTGTAGCGTCAATAGAAGCCGAAGAGGCTTCATCAGATGAAAAACATTCACCGAACAATGATTCATAATCACAAGGATTGCTTTCATAATAATATCCGAATGCATCCTCTACAAATAAAATTCAATTTTAAGGAGTAAAATTAATTTGATGATAGTATTAACTTCTTTAAGATCCAAGGTTCCTATTTATTAATTGCCCAATAGTTCTAGCTGTCATCTTATATACCAGCCATTTCAGAATCTGTTGCTAGTAAAAAAAAAAGTACTAAACCATACCAGAACGATCAATCCAATACTAAATTAAGTTTTTTTTGTCATTTTTTGCTTCTTTTATAGTACAATGGTTTTATGAATTTAGCACCAAGATTCTGATGCAAATTCAGGCCAATGAGAAGAGATATTATTTGTTAAGACTGATTCCAGGCCTTTTGTCAGAAAATATTGAATTATTTTAAGAACACATCTTACCTAGAAGTTGAACAAAACAGTGACCTACTTCACAAGCTAGATTGAGAAAACGATAGAAACAATCCTCCATTGGTTGCTCCGATAGCGCATAAACAACGCCTTGAACCTAATAACACCCGTGCAGTATTCCATTGTTAAGCTTAAATTTACCTAAGAAATTGTTAAAAATGGTACTTCGACTGGTACTAGCACCATCAAAGTCAATACTTACCGGTTCACGCTAGCTATGATTATAACCGGTACATTAAAGGAAGTCCAGAATGCACCAAAAAACTAAAGAGGTATAAATTTATGGTAAAACAAGTTTTAGGGATTACTCACTACATGACAAAAGGCAGGATTTTGTCACCATTAAACCATTGTTCTTCCAGTTATACACTCCTGAACAAACAATAACAAAATAATACATAATTAAAATAAAATTATTGAAACTAGACTGTAAAATGAAGTATTTTTCCATGAAAATAAGTTGAATTTTTTTCCCTTTGAACTAATAAGATAAAATTTTGATAGATGCAACCAAGAGTGAGTTAGTTCGTCTCTCTCTCTCTCTCTTTTCTGAAGAAATTTTGATAGAAACGCCCAGAATTAATTAATTTCATGTCTTTTTTTTTTTTTAACAAGATCGTCATTTCACTAAACTGAACTAAAAATTTACAATCTTTTTTGTCTATAAAAACCATAAGTATCAGACGAGAATTGTGATATGAAAGCAAGATCGAGATCCACAGGAAATACCTCAAACAAATATAAAATAAGTCTTGCTAAACTGGTACATTCAATACCAGAATATTTGAATGCTAAATACAGAAGAGTGCATACCCAAAATCGGGAAGGAGAAAAGAAAAGAAAAATGCATGTAAACAGATCAAATTTATAACCTGATAAAGAGAAATACTGTAAACTAACCGACTCGAGAAAGAAACCAAATTGAAGGAGAAAAGCGGTACCTTGTAGTAGTGGAGACAAAAAGGAGATACTGTTGAAGTGGGCATCTTGTTATTATTTGGAACGGAGGGGCAAAATCGAAATAAATTAGAGAGAAAGCGCAGTGGCTTGAACTTGAAGCAATGATATTGGGAGTGAGAGATGAGGTCGCTTGTCTGCAATTTCTACAAGATGTTATCAATTTACAATTTAAATTTTTCCAAACTTATTTTTAAAAAAAATATCAATATAAGGGCATGTTCGGCTGCTGTCTGAAAATTACTGTTCACGTGAAAAAAAAAATTCACTCTGAGTGAATTTTTTTTTTCCCACGTGAACAGTAATTTTCAGTTCAAATTTTTCATCCCATACCCATTCCTCTACCGCCGAACAGGCCCTAAATATAAATTTTGAAGGTAGGTATATACCAGTTAAAATGGCTTCAGCTGTCAATAGATGGTAGTTTTGTTTTTATTTTAAACCTTAAAAATTAGAATTTTTTTTCGTATGATTATATATGATGAATGAAATTGGTACATCTTTCTGTCTTTTTATTCAATTATAACTTTTATTTATAATGTGTTGACAAGTATTTACTAAATTTGATTTTTAACTTTCTAAATCTCCAATTGTTGTTCAAAAGTCAAAATTAAGAAAATATTGTGATATGATTTAAAGATTTCATAATTGATAATAGTGGATCATCAACAAATTTTGACACAACTTTGTTATAATGTATTTGATTGAAGTTGAAAACATTTATTTCAATTTGTTACATATACATATATATTTATTGGCACTGGAAAAAAAAAATCAGATATGGAAGTTTCATGTGATGAAAAAAAGGTATTATTAAAAAAATTATTTAATGTAGTGGGACAAATAAGAGTAAACTTGATTATTATTTATTACTGTGATAGGTAAGTTTAATTCTAAACTTAAGTACAATTAAGTATCAATCTTAGATGAGCATGGCATCCACTTAATCAGAAACAAAGTTTCAATATGTTTTTAGAAGAAACTAAATTTATGAAACCAACATAATTATAATGACAAAACCAATCTTACAAATTAAAAATGAATAATTAAGAAAAGAAAAGTGAAATATGTGATAAGTATTTTTTTTACTCTTTATTCATGTATATATTATCTCTAAAATAAGAAAATAGTGATGCATTTTATTTTGTCCAATGCTAAGATTTTTCCTTGTATTTAAATTTAGTTAAAATGTGAATATATCAATTATTCAAAGAAAATAACCGTCAATGGAGATTATTAACATAGTTAACTTCAAAATTATAATTTAGTATGTCTCGGTAATCTATATGTAAATAAATTATTTTTTAAATGTTGTATTGTTAAAAAAAGAAGAAGAGAATCCCATGCAATCATAATAATCAAGCAGGCAAGAGGATAATATGCTAGTTAGTAAATTAAAATCAAATAATTGTACTCCGTAAAATTATCGATTTTTGAGGTTTAACAGAGAAAAAGGAAGATATGGTAACAGTGTATAAGTGATAGCAACAGATCGTTATCCTGTCGCCACGTTTAGGCGAGCCTATCCAGAAAGAGATGGTCAAAATGACATGCTGGCAGTGGCAGGGATCCATTCAGAGCTGTTAACTGTCTCCAAAATGGCTCCTTCAGTCCTTGTCCGGAATTTCAAATATGTATTTTTTTTTTTTTGCTTTTTTATGGGGAAATTGATATTAAAACAATGAACAGCAGATGTAGAGATATTTAGAAAAAATTTATAATTATTTGACAACGGAATATTTAGTTATGAATTTGATATTCATTGACAACAACTTGATAATTTTGACAATATTATCTCAAATTAAGTCAAAGATTTTAATAAAAGCAAAAGATTTATAACTATGTTGTCAACTTTTTAGGTTGATTGTGCATCATTTTATTACAATTTGAATATCGGTATTTGAGTCATTTAAAAAAAAAAAATCCTTATTTCTCATGTTTTGATGTGAATAAAATATAAATATATTTTTAACTGTTGGATTTAATAACTATGCATAAGTATTTTTTTACGGTTGTCAATGAAGTCCTCATATTAATACTAGGTTTATATATACACATATATGCCTATATAAATTACCGTGTAAATTTTAATTAAACAAGATGTAATACTTACTAAAAAAAGTAAAATTTGGTAACCAAATAATAATCCTGAAGCAGTGAGGCCCAATACAATATCGGATTGGAAGGTAGAAAAGAGGAAGTTTAGACAACATATTGAAGGAATAATTAGAGCAAATATTTGAAGTAATGCAATGGCTCTTCGGTAATTTTTTTTTTTACTATTTTATGATTTTCTTGTGAGACAGTGGTTCGATGATGTTTTTACTTTCATGCTGAGATGAATAACGATGCTATTATGAGACAAAATTAAAAGGTATGGAGAATGATATTTCAATGTTGGTTAGGTTTGTGATGCGTGGCTTTGTTTGGCAGAGGCTAGAATAATGACTACAAAACTGATTTAAAATTTGTGTTTGACATGTACACAGTTCAAACACATATATTTTGTACATGTATTGTTTTGTTAAAATTTATAACTTGAATTTTCATTATTGTGCGAGGTTCACCTCATTCAATGTATGAAATGAATATGTTATATAATTTTGGGTGTTGAATTTTTTTGTGCATCTTTTAGAGTTGTATTATATTTGATGGTTTCCGTCTCATTTAATAAGTTCAGCTCTTTCTCCAATACTTCCAAAAACAATTATAGAGTATATATAGGGTAAAATATTTTTCGATCATAAGAAATCTAGAGAAAAATCACATTGAATATTAGTCATAACCAGTTAAATGCTAAGCAAGATAATTAGCTAGTTGTTGAATGGTGCAACAAATACGTCAGAGATAAATCAAAATAAAATTTCTAACTTTAGATTTGAACTAAATAAGAAAATTACGTTGTTAACTACAAAGAAGTTGTGTGTATACGTACGTACAACTTTATATTTGAATTTTTTGAATGTTCTGTCATCAACATATATATATATATATATATTTGTTAACTAACAATTAACTGCTCGTTCTTAACATTTAGCTATAACTAATTAAAATTTCAAAACAAAATTACTTAAGAGGTGAAAAGTGGGTGGACATAATTCAAACGGACATCATTGCAGAGCTCCAATTTTCTGAATCAAAATCGCGTGATGTGAAAAATTAAATAATATTTTATACGAGCATTTATGTCTTATTTTTTCAGGTATACGTTATTATCCGCAGCTAGAAAAAAAAATACCAAAGAAAATATAAAGATATCAGGATCTATAGTAATACTACAATTTCTTGAGAAAAAAAACTCCAATCATTATAAAGTTGATACAGTTTTTACCATACATATCTTGTCCTAGCAACTGAGAAAAGTGAGAGTATAGGCGAGCATAATCCTCTTAAAATAGAAAATTTATAATCTTGTTCGTTAAATTTGTAAATATTTACATATGTCAATAATTTTACCATACTCTCAATTTAATTTTCTGAGCTCATCCCTGAGATTTGACCCATTTATACTAATTCTTTTGAAAACTTCTTATAATTTACATTTTTTGAGTAATTTTGTTGTGGCAAAAAGCATAACCCTTTTGCTATTCTTTTTAAGATAAATCATTTCCAATGATGTCTCCTGCTTCTCTCCAGTTTGCCTCTCCTCCGTTCATTTATATTTTCTTCTCGGTTCCTTCTTTTTTGGACTACCGGTGTTGTGCCTTAAATTGGGTAAAGATATTAACAGATTAGTATTGGCTTCATGCAGTGTATGAGCTCTAGAATCAAAACGGCACTTCACAGTGTTTGCACGCTGCATAAAGTCTGTTTGCACGCTGCATAAAGTCAAAACTACTCCGTAAAAATCTTTACCCCTTGAATTGCCTTGGAACTAGAAAGTCGGTGAGCTAGCTTTTGTTTTTTTATTGGATTTATATTGTTACATACTTACCTGCTGTGCAGTCTATGTAACGGATTGCAAAGTCTGTATGCCGACATTTTTATTAATATCCAAAGTTAATTACAAATTAATAAATATACCCAAAATTCCTGGGTTTTTTGAAAAAAATGCCCAAACCGGTCAGAATCTGGCCGGTTTTCTCCTCTCCAGAATCTGACCGGTTTTTTCCATTTTATTTTTATTTTTTAGAGACACTCTGAAAAGCAAAATAATGAAATCTAACACTGAAAATTCAAATTTTTTGTTTAAATTATTTGTTACATTACTTCTTTTGATTTATAATTAGCATATTTATACTAAAATACACTATATTACTTGAAATTATGTTGAATTACACTATATTACATTAAATTACACTAAATTATGTTAAATTATGTTGAATTACGCTAAATAACACTAATTTCGCTAATTATAATGAAATACGGTAAACTACGCAAAATTATGCAAAATTAGGCCCATTTTGTGCCATCTTTCATAAATCATAAAAAATAGTAAAAATTAGTATTCTACAAGTTCATTATATAACTAATTTACTGAGTTACTTAAATTGAATAATAGAAATGAAAATCTTAATCGGAAACTTCAACTCAAGTTTTGAGGCTCTTCTCTTAGTTTTTTGGCAATTCTGAATTTTTAAATCTGGCATTACCCGGCGTTGCCGGCACTGGCGCATGCATATTTCCGCAAGCTTTCTGAAAACTGGTAATTTGCTGAAATCGGACACTCGAGCGCCGTTTTATGACCGTTTGTTCGTCGTCGTTTTTCGCATTCTCAGTAAAGATATAATCCATATTCATATGTAATTTACCGAAATTTACCGTATTTTAGCGTAATTTAACATAATTTAGCGTATTTTAATGTAATATAGTGTAATTTAACATAATTTCAAGTAATTTAGCGTATTTTAGTATAAATATGCTAATTATACATCAAAAAAAGTAATCTAACAAATAATTTAAACAAAAAATTCGAATTTTCAGTGTTATATTTCATTATCTTGCTCTTCATAGTATCTCTTAAAAAAAAAAGAGGAAGAAACCGGTCAAATTCTGACCGGTTTCTGGATAGGAGGAAACCGGCCAGATTCTGGCCAGTTTGGATTTTTTTCGAAAAACTCAGGAGTTCTGAGTATATTTATTAATTTGTAATCAACTTTGGATATTAATAAAAATGTCGGGTCTGTATGTAACGTACGAATTTCATTGATGAAAATTGCTTCATTTATTTTGTTGGGTGATTCATATTTATTTGATATAATAATTATGTTATATTATAATATTTGATAAAATAAAGTATGATATAATAATTAGTTTATTATGATTTCTATATATTTGTTAATATTTTTCTTACGGAATTTTTTTTTAATGAGATGATTGTAGGTCAAGCTACCCAACACTCTTTTCAAACCATTGTTATTATAACAAATAATTTATTTTATCCGAGTTTCAAACTCATGACCTCCCGTATCAGAGAGCATGTGCCTTTATCACTAGATTAAATGATTGTTCTTATTTTTCTTACTGAATTAACAATAAGTTTCAGAACAAAAGAATTATTCCATACTTATTCTCCTCTAATCGGATGATCATCATTAATTTTTATTTTTTATTTTACAAAGTATGATGTATTGAAAACTTACTATTCCAATTTTCAGAAGTCCCGTGATCAAATTCTCGTACAAGTTATTAGATTAATTTGGAAGCAATTTTGATTTTAGTGCATCTTTGTGATTAATTTTGCATATTATATCAAAACTGAAGCTAAGATATATCGATTTGAGTAGAACTAGGGTGTTCTTAATTAAGTTCATCAAGTTCTTTTGTGAACTCAATTTTAAAATCTATCGAATTTGGTTTCAAATGTTTAATCCGAACCATTGAAATTTATCTACTTTACGAGTGATGCATTTACATGCAAAAAATTTTAAAATTTTGAATTAATTTTATATAGAGTCAAGTGGTCAAAAGATATTTAAAAAATGAATGCATTAAAATCAATTTATAAACCTTTTAATTTTGACCGATTGACTTTATATTAAATTAATTTGAAAGTTAAAATTTTCGCATGTAGACGCATTACTCTAGATGAACTTCAACAGTTTGAATTTGTTATTTAAAGTCAATCCCATAGATTTTAAAATTGAGTTCAAAAAAATTTGTTGAACTTAAACACTCTAGTTTTACTCAAATTGATTTAGGAAACAAGCTACGTTTTTTTTTGTTTTTTGTTGAAATCGGAAACAAGCTACGTTACTTGTTTCTTTCTGGGAGCGGAGCAGTCTAGCCGCTCAGGAACAAAATTATAGGGAACAAGAATCTTGTGCGTTCCAATTAAAACAATTATGGTTATTTGTTGCTTTCCAATTAACCACTCAGAATCAAATTAAAAAACTGTATTTTGTGTGTTCAGTTTTTTATTTTCAAAATTGCTTTTTAGAAAGAATACTACCAGTAATCATTTTCACTTGAAATTAAGCGACCAATTTGTTTTGATTGACCCAGTCCAAATTGCATCAACAATTGACATAGCTCAGCAGCACTCAAACGTGCCGAGATTTTAGTTACCACCTCAAACTTTTTTTTAGGAAAAATTCAAAACTTGCTACGTGTGTAAATTGAATTTGTGCACTATTCTTTTAGGCATAAATTTTTTTTATAGACAAAATTTTTTTTGGTGCGTTTTTTACTTATTTTGTTTAACAAAAAAAAATTTGAGGTTAGTTTTGATCAGATTTTTTAGGTTATTTATTTAGGATAAGAAAATCGAAAATTAGATCGAAAAAAATTTAATCGGAAACTTCAACTCAAGTTTTGAGGCTCTTCTCTTTGTATTTTTGCAATTCTGAGATTCTATTAACTCCTATGCAGTCAAAATCAATATCTTCTTCTCGCAAGTTTTCTGAAAAGTAATCATATGCTGAAATCGGATGCTCAAGCTCCGATACACTTGTTTGAAGTTTCTTCGTCATTTTTCGCCTTCTCGGTGAATATATTGTCTCTCTTGTCAGAAAAATTGACATGTTATTGTCACAAATTCCACTTGGAAACCAATTTGACTTGTAGCAGTTAATGTAGAATGGATGTACCTTAGCTCTGTATTTGGTTATTTTTATTTTAAACTTTTGTGTCTATTTTGAGATTCTTAAGATATTTTTCAAATGTGTATGATTATATTCATAAAAAATAAGAAGCTTTGATACAAATTACTCAGAATTTGATCACCTTGTGCTATACAGATTACTTAGAATTAAAAAAAAAATTATGTTTAAAAAAAAAGTTTGGTCCAATCTGTACACCAAACAAAAATAGTGTGTAGACCCAGTCCGCGTACGTGACAAGTTCTAAATTTTGCATCAAACAGTGGTAATGTGGGTCTACGCACGTGGCAAGTTCTGAATTTTGCATCAAACAATAATAATGTACGACTTATAGAAGCTTGAGGTGGTAACTAAAAAAATTTCGGTCAAACGTGATATTCTCATGTACCTGTCGAATATCTCTGTTATGAAATTTCTCATGATTTTTTTTAACTTACAAATTAATATTTTCCATTCTCACATCGAAAAATTGGATGTCCCATAAAAATTCCTATTGCCGAATATACCCATATAATATTATGAAAATAAAGATACAGCCCAATTAAACAGATTTTAAAGCAGCCCAATCAACTTATCTATTTGACAGAGATTTTCTTCTTGTCTTCATTGTTAACATCAGTCTCAACTGTTTCTCATCTGCTACCTCTATTGCTTTGATTGATTGTTCATACTCTTCTTTATTATCATCACTATAGACCACACAAACTCCCTTTTGTCAATGCCTCCTTATTTTGACCGCCCCCCTTCTCCTTATTTTCATTTTCATTAGGGTTTTAAATTTTAATGGGTTGATTAGCTTCAAGTTTTCGCATGTCTTGCAACAAATCATAGTTCATACGCTTTTTAAGAAAAAAAAGGAACTAGGATTTTTAACAAAACTATGTAAAAAATGAAGCTAAGCCTACCTCAAAACTTCTTCCAATTTCTGAAATCCATTTGCTCTTCTCGATTGAACAATGAAATCATTCATTTTGTTTCTTTGTTTGGTATCTGTCTTCTAATGGAGGCAAGGAGGAAGATACGTAAGTATTTTGTTGGGAGGAAGTGCTAGAAATTGCTGTGATTTTAAATTACTACAAGTTTACAAGAGATTGTACATAACTGTAGTTGTGATTTTATCTTTTGTTCTGTTGGTTATTGTGCATTATTTATTGTGGCAAATGACAATTCTGACTATAAGACTAGCTTAAATGAATAGTTGAGATTCTATCCATTTCAGGGGTCAGGTACTAGAGAATAAACTCCAGAACTACCATCTGGCAGCTAATTGACAGTTTCATAACCAAGCAGATATTAATTTGGTGTAAACAAGCATATATTGATTTTCATGCTCCAAAAATTTCCAAACAATACTAATTTATCGAAAATAAAACCATAACACAAAACTAATTATCAAAATTTAATGCCTAACAAATGGCAAATATGAAATGTCTTAAGCCACAAAGAAAGGGTCTACAAAAATACATCTCTACTAATTTCATCTTACACCTTGGTCTTATTTTTTTCCCCCTTTTTGACCTCCTTGACAGCCTCCAAATTCTTCCCCTTTCTTTTCTCTTCCCTTTCCATCTTTTCGACAATTTCATTCGACAGTTTTCTATCAACATTACCTATTTTCTCCTTCTTTGTTTTTGTTTTCGCGCAGTTTATCACTTCAATCTCAATATTCTCTTGCCTATTTTTCTTCTTCTTGGTCTTCACCTCCATTTCGAGAACGCCAAACTTGTCTCCTGCACCACCCTTCTTTTGCTTGAGCTTCACCTCTTCATCACCTCCAGTCCCAGCTTTCTTTTTCTTCTTAATAACCTCTATCTCATCGAGATTAGTCTCACCTCCAGTGCCTTCCTTTGACCTTTTTTTCCTCTTTTTCCTCTTCTCTTCCTCTCCTTCACCTTCACCATCTCCTTTAACCAACTCTTCACCAGCCAAAGGAACTCCGTCCATGTACCTAACTCCTTTCTTCTTCTTTTTCTTCTTCTCACTCTTCTCTTCAACCACTTCATCTCCATCTAAAACATCCTCAGCACCTGAATCCTCTCTCTCACCAATCTCAATTTTCAATCCGATTTCTGGCACAGCCTGATAAATTGGCAAAGCCACCGAGTCAACTGCCTTCAAATTCAAGGACCTCACATTTTCCCATTTCTTTGGTATTTTCTCTACCGCCTCATCAATAGCTGCCATTACATTGTCTACTACATGTTCAACCTCCATGGCAAGCCTCCCAACCCTAATCGCACAGCATGTACCCGATCTGAGGTAAAAGAAGGTCGAATTAAGAATCCTCTTGATCTGATCCTTCCAGCCCACCCTCGAGAAATTGACTGGCAGAGGATTCTTCTTTTTCTGAAAGAAACTTTTACCTAGAAGCCGTGGCAGCAAAGGAAGGATCTTTTTGTCGGCCAGGAACAGGTCGTGGGACCCGCACAACTTGCGACGGGACTCGAAGGCGCGATAGTCAGTGCGGAGAGTGGAAATGCCAATCACCTCAGAAATGGGGAGGTTGCATTCCTTGGCCTCCTCTAGAAACTTAGAAGGGGGAGGGGAATCAGCAGCGCGATCATCTATTATGAGAAAAACAGATGGGCTTAGAGTGGGGTCGGAGAGAGGGAAGATTGGGTGGGGAATGGAAAGGAAGAAGGGGTTGGTCCGGCAGTTGGAGGGGATCCGGCGGAGAGAAAGGAGGAGCACGAAGAAATCGTCGCGGTCATCGAGGAGAAGCTGTGGTTTGGAGGCGGCGCTCCGGCCATGCATCCACTTCCCCAGCGACGCCACAGCGGAGGACACCGTGTCGCGACTCACCGGAGTAGTAGACATTGGAGGAGGCGGCGGCTTGGGATTAGGGTTTAAAGCGGGATGGGATGGAGACGCGAGGTGGAGACTGGAGAGAGGCCTCTAAAACCCTAGAGGATAAAAGTTATACTGCTTGAAAAGAGAAATTCTAGTATAGAGAAAGAGAGTTTAGAGGAAGGAATGTATCTGACGTCTTACTTTGGGCCTGGAAACCTGTGAGAATATAAGTAACTGGATTTAACTTATTGGGCTTATAAGGCCCATCTAATGAGACATGTTTTAACCTAGTGACTGAAGAGATTGGGTTTAACTTGTTGGTTTTATAAGGCCATCTAATGAAACATGCTTTAACCTCATCAAATGTTCTATTTCGGAGTGACTGAAGAGAATATAAGTAATTGGGCCTCGCTTATTGGGCTTTATAGGGCCCATCTAATGAAACGTGTTTAACCTCATCAAATATTCTATTTCGGAGAGAATGAAGTCTCCTCCCTTTAAGGGCCTGAAGTTCAGTTAAGTTCACTAATCACTAGAAACAGAAACCGTCTCATCTTTCACAAAAGAGCCCTAGAATGACAACAGCTTCAGCTTACTATTGTACAGTAAATTTTCTATCAGGTCCTAATGTAAGAAATGGCAAATGACACTGACATCCGCTCGAAAATAAAATAAAAAATCAATCAGATTTTGCCTCCAAAACCTTGCAACCCAGCAAACAGGAGATAAATGCATCAAGGCATGCATAACGAATTTGCATCTCTTTCAAATTCCATTGCTCCCAGTTGCTCTGAGTTGCTCTCTTCGATTTGTCCAATTCAAAACCCAGAATCTCTTGGGCATAACCCTTCAGACCCATGCATTTCTTCATTTTTATTCCCAGAAATGCATTGCATGGTTTTTGTAGGTCCACGGAGTTGGTGCATTTGAGCCCGTAGTGGCCTTTTAGTTTAGCCAAGTCTTCACCAACCCCAACACCTGGAATTTGGAGTGAAAGGATCAGGGTTTGGTAAAGCAAGAGTTGTTCAATAAATTCTAAATAGGGTGCTGGTAGTGAAAGCTGTCTACTGGACGATTGTTGTTTTTTTAGTGTGTCTAAATTTTACTCTTTTGGTGTAATCAAATGATGTAGTTCTCCCTTAATTATGCCACACCATCACTTGACCAACTTGTTGACTCAATGGTATCTACAAATGCGGCATACACAGTACATTATGTATACTGTACTAATCCTATGTTACATTCTTTTTGTGTTTTGTGCCAAATTTACCATCATTTTTTTCTTTTCTCTTTTTGGAGGCCTCTACATATTCAAACGTATTTCTTTGAATGTTTTGCTGTATCTATCATGTCAAGCCATCAGACTGACCTAATTTTGATTGGCTTTAAAAATAAAAATTGTAAAGCCCAAACAACCAACATCCTGGTCTTAATCATACCTACAAAAGTAATCATCTCATCAAGAAGAAATGCCTTGAGTGAATCGGGAACGGGGTCCATGTAAATCAACTGCAATATCAAGCACCTGTTCCCAATGCAAAGTTGAAGAAGCGCTATCTTGTTGTCTTGGTGGCGGACCCGGTTGGGCTTCCACTCGCAATCAAGGCCCACAACAATTTTCTTTCCATCAGTGGTGGGATGGGCTGCACGGGTGTCACAGATCCATTGGTCGGTGATCAAGGGGTCAGTGGTGACAGTGGTGTCTATCTCATGGGGCCCAAAGAGGATCTTTGATTGAGTGGTCTTGGAAGGAGTGCTGCCGTCGGTGGTTGCTCTGGTGGAGGTGGCGGTGGAGGCAGTGGAGTTAGGGGTGGAGGTGGCGGGTGGGCCAGTTTTTCTGCTTCATTTATTAGTAAAGAGAGAAACAGTTTATATCAGCTAGATATTATAAATTATAGTTTAAAAAAAGGAAAAGTAGGTCTTCTGAAAATAGCTAGTGGTGCATTTTCATGTTTACAAATTACAAATATCAGTTAGCACTAAAAACTTCTGATAATTATAATTACAACCGAGAGCATGGAGCTGATTGCAAAGTAAACATCAAATGGTGAATGGTTAAAACTTAAAACCATGATTGCTATCAACCAAGATGTATAGCAGGAGAGAGGTGTTTTTGAAAATACCAATTATTCTATCCTATTTACAGATTGCACCGAACATTGATCGCAGTTGTTAAAGCACAACAAGAGGGGTTTCCTCCAAGTCCGTGAGCCCAAAAATAAACTTTTAATAATAATTATAAATAATAAAAATAATATAATAATATTATTATTATAAATATTAATAGAGAGTGTAGATATATACCCATCATAAACACTTGATTTAGATATTTCCCCAGCTAAATTGAAAAATTAGTTATTTCCCCATCTTATTTTCACTATTTTATAAATATACCCATTTCTGAATTTTAATACTTAAAAATATAATTTAATAATACAAAGAAACTAAACAGACTATTTTGCCCTTAATCAAAATTCTTCCCCTCCTTCCCTCCCTGCTGCACCTAATGGAACCAAATTTACTAATCTAGACTAATGTTTCTTGATATGTAATGATCGTCAATATATTGTATAATATGGATATAAGCATCAATTGTTTCTTGAGCGCCTAATAGAATAATATGCATTAACAAATTTGAAAAGGTTAAATGTCTAATTGGTAGTACAAAAAAAAAAGTCACGGGGAAGGACTAGGTGGAAGGGAGAGGAACAATTGGGCAGCAGGGAGAAGTCGCGGGGAAGGGACAGAAAGGAGGGGATGGCGGGAAGGGGGAGGAAGGTAGAGAGTCACGGTAAAAAGGAGAGAGCGACACAGAATTTTGATTAAGGGCAAAATAGTCTGCTTAGTTTCTTTGTATTATTAATTATATTTTTAAGTATTAATTCAGAAATGGGTATATTTATACAATAGTGAAGTTAAGATGGGGAAATATCTAAATCAAGTGTTTATGATGGGTATATATCTAAATTTCACATATTAATATTAATATTATTATTATTATTACCTTTTTTTCTTAAGAAAATGACTCCATGAGCCACTGATTCCATTAAAAATCATCAAGTTAAGCATACATAAACTAGTTCCAAAAGAGTCAATAATACGGTGGCGGTATCAAAGTAATACACCCAACTTTTACTTGGTACCAGAATGGTTAAACATAAATTAAGCTATATCTGATATTGGAAAAAAATTGTCAACAACAAATCTATGGTGAAGATTGAGGTCCAAGAAGAAGCACATCTATACCAGACAACTGATACCAGGCATTGACATCCAACTTGACAAGTCTTTGTAAGAGATGGTTTAATTGCCTTTTATACTAGTACCAGGCTCAAAGTGTGAATTTTCAAGCACTAAATTAAAATTATTTAATTTAGACCGGAATACGAAACTAAACAAACCTTGACACTGTTGAAAAACTAACCTTTTATTGTTCTTGCTTTCATGAAAAAACTTGCCTTGTTGTCCAGATGAGCCAGGCCTTGAGTTCAAAACAAATAGAAAAGTTAACAATACATACCTACAGATGAAATAAACAAAATATGTACAGAAATAACGAAGGGTCAACATGTCAAAAGTTCAAAAGAAAATGACAGTGCTATTTCAATTATTACCCTATTATTAATTGAAGAACCCCTTGGGGCACATTCACCTTTGTGAACTCTAACAACACACCAAAAAACAATACAAAATTTCAACTATCCAATGTTATGTTTTGGATTGTATGACATATTAGGTCCCTGAATATCGGTACTATAATTCTTAAGTTTTTTGTTTCTTGCAAGTTGCAACCTGGGGCAATCATTCGCCCAATGATCTGGCGCCTGGCATATGTAGCACCTGCCGCCGGGATGAGTACGAGGTCCCGTCTGTACTGCTATCCTAGCGTGAACCCGTGGCAAGAGTAACCCCTCCAGGAATTCGGCCTTGTCCATCAAAAACTCGATGGACACACTCTGGTATGGGTCTACCATGCTTGCAAGGGTCGGGTGCAGACCCTCAATGAACCTGTCACGCCTGCATTGAGGGTCTGCGACTAAATCTGGCGCATAACGGGAGAGACGAATAAAGGTCTCTCCATACCGGCGGGCGGTCATACCACCCTGGGTGAGGGTCTCGAAACGACGTCTCAAGGCTGACAACTGTTTCTGACCCATAAAACGGGCGCGGAACATGACTATGAACCACTCCCAACGGGTGCTGGGAGCTCCTCCCAGATGCCGAGACTGTTGGGAGGTCCACCAATGTCTGGCATTTCTATCGAACAGAGTGGTGGCGAGCTCTGTATAGTGCTCGGTAGGAGATTGAGATAGGCGGAAAGTCTCCTGCACCCTCAAAAGCCACTCCTCGGCAGTGTCATATCCACCACGGCCATCATACCTAGGTGTCTGATAGCGAATGAACTCGCGATGGGCTGCAGTGAATCGGTTGGACGTGAGTTGGGCGATACTCGCAAGGGACTGTTGTGTGAACTGCACTGGGTCCATACCCGGTGGTTCTGCATTCTGGGGTGGGGCTGCATCACGATGCAATGCGATGCTGCTTGTGCCTTCTGCTTGATCGCCATGGTTGCGATCACGTCCAAGGGCATGACCACTTGCACGTCCTCCTCTACGTGGTGCATCAGATCACTCCATCAGAGAGAAGAAAATACAATGAAGGGGAGATATCAGTACATAGGTAAGAAGGAAAAAGGTATGGAGGCAAGAAGAAGTTAGAATTTCTACTCCCTGGGGTGTGGAATCGAATAGGTACAAATGAAGTCTTAGACTAGAAGAGAAGGTAAGAGGGGATCTGAGTCTAACATTCATGAATGAGAAGGTGAAAAGGATTTTTCGTTCAATATCCTAGACCTACCCTCACTCAAACCTATGTGGGATATTACTGTAGGGATGACTATGCTCTGACACCACCTTATACATATATACAATTGTATTATTATTAAAAGTGAGAATGACACGCATACATTATATTGTATACTGGCCTAGAGGTACGGGGTAAGATAGAGGTGGCTTTTCGAAATCATAAACCGTAAACCCTCGAATTAATATCCCAAAAAAGCCTTCTGTGCCTGATTTGAAAGGGGTGCATCACTATGCATGTTGGTCGGTTTGTTATCCATCTTTTCTCGGTATAAGAATGGAACACCTTTCAATCCATTAATTCCTATGTAAACATAAATAAAGCGTGACCTGATCTAAAAAATGAATTGTCAACAACAAAATCTATGGTGAAGTTTGAGGCCCAACAAGAAGCACATCCATACCAGACAAAACTGATACTAGGCATTGACATCCAACTTGACAAGTCTTTGTAAGAGATTGTTTAATTGCCTTTTAGTACTGGTACCAGGCAAGTGTTATTTTGAAGCACTAAATTTAAAGTATTTAATTTAGACTCAAATACAAATTACAAAAGGTGGAACTAAACAAATCTCAATACTAACCTTTTCTTGTTCCCTCCTTTACAAAAAAACTTGCCTCGTTGTCCAGATGGGCCAGACCTTGCGTTTAAAAAGAAATAGAAAAATAAACAATACATACCTACAAACTAAAGAAACAAAATACATACAGAAATAACAAAAAGTCAACATGTCAAAAGTTCAAAAAGAAAATGACAGTTCTGCTGAAATTTAAAAAATTTCAATTGTTACCCTATCATTCATTGAAGTACCCCTTTGGGCACATTCACCTTTTGACCCCCAAGTTCATTCTCTCCTAAGAATACGAAAAAAAACCATACAAATTTTCAACTATTCAATGGAATATTTTGGATTGCATGACATATTCGGTCCCTGAATATTGGTACAACTATAATTCTTAGCTTGATTATTCACATGTTAAATTGAAAATTTAAGCAATGCAAAGCCTCAAATTAATATCCCAAAAATGCCTTACTTATGTGCCTGATTTGAAAAGGGTGCATCACTAGGCATGTTGGTCGATTTGTTATCCATCTTTTCTGTGATCAATCAATATAAAAAGAAAAGATTATTTCTACCTTCCAACTTAGCAAGATCTCTCTTATGAGTTACGAATCGTGAAAATTTTCATTAATGATAATGCTGCATAACACAGCTCCCATTATAATTTTGGCCGGAATAAAGGTAAAAATTAAATTCGTTTCCCCTAATTCCTACCAGAAAGGAACTTGACTCCTGACCACTGACCCCTGACCAGAGAAAAGTTAAGAAGAAAAAAAGAAGATATAATATATCATTTCAAATCTCACTAACTCTGCTAAAAAACCAACCACATTTGGTTGTCGCAAGGGTTCGGATACAAAAGCCTCTTTCTTTCCATTGACAACACAACGGACAGTGCTTTTCAGAAAAGGGGGAAAAATCGAAATTAAAACCCTAGCAAGGAAAGAATTACCCGAATGAAGTAAATCGAATTTCGCAATGCAGACCTCAGGCAAAAGAGAATCGAATTTTCGATACAGTAGATTTAGTTATAAAAAATGATAAGTGAGAAGGATTGGAAGCTCCAGACAGCAAGAAAAAGCATCCGCTGCTCTCTGACCTGAAAAAAAACAGGTCAAAAATATCCTTATTCTGAGCATCAAGGGTTCGAGCGGTATGATACCGAAATAAAAGAAAGGAAGTGGGAATTTCAGCCGATTGCGTACCAAACCACACCAAAGCTATAGCATTGAGGAGAAGAACAAGAATTGTTATTTAAACGGGTCGGTACGGGCATGGTTTTTCTGGGCATTTGGTGAAATTAAAATGAATTCACGGGTCGGATCCGATTGTCTAATGTGGGTTCGAAGGTTCGTCATATTAGAGCCATCTTGAATTCTGGAACTTGACTTGCCCTCAACTCTCAAGGCACTTGAGGATCTTCTGCATCACTTTACCGTTTGAGTTTAAATTTGAACCGTACTATCAGAAAGATCAATTGGCTCAAATCTATAATACACCGGACTTCTTTAAGATTTATGCTAATATATAGCAAACAAGGATGTAAATTCGTGCCGTGCCGTGGCTATTTATGTCGTGACTTGAGTCACGTGTCGTAACTAAGTCAAATTTTTAATTACCGTGTTGTAATCAAATTTGAAAAGACAGTCACAACACGTTAGCTACACTGTGACCACACATTTCGTATCCAAATGTGATGGATCACGTATAACTATTTTTTTCATAATTTAAGTTAATTTATTCAAAATTCACCATTCGATCAAATTTAACAATTCTAATCACGAATGACTCAAGTGATCATGTGTCATTTCGTGATGTGCCAATTTTTTAAAAAATAATCATGTTACATGAATCATCATAACACGGAACATGCAAGTCACAACACACAACCGACACATACTGACATAATTGTACCGGGCCATAACATATCCGATCATGACATTTTTACATACCTACGAACAAACCGGATTCAAAGTCAAATGGCGAGTTTATCTTCAGTATTTGAATCCGTTATTAGCTATAAATTTCTGATAGATATACTCTCTACTTTTTTTTAGCACTTTAAAGTTTAAATACACATGTGGATATTGTGTAATGTACATTCTGCTATTGTTAAATACACACTTGTATTATAAAATGCATATTTATTTCAGTATAAAACAACTATTTAGCAATTGTTATGTGTTTTTGATGATACTAAAAGTGCGTTTTGACATATATTATGTTGAAGTCCTTTTGAAATACATAGCTGTTTTATAATACATATTCAGATATTACACGATACACACTTAATTAATTATTATTGTATAATATACATTTGTTATTTTGAACTTACATGCTCACTGTCCGTATCTCCTACTGTATATAATTAAACTATTTTATAATGTATAATTGATCATTGCATACAGAATTATTGCGTAATGCACGCTCATATATTAATTTTGATAATTGGGGGTTCAAGGCTTAGAGTATGATATTTCTTTTCACAATTTTGTTGGTTCGGACAAAAGTTCATTGTTACTCCAAACTCTGTCATTTTTAGTTGAGGAGGGTTAGAATGCCCGTGCATTTCGTACTCCTAACCTGCTCTCCTATCTTAACATTCGGATCTGCGCTAAGATCCGTGCGGATGAGAGCGCTGGATCTGCGAAAAAACATCCCAGATTGCTCTCCAGTACTGCTACCCCTTTCCCGGTCGCCTCCAGTTCACCCCTCTCTCCACCCTTTCGCTCTATTCAGTGCCCCCATCTCCCGACATCCCTGTGCGACAGAGAAGAACAACCCGCTTCGCTGCTCTCTCTTCTAGCACACAACATTTCCCAGTGCTCCCTCTTACTCTCACCCTCTCTGTCGATCGAGCTCGCGCTATCTGACGAAACCCTAGATTCCGAAGAGGAGTGCTGGAGGTGCACTGTCGCAGAAGCGATCCCTCCCCCTGTGAACGAGAAACCAAGAAGGTTTCTCTCTCTGAACCCCTTCTACCCTAGGATATAGGTATGTACAAGCAATTTCTTATGTTATTTTCTTTTCTTTTTTTGCTGAATTATATCCTGACAAACTGAGGTACCGTGGAGGGATACAGAACTAGAAAATGAAGCATATTGAATCAATTGTTGACTAGAAATTCTCTTGAACTTATCACATCGTCTTGACCTTAGTGTACTGGTAAATGCACAAAACCACCTGCTGAAATTTCTCTGCAACGGTACATCAGTTGATGCTTACAACTGATGAGTAAATTGTGTTGTACAAATTTGCTTGTAGTTGTAATTATCTCAATTTGACCAAAAAAAGGTTGAAGCTTAATTGCAAATTGGGTTTAGTATGGTTTGGTTTAATAATGTTGAGGAGAGTTTGTATCTTAGAATACTGGTACTGTTAAGTACTGCTGAAATTTTAACATTGCTCAACTCCTAGTATTTGTTTCTTGTTATTTCTTTAAAGTTATTTGTATGCTCTAATTTCATCTCTTGTTACTTTTGCGCTAATAAACTAGATGGACAATTCAGAGCTAGAAGTCTAAATTGAGCAAGATGTCAATGGATGTGTATTTTGTAGATGTTGGTATATGGTCTGGGTATATGTACCATAGACCGGTACAGATTTTGCTGCGTGCAGTTGGGGCTAGTCCTAGGCCATATATTTTAGTTTTATGTTAGTTTCATTAGGGGATAGAGATTAGTGTGAGGTTTGTTGTTGTTTATAAGATAGCCATAATTATTAATTGATGTTGTTTGACAAAAAATAGATTGTTACTGTTGTATAAATGATGATTCTTTTTTTTTTGTTTACATTACTTGCTCCAGGATTAGAAAATTACATTTTTTGTTTACATTACCTCCTCTTTAAGTTTGGGCTGATTGAATTAGAAAGTAATATATTCAATCAATGCAGTACGATACAACCATACAAAAAGGACCGATTTTTTTTTAATATCCAACATTAAATAAAAAATAATATAAATGCCAAGTTTTTAAAGAATTTTAAAAATGCCCAGGCCTCGAAAATTTCAGCAGCTGAATTCTTTATATTTTTGGCGGCCGAGAAACATAATTTTTTTTTATTTGTTCGGTTTCTGACATAAACCGTTTTTCTTAGTTATATTTTTTTATTAAATTAGAAAATATATATATATATTTTTTTTTTGTATTGAAATATTAGAAATATCTTATATATTTATTTGAAAATAGATGAAATACTATATAATTTGATTTATTAGAAAGACTGCAACAAATAACTCGCATCAATATATTTTAGGCCGAATTTTTTGTATCCGTAAGAAAAATTAAAATTATATCTTTGTATTATTGGAAAAAAATAAAAATATTTTGAATCTGAGTTATTGATCTCGGTTCAAAAATTACTTCTGAGTAAATAAAGAAAATTTTGTGGTCCTTCTAGTACATTTAAATTTTAAGATATTATATCCATTTTGAAATTTTTTTTGAAAATAAATTATTTCATCAGACTTTTGTCAGAGAAATTTTTTGTTTTTTCGAAAATAGAAAAACTACAATATTTTATGTATTTACCTAAAAGTGACTTTTGAAACGGGATCAATAACTCAAATTCAAAGTATTTTTATTTTTTTTCCAATAACACAAAAAAATATTTTAATTTTTCTTACAACAGCAAAAAATCCCGACTGAAAATGTTGACCGGAATTATTTGTTGCAGTCTTTTTAGTAAATTAAATTATATAGTATTTCATCTATTTTCAAAAAAATATATAAAATATTTCTAATATTTTAATAGAAAAAAAATACAAAAATCATACAAATTTCTAATTAAATAAAAAAACCATAAATATCAAAAACTGTTTCCGACAGAAACCGAACAAATAAAAAAAAAAATTGTTTCTCGACCGCCAAGAATTTCAGCGGCATAAAGAATTCAGCCGCCGAAATCCGGGCATTTTTAAAATTCTTCAATAAACTTGGGCATTTGTATTATTTTTTATTTATGTTGGATATTAAAAAAAAATCGGCAAAAAGAATAACTGAGAGCAAAAAACCACTCAAAAGGAAGTTCCTCTCAACATTTTTCTTTATTTTGCTTTTGTGGCTTTCTTCAATTAAATAAATGAACTACACTACAACCGAAAGGAAAAAAAATTCAGAAACCAAACTTTTAATATTTTAATTTCTTAGACCCCTTTCCGATAAAAAAAATGGACTCCGTACAATGATAGTTAAAATTCCGACATTTTTATTAATATCCAAAGTTTAATACAAATTATTAATTATACCCAGACTCCCATCAATTATCGAAATATACCCAAGCCGGCCATTTTCTGGCCGGCTATGTTCCCTCCCTAAGCCGGCCAGAAAATGGCCGGCTTAGTACTTTTTTTTTTTTTTTTTAAAACTCCACAAACTCTATAAAAGAGCATCCAGAGGCAGTCGCCTTCACACATCCCGAGGCAGTCTCCTTCAGGTAATAAATTTTTTTATTTTTTTATTTTTTTTATTATTATTTTTATTTTTTTATTTTTTATTTTTATTTTTTTATTATTATGTTTTATTTTATAGATTAATTAATTGTTTACTATTTACTTAATTGTATACTATTTACTTAATTGTTTACTATTTAGTTAATTGTTTACTATTTAGTTAATTGTTTACTATTTAGTTAATTGTTTACTATTTAGTTAATTGTTTACTATTTAGTTAATTGTTTACTATTTAGTTAATTGTTTACTATTTAGTTAATTGTTTACTATTTACTTAATTGTATACTATTTACTTAATTGTTTACTATTTAGTTAATTGTTTACTATTTAGTTAATTGTTTACTATTTACTTAATTGTTGACCATTTACTTAATTGTTGACCATTTACTTAATTGTTGACCATTTACTTAATTGTTTACTATTTAGTTAATTGTTTACTATTTAGTTAATTATTTACTATTTACTTAATTGTTTACTATTTACTTAATTGTTGACCATTTACTTAATTGTTTACTATTTACTTAATTGTTTACTATTTACTTAATTGTTTACTATTTAGTTAATTGTTTACTATTTACTTAATTGTTTAATATTTACTTAATTGTTTACTATTTACTTAATTGTTGACCATTTACTTAATAGTTTACCATTTAACCAATTGTTGACCATTTACTTAATTGTTGACCATTTACTTAATTGTTCACCATTTACTTAATTGTTCACCAGTCAATTGTTTACTATTTAGTTACCTGACAATTGTTTACCATTTAGTAACCTGACAATTGTTTACCATTTTCTAAAATGTAGTTTATTTACCATGGCCTTTATTTCATTACACTATGGTGGGATGATGCTTAATAGTGCAGAAGGGGCGTATTACAACAAAGATGCAGCTCATTCATTGATGATTCCAGATGACATCTCACTTTTGGACCTGAAATCCATAGTTTACACACACACCGGTTACAACCCAGAAAGGTGTGACCTAGAATTGGCAACCCGATATTGCCATCCCTCCAGTGGAAAATTTATAGTTGCGAAACTGGTAGATGAGAGTACGTGGAGAGGCATGTTTGGTTATTTGAGGTCCTCAGGGAATTTTCTAATAGAAATATTTGCTAGAAGAGTTCCGATAGAGCCCGGGGTTGGAAGTTCGGGCTCTGGATCAGCGGCACCACATTATACCCCACAACCAGAAACCAACAGACGTGACTCCACCTTACTCCTCAACGAACCTGACCCAGAACCCTACAACTACGTCACTCCACCAGCACCTCAACGAAGACACTCAGTTGCATCCCCGCCTAGACACAACCGAGGCAGACCAAGACACTCAGTTTCAACCCCACCTAGATCCGTAAATGTGGCTGATTTACCGTTACCTCCAGTATCACCTTACCCCAGACCTGCACCAGTAGACGATGCAACATGCCCGGACTTTGAAGACATTAATGAAATACCGGAGGATGAGCTGAGGAGCGGGGATGAATTTGAGGGAGAAATGTGGGGGGATTCAGATCACTTGGAAGGTTGCGATGAAGACGGGCCGGCTCAAACAGCTGAAAGGCATACTTATGAGGGGGGCCGCTTAGTGGCCGGGCTGATACGCACCCGTTCCCAGACCTCAATGATGTTTCTGAGTTTAGAGAAGCAGATATTGGTTATTATGGGCAACGGATTAAGTACAAAGGTGAGCTGTGTGCAAACCTATATTTTAAAACCAAAGAAGACCTAATGAAGAAGGTCAGAGAGCACCATATAACTAAGAATCAGGAGTTCAGATCTTGGAGAAGTGACAGGGATCGGGTTACTCTGTTGTGCAAGGACAAGAATTGCCGTTACGAGCTTAGGGCAAAGCCGACGGGATGTGGAGACGCATGGGTTATAACTAAGCAAGACATGCCTCACACATGTAGGACCGAGAGTACGAGGGTCGACCACGAATGTCTGACGGCAGCACTCATTGCCGATGTCATTGAGAACGCCATTAAAAAGGACCCGTGTATGAGCATCCAGACGGTGGCAGACATTGTTTTGTCTGTGTATGACAAGGTGACACCTAAATACAACCGACTGTGGAGGGGCCGTGAGCTGGCAATAGCCCGGCAATTTGGGAGTTGGGAGATTTCATACAGCTTGCTGAGACCACTGTTGCTTGCAATTTGCCACAACAATCCCAACTTGATCCACCAATTTCTGACCAGCCCGGTACGGGATAAGGAAACAGGACTAATCATGCCAGGTGTTGCCCAGTTCAGAGCCGTAGCCTGGGCGTTTGGTCCATGCATTGCGGCGTTCCAGTACCTGAGACCAGTGATCAGCATCGATGCCTGCTTCTTGTCTGGGCGATACGAGGGGAGGCTTTTGATAGCTTGCGGCTACGATGCCGAGAACCAATTGTTGCCTATTGCATTTGCAATTGTACGTCAGGAGGATACTGAGAATTGGGGTTTTTTCTTACAGTGGTTGAGGAATGAAGTGCTCGGCCCGTGTAAATTTGTATGTGTCATATCGGACCAGCACAAGGGGATCAAAGCTGCATTGACAGCTGAATACGGATGGCCTCCCGAGCTCTTTGTGCACAGGTATTGTATGCAGCATGTTGCTGACAACTTAGTCACGAACTGTGGAGGAGACAGATGGTACGGATGGAGGTTCCGGGAAGGAGCAAAGAGGAAGAAGCCGAGAAGATTACAAGAGATGTTCCAAGATTTTGCTCATGTATGTCTAACTTATAACATTTCGTTTAATTATCTTATAAGAATTTTATGAAAATGAAATAACACCCATTTGTTTTTGTGCAGCAAAATCCGAAGTGCAATGCATATTTAAAGAGAGTGGGCAAAGTACGTCCTAATGATGTGATGGAGCCGTCCAATTATGAGAAAATTTTCCAAACCTGTGACGGAGGATACCGGTTTGGTATCATGACAACAAACGGCTCCGAGTCGCTCAACAATGTCTTCCGAACGAGTCGTAGATTGCCTGTTTGTGCCATTGTGGAGGATACGTTCTACACGTGCAACAGATGGTTTGTTCAGCGGCGTCAGCGAGCAATGGAATTCGAGACAATGGACAGGTTCTGTCTGACCGGGTTTTGCAGAAGATCAGAAAACATTGGGAGAAAGCTGGAAAAATGCGGGTGGTGCGTTACACGCAGGGCCAAGGTCAGTACCAAGTTTCATCCCCAAATGAGTACGTTCCTTGCACCCGTAGCGACATGGGCAACATGGAACCCACTCACAGGGAGTTCATGTATATTGTGACGCGCGGTCCCGACAGACAAATGGAATGCACTTGCAGAGGTATCCAATTAACTTCTATTCCGTGCGCTCATGTCTTAGCTGTTTGCCGTGACCGAAACTGGCAAGAGGACGACTTTGTTGCAGACTGGTATAAAACACCCTATCTTGTGAGCACTTGGAACCATGTGTTCAATCCAATTGGCAATATGGGAGACTGGCCTCCTAATCCTGGAGACAGAATCCTTCCGAGTAGTGGTTGGATTAGGAAGGGGAGACGAAAACACACCCGTCATGTAATGACGATGGATGAAATGGAAGGTAGACGAAAGGGGCATCATCCTCGCCGTTCCACTTCCGATAGGCAACGAAGAGGTATGTAACATTCATCCAAAATTAATTTTCTTTTCAATTTATACCAACTTACTAAGTAACACATGCAAATGCAGAGGCAAGAATGGCAGCAAATACGGCAGAAAATGAGCGAGTAATGGCGTCGGGAAGTGGGTCCGGAGGGTCACGGCGTAGCACAGCTACGAGCCGTTTAGATGCAGCTGATATGTATGCCGAAGCAATGGGAGAGGCGGTTGCCATAGGAGGAGAGGCGGTTGGGGTGCAAGGGGAGCCATCTGCCCAACCGAGGAGGTCCACTACTAGACGCACAACAAGGGCATCTACAAGCCAAGCAGGGCCATCTGGAGCCCAGGCCGGCCCATCTACAAGCCAAGCCGGGCCATCTGGAACCCAAGCCGGGCCATCTACTGAGCAACCAGAGCCACCTGCTAGGCCACCTCGTAGGTCATCTTTCGCAAGTGGTTTACTTCGGGGATTACCTTTTAGACGTAGCAATAATAGGTGATTTGTATGCATGTTGTAAAAAATGTGTGGACTCTATTTGCAATTTGTGTGTACTTTATTATTTTATACGAAACTTAGAAATGAAATATTTGACTTTAATAGAAATCACCTAAAACAAAAATAATGCGGTTAAAAAAAAAAAAAAAAAAAAAAAAAAAAAAAAAAAAAAAAAAAAAGGTACCAAGCCGGCCATTTTATGGCCGGCTTAGGGAGGGAACATAGCCGGCCATAAAATGGCCGGCTTGGGTATATTTCGATAATTGGTCCGACTCTGGGTATAATTAATAATTTGTATTAAACTTTGGATATTAATAAAAATGTCGGGTTAAAATGAATATATGAGATTCAATATGACCTTATTTTCTTTTTGTAAAATAATGGGAATGGATTAAATTTTATCATAGATATATAACAAAATTTTAATATCATTTGTTTATTCATGATAATATTATTCATTAGGAAAACTAAGCAATATGCATCTTTTGAAGCTAAAAACAACGAGCACATAATCTAGCAGGGCTTGGTCTTTAGCGAATACTATCACAGAGTCAAAATGTGTATTACAAACATTAATCTTTTGTAAAATAACCTCACTTATAATGTGCACTCTTTTTAATTCAAATCACAATGAAATAACTACGACTTCGGATCTAACTTAAAAATATCAGGTTCAATAAACTGTTAAATTTAAGCCTAATCAATTTATAGGTTCACCATGCTTCAGTAAAATTCAAAAAAAAAAAAAAAAAAATTGCCCGAAGAAGATTCATGGATTGGGAAGCATATACAATTGCCTCGCTCCAAAACCTGAAAAGCACCATTTTTAATAAATAGAATTTTTTTTCCTCATCTCAAAATCATCAATATTCATTATCAATTAAAAAAGTGCTAGTTTTCTAACAAAAGCTGACAAGGAGTAGTTTCAAAATAACAACACTAGAATTAAATTAGTCTCAGCTCAGTAGATAGGGTTAGTATTTGGGAAAAGGATGTTGAAACCTATTGCAAGTTAGGAATAAGTATCCTTGATTTTGCTCCTTCCTAAATTCAAGTTTAATCATGTTGGAAAATTCATTATATAGCAAGCAAAATAAGTACTAATTTTTGCAAACTAATCTAGAAAGTTCTTTTAACTTAAATGCTGTTTTAGAGTTGAAGAGATAGGCAGAGAAATCCTAGGCAGGAGATAAAAGATATTCAAGAAATTACGAGCAGCAGAAATCTCTATAATTAAAGAGGAGAAAGGTAGTGAATTGTACCTCATCTAAGAACCGCGGCGAGATTCGAGCTGCTTTGTGTTTTCTAGCAGAATCTGCCAGAAATAAAACATCATTAAATATTCACATTATAAAAAACTAGGCAAACAAGAATAACAGGGGTTTTGAGGAAATGTAATATTTCTTGAAAAATGTAAACCCTCTCCTCCCTACTTCCCCAAAATGTATCTAGGTATTTTTTTAAGAAAGAGGGTAATTGAATACACATTTTGGCCTTCAAGTTAAGGGTGATTAAATTCACAGCCCAAAACCACGTGGACACAACCAGTGAATTAAGATTAGGCAAGATTACACAGAAAAACTTGTTTGATAAATACAGTTACATAAGAAGAAAAAAGGTCAACTTGGTAATTTAAAAAAAAGTAATTAATGGCAATATAAATGACCTATGGTGCTTTCAAATTTGAGGATTGATAAGTTAAAAGAAGACATTTTCTCATGCAATTGGTATATAGGCTGTTATGGTCACACATTTGCAGGCACAACTTGATACCACACAAGGTTTTGCATCAAGTAAATATTCTTTTCTTCAGAAAAGTACAACAAACATATAAAAGAAAACTTGAAATTACTTCTCGAATGTACTGTGCAACTGCCTTGCACCCTTCAATTGCTAGCTGCATCACATTTTCAAATGTGTCCAATGGTAACTTTGCGTCCATCTAAAATAAAAAAATGAAATAATTCATCACTATAATAGTATAATTACAAGAAAAGCAAATGATGAGTATCGGGCTTTTTTCTCAAGGCTACAAAATACCAAGAGAATATGCCAATCTGCAATGGTACCAGTAATAGGCAGAGTTAAGACTACTGGTATATATAAAACAACTTGAGAATACCTGCAGTAGAGTAACTTTATCCATCTTTGCAAGTATGCCTACAGTCACATCGGGTCCACCAGCACTATCTTCAGCATAATTCAAATCTGTCTTTCACAAGGTAAGTGAGTCCACATATTCTTTTACAGTAAGTTATCAGGGATATGAAAATCCATACAGAGGATTCGTGCACATACCAGTAAGGGTCTGGCATGGTACAATTCAGGGCATTTCTAATATTATTGGGCTGAGTTATTAGCAACAAAACAAAAGGAGCACATTCTGGTACTGGTAGTAATCAAAACAGTATTGAAATGCAGTACTGAAAGAAAAAGAGAAACACAAAACAATGAACAAATAAACAAAAGCCAAAAGAGTGATTAGAATGTTGTACCAAGTAAAGGTGTAGTACAAAGATACCCTGCACTACAAGAGGTGATGATGTCACGCATTGGTACGCCAGCATCAGCAAGTGCCAGTGTAGCAGCATTAATACATGCTGATCTCGTTCCTGTTTGAAAAATACCAAGCAGCTATTTATGTTGTCACAGAGAACAGAAAAATCAAGAATGACAGCACTGGTACAAACAATTGGATTATCTAGTATCTGCACACTACAGGTGTATACCAGTTGTTATTAGCCGTAATTGAGTATATACATATTAGCTACAGACACTTGATCTTTGACGTACTTGCCACAGGAAGCTATGTTTGCATCAGTGACAATAAAACTTGACTACTTTGAGGCGTACCAATGAAATTTATGCATCACAACTCACAAGATTAATTTTGACACATATTATAAAGCAGGTATGATCACTCCTCAAGACAAGTAATAAGCAATATTCTTTATGGTATAAGTGTATACAAACAAGGAAAGAATTCATCAAACACAATATATTATCTAACAGAAAGACCAGAGTAGCATATTACCGCCATCAGCTTGAAGTACTTGGACAAATATGTCAATCTGCAAAAGAAACACAACAAATTGTTTTAGAATTTTTTTTTTGTAATAAAAACTTCCGCTACTAAAACAAAAAAAAATTCTAAGTTGCCATAATAAAAACACTGACTTGCGAACGTGGCATTAATTTCGTTAATATGCATGCCTCCATAGTTTGGCGAATAACTAGAGATATTTCAGTAGATCTCCTGCATGGAGCACATCAAAATCAGAAGAAAAGATAAAATTAAATAAAATTGATCCACTCTACTAGAGATTCCCGCTGATTTGACATATAAGCCCTAAAAAAATCTGAGCTATATCACAAATCTCGTAAGTGTGGCAAAAATAGACGGCGAACCAGAAAAAAAAGGTCCTGAAAAGGCATTACATTCTCTCCTTGTTTTCAACACATACATTGTGGTGGATATTAAAAAAATTAAGAGATGATTCTGACATATTCTTTTAGATCCATATCAATGTCTTATAGATTCACAAATAAATTATTTTTGTGTTTTGGTAGCACAAACATGGTATACTTTAAACTTCTGCAAGATACAGGTAATGATTTGAGCTAAGTACAACAATTTGAGTTTTGCCACCAGTACGGCTGTAACAGTTGTCCAGTGTAGAAATACTGATCTACACTGGTACAGAACAAAAGCTTCCCACCACAAGCATGAAATAAAACTGAGAAATAAGACACACAGGTACAGCATTATGGCATTGAACTTGACACGATTTCTTAAGGTAAGATAAAAATATGAAAATAAAAACATAAAATTATATGAAAGAACAAACCTATCGCCCTTAGGCCTTCTAGTCCGATCACCTGTACTAAAATTGGCCATGCTATACTCACACCGCACCTGCATGCATGTACTTCACAAAATAAAAATATAGAAAGGAAAAAAATGTAAAAAGTACAATCAAATTGTATAAGATTTAAAGCATTTGAATCAGTACCAGAGCTTCATTGTTGTTCATCTGTTGGCCTTTATTTTGTATCTGAAAGGAAGAATTTTTCACTTAGTAAGGTTAATCTTTGTAAAATTAGTATCAATTTTTTCACCTTTTCTCCGTCCAAATTTTTACACTGCCAGCCTAAATATTTAATTAACCATAGAAAATGATACCTTACAATACCACAAGTTATAGAAATTTTATAAAAACAGAAGCAAAATGGTAGCACAAATTTTGAAACCTAAAAAGAGTCCAAGAATTGTCAGTATAAAGTAGGTGCTGGTGCGAGGAAGTACATAAAAGATGCTTATCTCAGCAAACTCACAACTCCCTCAGCTAAGCATTTTAGCAAACACAAACTGTGCATGGAAAAGATGGAAAAATTAAACAGATGTAATTCAAACCTCTTTTGGACCATAGACAGCTGCAATAACTCGTGTGTTTCCCATCTCAAAAAGAGCGGATCTGCCATTATCAATTAAAGACATCATAAACAATACAGATATAGAAATTATATTTGCTGGGTCTAGATTGGTTACATAACATACCCATCAGCCTTAGATACTACTCCAATTTCTCCCTTTAGATGCCTCATCTGTATACAAATAAAATAATCTCTTCAGTAAACAGCATTCAACTTAGTTCGATAACATAAAATAGAGTTAAGGGGTTAATCTCACATTCATCGTCCCATTTACTCACGAACTTAGAGATACACAGAGAGAGAGAGAGAGAGAGAGAGAGAGAGGCGTACTTCGGTGGGACGGCGACCGTCGATGCGGAGTCCAGTGAGAGGATTAACATACTCCATGATTTTGGATTGAGAGCGAGGAAAGGAGAGCGAATCGGATTTCAAAAGGGGTTTTGGTTTCTTGAAGGGTTTTAGGAGAAGGGGAGGAAAAGCTGTGGCTTGTGGGCAGGGTTGGGGGCGGTCCCATACCCGTTCGATCCGCATCAAGATTCGTGTTCACTAATCACGAATCCTAAGTATTCCGTGCGAATCGTGAAGCAGATCAAGTGCACGCGAATCTTGATGCGTATCGTCGGACAGCGGACCCGAATGGGGCATCGTACCGCCTCCAATTCTGTGGCCTGTGGGCTGTAACCTGTAGGCTTTAGATAATTGCAAGCGGGTTGGATTAATCTGAAGCCCGACTAAACAAGAATGGCCCCGATAATCTATTTCAACCAGGAACAGGTGTTCAACGGTCAGTTATTTTTTCGGTTTCATCCGAATTAATATTCGAGTAAAACGATTTATTTTTTAGTTTATTTTGATAATTCAGATCATGTTTGAAGAGTAAGTGGTGGAGTAAACAAAGAATAAATTTAAAGGATTATAATGGAGTAACATCCAACTTATTCTCCTAAAAATAAAAAAAATTTCTCCTCAAAAACATCCAACTTATAATTTTCTCTCTTCTTCAGAAAAAAAAGAAAACTTATAATTTTCTCTCACCAATTTACTCCACCAAGCTCCAACTAAACATGATTAATTCAATCTATCTTAACTTGGAGTGAGCAATTTAATGTGGATTAACTTTACTCCACAACCAAACATGACCTCAGATTTTAATTTACAGTTTGATTTTGACAAATTAAATAAACTGAAATATTAGCAAATATTATATTAATATTTTGACAAGTTAATACTTTTACTTTTTGTTACAATTTTTTCATATGAATTCAGTTTAAACAATTTAAATGTGGTTCATTTAATTCAGTTTATAATTAATTTGATTTGGTAATTTGGTTAGGTTTAATTCTCATTTGTACGTCTTTCATTTAATTTATTTATTGCTGGCTGATAATCGTTTTATTAAAGAAAACATGAAAGGAGGTCAATACAATATTTCTTAACAAGCTTGTCATTTTTTGTATGTAACTTTCCTTTTTTTACTTCTTTGAGAAAAATATATCTTTTATGTTTAACTAAAAGCAAATTAAGGGCTACCTAAGTGAGGCACAGAAATTTCTCTCTCAAACAAAAAAAAATGAGCCACAAAACAAAAAATGTGAGAAGATGCCACATATATATACCCAAAGAGGAAAAACGGTATAACTACATTTGTTTGTTTGTTTTTTTAATTGAGAAGTCTTCACATTGGTACCAAACCAAACACCAAAACCATTTGAGATAATTGGCAATAAATTTTTCTAGACAACTTGCACCCAGGCTGCTTTGCTGGGGACACCACCAGCTACCACAAAAAGATAATAATAGCCCTGTGGCGCAATGTTGGCGGTCGGAGGTGCCGTCACCGTCACCTGAGTTGGCGCTCCCTTGCGGTACTGCGTGATATTCAAAATCAGCAATCGCTGACTCATTGAGAACCCGTGAGTTGTGTACGGTGGTGCGTACATTGTCACCATCACATGGGGCTGATCTACGGGCACCCTCGGCATAGAGAACTGGAAGGTGAACGGTTGGCCGTACCTCATGCCACCGGTGATGGACCTCTCGGAGATTGCCGGTCTGTCAGCCGCTAGTTTTGGTTCGAGGTAAGGAGGTGTGAAGCGCTCAACTTTCATCTCAGTGGGGAACATGGTGGTGTCTCTGAAGTCGTACCTCTGGTTTGTGTTGCCACCTGCAATCATTATAGTCGCATCGGGAAGCACGGCGCTCGTCGAGTGGTACATCCTTGCAATGTTTGTCGCTTTAAGTGCTCGCCACCGTCGGCCTATCGGTTCGTTAGGTTTGTATATGAAGGGGGTTAGAACCGGAGATCTGGCAAATGTCCTGGACATAAAACAAATATATATATATCTGAATTTCTATTTTTGTACCGGTTTTAGATTTCTTTTTATAGGTTGAAATTTTTTATGTACCAGCCAGAACAACCCTTGCTAGCTCCATTGAGCATGAGCAGTTCACTTGTTGGAAGGATGAGGAAATCGCCCATGGTACGCGGTGCCGGCATGTCCTCCTTTGCCCACTGGGCAGCAGGATTGGTGACGCTGATGCGATGACAATCCTTTAGCGCATCGGGGAACCTGCCATTAGGAGCTTCGTCTTTGAAGCATTTCTTGTAACCGCCACCACAGACGATAACCTGATGAAAGAACAAATATAACAATCAATCATGTATGAAGACTTGAAGAGTAGGGTTCAAATGCCTGATGTTTTTCATGCTTCAATCACGTTTTACATTTTTAATTCAGTTTTCAAAATCTCAACCGTGGATTCAAACCGCTTAACATGATCTCCTTATTAAAATGTGCTCAGGGACCAAATTTTATATTTTTTGAATTATTTTTTAAGTAAAAATAAGGATCTAGTTGTTTTATTCATTGCTCAAGGCAGAATGTTAAAAGGTTTCGAATTGAAACCCGTTACAAATTGGAGAAGTGAAAGGATTCAATTTGATTGAATCACTTTAGAAAGATACAAAATCACTGTATTAAACTATTTTTAATTTTTTTTTTAATTTTAACTTATTTTTTTCAGAAAGATACAAAATCACTGTTTTTGGATGGTCCATAATCTTCTGAAAATTAATTAATTAAATATGAAATTTACAGACCTCGGCTTGAATCGGCTGGCCAGGCGTAGTCTTACGTAAATCAATGGGTAAGAGTGCAGACATGCCCGAGGGAGGATAGGTGCGTGAAGTGAGCCCGTCTTTCAAATTCGGTAGCTCGCGTACAATCTTGCCGGTGGTCGGGCTCATGATGACGGCGCGATCATTCGCAAAGATAAACAAGTTGCCATCGGGGATGAGGTGGACGAAGGGGTAGAGATTATTCTCACTGTCTTCTGTTGTTTCTTTAAAGAACCAAAATACACTGACACCTCGATTCATCTTTCCCTGCTCCGGGATGAGCTCGAAGCTGAAAGCACGGCGTGCACCGAGCACCATCGCCTTACCATTTGGCAGTGTTACCTGAGTACCATACCTGCATCAAAAAAACTAAGAGAATTAATTGAGTATGTGCTTAGATATCTATATCAGGCAAGTATCCATAATTAAAGCTGCTTAATTTGCAGTATATAAACTGGAATTAGGTTTTTTCTAAAGGGCTATGGACAAATTTTATGCAAAGTCAGGTTTAAATTGTTCGATATGTATTAGAATTTGTGCAGATGATATAAAACTTATTATAAATTTAAACCGCCCGTATGAATTTTGATACAAATTAGATGGATTAGGACCGGCTTTGAATTAGACTTTGTTTAAAGCTCTTTGGACAAAATCCCCACCCATATAAATTGAGGGGTCAGGGCGTTTCCGTGAGCATCTAGTATGAACTGTTCAATCTGTATTAAGATTCATGTTTGATCTGATGTGCATCATGAACCATTTATATTAAAATCCACTCGGTAAATCTAAATGGTGCTCAAATCTAGTATGAACGTGGTCAAACACGTGGATAGGATGAGAAGGAGTTTTCTGTGGAGGGGAAACCAGCGATGCAATGGTATCAATTGCTTAGCAAATTGGGAATTAACGTGTGCTCTAAAAAGCAATGGAGGCATGGGTATCTTGGACCTAAATCGCCAGAATGAGGCATTGTTGCTCAAATGGATCTGGTGGTTGCAACAATACCCTCACGGTCAATGGGCCCAGACTCTCGGCCACCTATATGGCATCACTGATGAGATAAGCCTGGCACAACATGCGTCGGATTCCTTTTTCCTAAAAGATCTGGCAGCCCTACAGCCATTCTATACTGACTCGGCCACGACGCAGCAAAGTCAAACTCAGCGAGTATGGAGGTGGAACAATAATGGTATGTTTACGGTGGCCTCGGCGTACCTGGCTCTTCATGACACGGGAGTACAGTCCTCATACCACAATGCTCTCTGGAAGCTCAGAGTGCCAATGAAAGTGAGGGTATTTCTCTGGCTGCTATTGTCTAACAGGATCCTGACCCAGGAAAACCTTATCAGACGTGGCTGTCAGGTTAACACGGGCTGCAGGATGTGTGATAGCCTCGAGGTAGAAACATCGAAGCACATTATGTGGACTTGCCCGCTTGTCAAGGGGTTCTGGCAGGGCCTGTGTGCACAGTTAAACCTACCAAGGCGGACAGAACTGAACTTCGATGAAGCATGGCGGAACGGCCGCACGAGTTTGCAGGGAAGGGCTAGACATAGGTGGGATTCGGCATGGGCGGGAGGCTGCTGGACATTGTGGAAAGAGAGAAATAGAAGAACATTCTCCGGAACGAGCAAACCAGTGCGAATATTAATAGATGAAACTACAACTAACCTACATAACTGGGAACTCTTTGTGTGAAAAGCTAAGGGGTAGGGGGGTGCGGGATCAGGCAGGAGCATACTGCGTGCTTCTTGCAATACTTTTTTCTAGTTAAATTTCAATTATGAGCTATAGGGCACTGTACTGTACATTATAAAATTTTCTTAATATATTTCGTTGCCGACAATTGTCGACAACCTTCAAAAAAAAAAATCTAGTATGAACTGTTCAATCTGTATTAAGATTCATGTTTGGTCTGATGTGCATCATGAACCATTTATATTAAAATCCACTCGGTGAATCTAAGTGGTGCACAAATCTTGACGGGATCGAACAGCTCCGACCAGACATCAAACCGCCCCCTTTCCCATAAATTGAGTAGGTGTTGTGGATAATATCAACATATCACAGTTTAATTCACACTTACCATCTTCCCTTGAACAGAGCATTTGGATAGTCACTCCAATCACAAGTAGGGCAGGGCTTAAGCCACCGCACGGATCGTTCTCCCAACGCGAACCCTCCAGAGTTTATCAGCGTCCCGTCTGGAGCAAACCCACCGGATGAGCACCATGGATCCGTTTCAATCTACATTGAAAGCAAGATACGACTAATTAAATACGCGCCATTCCTTGAATTTGAAATTTTGAATAGGTTAATTATTTTAGCATACATATGGTAAATTTACTTATAAGATATATATTTAAAACATATTATTTAAATTGTAGATATGTTCTAAAGAGTGAGGCTACGGTGTTATGCATAGCACGGATTGGGTCCGTGCTACGGTTCAAAATTTGACTTTTCAAAATCTTAACGGTCGATCCGAACCGTTCAACATGATTATAAAATGAATATGTACTTGCAAACCAAATTTTACATTTTTTCGAATTTGTTTACTATTTTTTTAGATAGGCTGTTTTTGGATGGTCCACAATGTTCAGATCAAGTGATTTTCGAAAAAATAGTAAAAAAATTCGAAAAAATGTAAAATTTGGTTTGCATGTACATATTCATTTATAATTAATCATGTTGAACGGTTCGGATCGACCGTTAGGATTTTAAAAAGTCAAATTTTGAGCCGTAACACGGACCCAATCCGTGCTATGCATAGCACCGTAGCCTCACTCTGTTCTAAATATGTATAGCTTGTATCAAATTAATTTGGGTCGATTTGAAAGACGTATAATCTTCTATTAAATAATTTTAAATTTGTATCAAATTAATTTTTATACATATAATCGACTCAAATTTTATACATGTTCTATCTAAATAATTAAAAAATACATCTCAATTTTAATTTCTTATTTTAAAAATATTTTAGATACTATAAAGAATAAATGCATCATAAAAATTGAATGTACTCTGAAATTAACTCTCGAGTATATTAAACTATGGTAATTTGTACTGTAAAAATGAAATGAAGACTAAGCAAGACCTTAAGCTCGCGTATCTTCCCGGTATTGTAATCGAACTCGGCCGAATGAGCAAAGCAATCTAGTTTAGCGTTGGTGGCATTCGAGGTCTTACGGCAGTTGCCATTTGGCAGCTTCAGCAAAGAGTTCCCTAGTGCCACGGTATCGATCATGATGGCCTTTCCGTGTTTTGCAATTGCCAAATGCATGCAGTTCACCCCCGTATTGTTGCTGATTATCTCGTATGACCCCGCAAAGCCGTCTGCCGGGTTCGGTGCGACCACGACGCCTGTCCACTTTACCTTCTGGGTCCTGGTGGGGACCGGCATCAACAGGGAGTTTCCTGCTGCCTGCTGCTGAAGCTGGCTCTGCGCCGGGTCGAATTTGTATTTAGGTTCCGGTTCAGTATTCGGCATGTACCCAGGGTTATCAGAGAAGTCTGCACCGGGGGTGGGATTGAAAGATTCAAATGGAAATGGGAAAAATTCGGATCCTTTTGCGAGCGGCGCTGCCACGAGGAGCACCACAAATGCCAGAACGGCGGTTTGTAGTGGAGAAGCCATACGAGGAATTTTATTTTTCATGGATTAACTCGAATCGATACAAGGTTTGATTTATGTCACTGATCACTATCAATGCAGATAACTATTCCCAATTAATTGTTCAATTGGGGTTAGCTATCTTTTCCTATTTCTATCCCCTCTTCTCCCTGTTTCTTCTCTGGCAATTGATACCATGCTCATCTTATAATAGGCAAATGTGTTGATTGGCGTGGTTAAATCCCAACGGTATTTCTCTAAATTCAGAAGGTGGTCAGTATTCCTGCTACCAAGAAACTCAATGTTTCTTTCAAAGTTTCCAACAGCTAATTAAGTTACAGTTAATTTTGTCATGGTTACTAGGTAAATTGCCATCTCAGATTAAAATACTGTTAGACCGTTTGTCTTTCTATTTTACCCCAACAATGCTGTTTTAAATAGCTGGAGTCAGCTGTGTTTGCTACAAAAGAAATAGAAATCTTTTCACCAGTCACTTGATAGTATGTCAGTATCTAATTTTGATATATTTCTCTGCAGCTTCAAATATATTTGGTTCTATGCAGGAGAAGCATGTATTGACAACAGAATTAATTTGATGCTATATGACAATGAAGAAAATAATTATTAAAAATAGTAAAGTAAAATTATAACTGTATTGCCATAGTTTTAATAAGTTATGCATTTATATAAATTGAGATCATTTCATCACTGACCAAGTGCCAGTAATTGAAGGCCGAAGCAACAGACTTAATTTGTTGGATACAGGGCCTTGGGCCTTATGTTAATTTTTGGTTTTAGTGCAATAATTTGATCTTGAACCAATTGTATTGGACCTTGATCAAGAGATAAACAGTCATCACCTATATATAGTACAACTTCATAAGCAGGCAGCAGCTGTGTATTAAAATTTGTAGATTAATAATCAAAATATCTTAAGTTGACATTTGTATGGATTTTTTTGTAACAGATCTATTGCAAAAGTCAGTAACAGTTTATTTAATTTGAAAGGAAAAAGTCAATGCTAATTTGCAAATAATAGAAACATTATCTTTTTGCTTGCACGTTGGTACCAATTGGAGTTTATTAGAGAAAAAAGCATCTTTAAAAAAAAATTATGTATAGTGCATTTATACTGGACCAGGTAGGATCTAGAGAGAGGCCAGCAATTAATGCATTCTACATTTTTTTCCTTTTAAATACGTGGTCATTAGGAGACCTTTAAATTAAAAAAATTATAAAAGCATGGACTTTATTCAACATGACTTTTTTAATTAATTATAGAACCCATTAGATTACATAATATGAATAACGAATAGAAGTTCAGTAAAATTTCATAATATATAAGTACAACAATTATATACGTACCTAAATTAACTGAAATCAATCACACTATTCAACAAACAAGACCCATGATTAATTTTTCAGGTCAACCCCTAAAGAAAAGTCCTAGTTCGAAAAAGACATACATACATACATACATACATTGAAAACCGGTCTTTGATCTAGTGACAAAAGACAGTGTTCTCCATGTATAAAGTTGTATATTCGAAATTCCAATGAGAGATCCTTTATAGATATTAAACAATTAGTAATTAGCTTGACTCCCAACCTCTTCACAAAAAAGAAAAAAAAGAACAGATATACACATATAGTAAATTAATTTATCTGAAATAAGTTTGTTGAGTATGCAACGTGCACTCAGCATCTATATATTCGGTTTAATTTTTACAACACCAAAACGAAAAAAAAGTTTAGGTTCCTTGGAGAAACTTTGAATTCGCAATGATCAAATCAACATGTGGATAAATACCTACATTTTTTATACCTCCATTATTTATATCTTTATTTTCAAAACTTTAATAACTTAAAATTTAAAACTTAAATATCAACATAAAATACTCGATCGACATATATAGTGGTCTACTGAGATTAACGCAGGTTGTTTGCAATTGTACAAATGTAGAAGACATATTTGCAAATTTTAATGTTTTAATTGTTCAGAATATGATCAGTTGGAACAATCTCAGCTGGAATACCTGAGCCAAGCAGCCAAGTTGTGTATTGTCTTTTTATATGTAGAAACCAATTAAATAGCAAGTTCAGCTGAGAAATGTTATACTTTGCCATACACAATAAACAACATTTGTTTCAAGACAAGCTAGTGGCATAGTTCTTTTTTTTTTTTTTCTTTATTAAAATATATATGGTGTTCATACTATTTTTTGTAACGATATATATATATACATGACATACATATATTAGCTAGCATATGTATATACTTTCATTTGACATAATTAATTGCATCATAGCTGCTATCCAGGTTGGGCACAAGGCAAAATGGGCTTTGATTTGGATACATACATGCAACAACTGGACTTACATGCAAGTTGCTCCTTTTGCATTAACTGGACTAACAACCCCACTTGCTCAAGTGCATGTTTACTTTGCATGCATGGCCAGGCATATTTGTACGTGGCTTCAAGTTCTAGAATCTTCACCTTTCTCATATATATTTGTATTAATTAATTTGATGAAGAGTTGAAGCTAACTAGCAAGTGGTGAAAGTTGGTTAATTAGAAATGATGATAAGGCTAACTTTGCAATTGACCCCTTCATCTCCGTTTTATTACTTTCTATTGAACTTTGCGTCTTAAATTGTAAGCATATAATAATGAAACAATCATGGTTTTAAGTTTAAACCAAATATGATACGCATAATTACCAGCGTAAAAGTATTAACTTGATAACACGCGCGTGCGTGCGCGCGTACTGAATATTTATTAGAAGGCAGGGATAATTGCCTATGAAATGCAATATTAAATCTGAGGGGTTTATACCAAACAAAACAAGCTAATTAAGCAGCTTTTACTTAATAATTAATGAGTGCAACAAATTAAATCAAATCTGTTGTTATAGTGGTATACTATATATATATATATATATATATATATACTCAAATGCTGTAATTAATTTGATTCGGGTGTAGTTTTTAATTCAAAACCGGGAAAAAGTAAAATTTTCTCCTAGCTAGTTGAAATCTAGTACAAAAATGAAGCTCATATAGTACATAGTATAAGAACTAATATTTTAGTGCAAGTAGAGGGACCAAAAGCATATTTTGATGCAACTAGAACTAGCTTAACAAATTGGCTTCCCTCTTCATTAATTACAGTCTAAAAAAGACCAACTTCATATTTTTTTAACCAAAAAGTGATTAAGGTACTTTTGCAACAATTATAACATATCAAGACTGAGGCGCTACCACGTCGATGAATTTTTTCTATGATTCAACTGATCTGAGATGTAATTTAGTTGACGCCTGGTCGACGAATAAGGTATGGTTGAACAAGATTAGTATCAGTGTTGTTTTCATGTTTTTTATTGGGAATTTTTTATTATTTTATATTTTTCGAGCTTGATCTTAATTTGATTTACATTAATTGTAAATCTATATGTTTTATGTTTAATGAAAATTGGTGGTGTTGGCCATGTTTTACATGTATATATAGAAGGATAATATGACAGAAATTATATATATTGCACTAAGATTCATGAAAACAAAAGAGCTCCATGAACAGTAAAAATAATGAAGAAAAATCAACAAGTGGAACATATCTGATGGAAATTAAAACACTTAGCACAAGAGAAATGTGAACTCGCTTAATTTATTTTGTAAAACCTATACTACAATGCTTCGCACAGTTTTAGATATTAATTGCAATGTTTTATAAGCATTGTTTCGGTAAAATAAATGCGGCATTGATTATATATAACAGCTTCTATGTTCGAATAATGTACAGAATTAACATACATGCAAAAGTTTCAAAAGTATGAACCATAAAATTAATATAAAATCATTCTCGTTATAGTGATAACAGAAATCATTAGATATAGATCACAATCTTACTTTTAGATTTAGCTAATATACAAGCAAAAGCTCATAGATGCTTTTCAACAATTAATTTTTGCATCATGCCTCCTACACTATATGAAGTTATGAACACCAAAATTGAAAGTAATTAATGTAATTCAAATCTGCATTATCCAACATTTCTCCACCTTTTGAAGATATATTCTGATGCATTTTCATAAATGAGCTTACAGAATCTATCTAATATCATCAATTAACTAATTAGAGGAGCTAGCTTAGTGTAATCCTTGAAAATTAGTATATGACATCCAATACAAAATTAATCTAACTTCATATATATATATCCCTCGTCAAATAGAAAACAAATGAAATGAGCTCCCGTTTCACCATATTTCATTTCTTCATTGCACAGCTCCAGTAGATGTTATTTAATTAACAAGCGAAGAAGTGAAAGAAAAAAACCCAACTAAAATAATTACACAGAAGATATAAAATGTTTGACATTGCATCTCATTCTACCAAAAACTAGGACATTGAAGCCAATATACGTATATAGTGCTATATATGTTACTTCGTACGTATATTCCAGCTTATAAATGCAATTCTTGCCATAAAATATCAGCTTCATTTTGTGATTATGCATGTATCATTGTGAAGAAATTTTCTTTTGCAACCAAACATGGTTTTATGTAGGCAGCCCAAATTTCAAGAAGTATCAATTTTTTCAACAGTTCTGAGACAAGCTGGTAGACACTTTGAGGCATCTAAATTGCACACAATTAAATTTCACAATTTCAGTTCTAGATCTAAATCTTGCGTATCGCTCGAATCTGAGTTCAGGCTTCGTGATTCTATTGACCATCTTCTGTCATAGTCTTGTACAAAATCCTAATCAACAAGAAAACAATTTTTCTGTAAGTCACTAATAATGTAATTCTGCTATAATTTTTCAAGTCTTCAGAAATTAACAGCTGTTCATGCAACTGAAATCTTGCTCCCATGCATAACAGAAAGAAAAAGATATCATAACATTGGACATACAAAGAGAGATGGTTTATGAGACATAGAACAAAAAAATGTGCTCGAAAAACTATATCGGGTTTTGACGTACCTCTCGATCTCCCTCGAATAGTGGTAGTGTGACAGCAGGATGGCCATGAACATTGGTTTGATATGTATTACAAGGTGCACTCAGTAAAGGCCTGAGAAACATGAAATGCACATTAAGTTAATTTATTGTACTATTGCATTGCAAATAAAAACATTGGAAGCATATTTGAAGTTCAGTTTTGTATTTGCAAATATAAGCACTACCTGACCGTAAGAGATGTAGATTGGGCCTCACTGTAGAATGCTCCTCTTGTTGCACCTCCCAATGACATCTAAAACATGAAAAATAGAGAAATTCCATATGAAACATATATAGGAAGAAATTGATAGATCATATATTTTGAAGTTTACTACATAATTATTGAAAGGAGTTCCCTTCAATCTTGAGACATATTGTTCGATACATGAAATGCGGTTCGATTGGAAACAATGTTATTTTCTCCAGAACTTAAATCAGAATTTAGGGTTTTAACTTTAAGTCAAAATTCATCCTTTCAGGATATGAAGCAGTCATCACAAACATAGATATATCTAATATGATGCCTGTGTCCTATTTGAAAACTAGAATATAGATTATGACTTGTGAGAATAATGAAATGATCCTTGTCCTATTTCATAAAAGAATGAAAAAGCTGGATAATTTTCCAGTTTAGTTTGATTTTGATTGTATAAATTGAAGCTGAGATTAACTCATGAAGTAATTCTAGCAAAATTAATGAGAGTAAATAATGACAGAGAAATAAACATATATATAAAATTTCTAGTAAAAAGATACAAATTTCGGTTATAATATATAGCTTTGAGGTAAGATCTTTATATTACTTTTAACATGCTAATATTTATTGCTTGAGTAAGACACTTCTCTAAGCTAAGATGAACTTACAGGTACAGTGGTTCGTGCAGTGTAAGTTTGAGAAGGGGGTAAAGATACTGGTACTGGAACTCTTGCATCAGACTGTTCAATTAAGGCAACAAATAAAGATATATAGTTTTGCTTTATCAAAACAATTTTTTAAGTAAAATTTAAATACTTCCAAATTATAAATTGGGAAAATACCATATTGAGGTTACTAAAAGGAGATTGAATTGAAGGGGGCTGGTACTCGGCCATCTCACTTTGAAGTCTGATTTTCTCCAGTTGAGCAACCCCGAGTCCCCTCTGCGGTTGCCTTTGCTTGTCTTTCTTCCCTTTCCTTGAAGAACTACCACCACTGCTACTGCTACTACCCCATCCATAGTTGCTCCTATCCATCTTTTTAATTTATTTCTCTCCTCTTCTCTGTATTTTGTGCTCTTGGTTGTAGGTGGTTCAACTCTCAATAGAGAATAGACCTAGCTAATTAACCTTTGTTTATGGAGGTCAAGAAGTGATGAGAGAGAGAGAGAGAGAGAGACCAATATCTTCTCTTTTGAGAGCCAATATCTCCCTTTTAAAGTGAAAGTGATGGATCTCCAATTAACATGGCTTCATAAGGGAGGAGATTTTGCCACTTCATCATGATCAAACAAAGAATAAATATAATGGAAGGTTTTGCCAAAAGTTAGGTTTTGCAAAGCTGGAAAATATTGTACAACTATAGTTTATTAGATTTACTCCTGTTCTTATATATTGCCTTCTACGTTTATTTTGTGTGGTTTGCATGTTGCCATTTTTATGATTTGTTTATGGGTTCCCATGTGATGCAAACAGGATTCTGTAACTAAAAGACTCTTTGTTGATTTGTCAAACATGATTAAGGATCTTCTTAATAAAATAATACAAAATACTAGCTGCACGCAATGCAAATAACTAAGAACCACATATGATCTGAAATGCAGTGCAATATAAATACTAGCTAGTGTGGTATATTTCTAACACTTTAGAAAGTTTAGACAAGAAATCGTCTCATTTGATTTGTTGGAAATCATCAAGAGATTGGAAATCAATATTTTGTCCTGTTAATCTTTATTCATTTTTTCTTACATTAATTAATTGAACATGAAATTGGCTCAATACTTTGTTTAATTTATATTATTTATAGACATATATATCTTGTTTTGTATTATGTGTTGTTAATCGCCATTTAATTAAATAATTAATTAATAAATACATTTAATAACATATATATAAAATTAATGACTCTGATCTGCTGATTTAGTCAAAAGATCATAATCTCAACTATGTTATCTTTCATCAAAAAGATATATATACGAACTACATTTAGCATGATATATAACGTCATTATGCCAACATCATAATCATATAAAACTCACAATTAATACATATTGTTGGAAATAACGGTAAACGATTAGCTTTGAATTTTAATTTTAATGTTGCGGAAGCAAGATAATTTAAAGATCAACCGGATTTGCTTTATATATCTGTGCTATATTTTTTGACAGTCCGTCCTGAAGTGTATTCCAGTTTTCTATTCTACATATATGTTAAAAAAGGTCATATAGGATAGAAAGAATCAGTCAAATTTTTGCTCTAGTAACTAAAGATAATGTTTTGTCTATATGAGATCGCATATTTTGTAATCCGAATAAGAGATCATTTATGAATATTTAAAGTTAAAAAACCTGTCTTAAAAGTTAAAAGTGATGACACTGGATCGATCATTGCCATAACTTTTAATGAATCCTGCGATCAAAATCAAACGATAATATTACAAATGAAAAAATGATTTCTTCTCAAATTTGATATATATATATGTCCGATTTTGATCGGGTATATGCATGCAAAGTATGAGACATCATTATCATACCTCCATATTAATATTGATCAACAAGTGATTGAGAAACCACTTTTATATTTAGTAATATTTAGTAATATGAAAAGAAGAAGCGATGGAAACGAGAATCAGACTTTGAGTCAATGGCATTAATTGTCTTTCGTGTAGAATAGATCGTAAGTAGATTCAAAACTCGGATATAGGATCTTTTATGAATATTAAAATTTAAACAGTGGAGCCTTTATTAGTTTATTTTTCTCTAAAAAAAATAAGTGATGGAAGCGAAATAATCCAAAATAAGTGAGCCCTCCTCTCTCAATCTATATATGTATAGGAGGGATCCACTTACACTATTTTTTAGTGACACCGGATTATATCCTACATTTTTAAAGTTCAAACAATCGATCCAAATTGTTCAACATGATGGATATATTAAAATGTGCTTGCAGATCAAATTTTACATTTTTTTAAATTTTTTTACTATTTATTAAGATGGGTACAAAAATTCAATGGTCTGAAAACAACGATTTTGTAAAATACTTAATAAATAGTAAAAAATTCAAAAAAATGTAAAATTTGATCTGCAAGCACATTGTAATACATCCATCATGTTGAACAATTTGGATCTATTATTTGAACTTTGAAAACTTTGAAAATGTGAGGTGTAATCGTGTGTCACCAAAAACAGTGTAAGTGGATCCCTCCTCATATATATATATAGGTTGGCTAATATCAAAACATTTGTTCCTAGGCTGTGAAACAAACGCTTCGGTTTTTACATTTTCAAAGTCCAAACAGTCGATCCAAACCGTTCAACATTCAATCTGTATTAAAATGTGCTTGAAGACCAAATTTTACATTTTTAGAAATTTTTTTACTATTTATTAAGTCAGTTTTAAAATCGTTGTTTTCAATGATCCATAAATTTTTCAATGTTTATTAAAATCAGCGATTTTAAAACTAGCTTAATAAATAGTAAAAAATTCCAAAAAAATGTAAAATTTTGTCTTCAAGCATATTTTAATATAGAGATCACATCTAACGATTTGGATCGAACGTTTGGACTTTGAAAATTGGAAAACCAATTGGTTGCACCACGACTCCGGAACAAACGTTTTGATATTAGCCAACCCCTCTCTCTCTATATATATATCTACGAAGCTCTTTTTTAATTTGCAAACAAAATCTGCATGCCATCATATATATTTGTGTACCTCTTGATTTAAAGAAAATCAGGATCATAGAGAATTAATGATGCTCATGTGAACATATTTGTGTACCTCTACCAAGTCGTTTTTGGATTTTCAAAGTCCAAACAGTCGATCTAAACCGTTAGATGTGATCTCTATATTAAAATATGCTTGGAGACCAAATTTTACATTTTTTGGAATTTTTTTACTATTTTTTAAGCCACTTTGAAAATTGCTAATCACATGGTCCAGAATTTGGTTGCACTGTTTTTACTGTTCACCCGGATCTGCCATTTTCAAAGTGGCTTAAAAAATAGTAAAAAAATTCAAAAAAATGTAAAATTTGGTCTCCAAGCAGATTTTAATATAGATTGAACATCTAACGGTTTGAATCGACTATTTGAACTTTAAAATTGCAAAAACTAATTGGTAGCACCAAGGCCTTGGTCATACCACTTTGACCTTAGTGCCACACTCTATATATATATATATATATATATATATATATATATATATATATATATATATATATATATATTTACTGTAAGTATAAATCTAACCAGGTATTTTTTCGGGTGTGCCAATTGTAATCCACGTAAGGATGTGATCATTTTCTGTACTCCTCACTGATCACATAATCAACATGAGATACGAGTACACTCTGGATACCATTATTTATATGTTAATTTTTTAGTCACACCTGTTTTGTTGCAACATAAAAGCACAGATGGATACTATTCGAGGGTACACAACTAAAGAGATACAATTATGTGATAATTAGGTATGATTGTATCAAAGCTTTGAAAGATTTGAGTCTTCAATGATTAATTGAGCGTATCCTTTTTCTGATAACATATCAAGAGAACCCAACCAGAGAAGCTTCGTTGGAAGCCTCGCTGCACGTGGGATTATTTGCGGCCGCTGATTTCATTAATTTATATAGAATGAGGTTATGGTGTTATGCATAATGCCGATCCGTCAGTTACCATGAATTTATATATTTATTTCAAAATTTAAATGACCGATTCAAATCGGTAAATATAATCTCTAAACAAAAATAATATTCGGAAATATCTATTATATATTTTAGATAGATATATAGAAAAACACTAGTAGGACGGAACAAGAAAATTTAGATCGAGAGTGCTGAAATATAAAATATATAATACATAATGTGTGGTCATTGAGATTTGAATTCAAATCTCCACTACAACAAAGTGAAATCATAACTAATAAAAGTATACATTGACCTCATAAAAGAGGTCTGAATTATATAAAAACTTAAAAGAACAAAGATATTCAGATAAATATGAATATACATGATTAAAAAATTTATAATTATGAGAGTGGCTAATTAAGTACATCCGACTTTAACCGTAGATCCATCTCTGATTACTATGGTCCAGAATATCTAAATAATTTGAAAACTTTTCATTCAAATTAAATTTTAGTGAGAAGAAGGTGCAACATAAATTATGAGATGAATAAAAGCGGCTCAGTGTGGGTATTTCCCGAAATTTTTATTAATACCATTTCCAACAAAAAATAAATAAATAAACCACAAATTTCGGAGAATTCGATTTTTACCATGGCCGCAACGACAAATGGTGGAATGGGGCCGCCATTTGTCGCTGCTGCCCTGGTAAATATGGAATTCTCCAGTTTCAGTGGTCTTTTGGTTTATTTTATTTTTGGAATGGTATATTAATAAAACATTTGGGGTATTTCTGAAGCTCTTTTTTGTTCATTTTCAGGGATCAATTTTATAATGGTTCAACTTCACAGCTTGTGAAAAGGTTGGATTAACACCTTTTTATCCAAATTATTTTTCTTTTCTTATGATTTTGCTTCTCTACTAATTAATGTAAGAAATAAAAAAAAAAAAACCTCTTTTGAGATGATGAAAATTGGGGCATGGCCCTATTTTTTATAAGAAAAAAAATAGTTCAGAGAAAAAAAATATGATAATTTTTGGGTCTTCATCTACTACGGTGATTTATTTTAAATTGCTAATCTGATGTGTTAATTGCTAATATAATTGCTGGGATGTACCATAGTTTTTAAATTAGCAAGTTTGTTTAAAAGCAACTCTATAGAGCATCTACAACGGTGATTTCTTTTAAATTGCTAATCTGATGTGTTAATTGCTAATATAATTGCTATGATGTACCACAGTTTTTAAATTACCAAGTTTGCTTTAAAAGCAACTCTAACTAAAAAAGCAACTTTAATTAAATTCCTGGGATGGAGTGATTTAATAATTATAAATCCCTTTAATTGCTAAAATCAGTGACGTGGCTCAAATTAATTGCTAAACGTTTGTTGAAATGGAGATGCTCAGAACGAAGAAGAGAGAAATAAGAGGATCATCTAGGTGATAATTGAAAACTAGACATGATTAAATTTAGGTGACGAACAAATTGAGGGTGACAATTAAAACATAAAAGGTTACTAAAATATTTTAAGACTTAGCTCATCAATATTATATTACATAACATATATTCATGTTTATAATTTTAAAGAAAATGTTTTAATCCTTTATACTTGGCCTTGATCATTTTTTTATATTTTAACAAAACGATAAAAAAAATATACAACTTTCTTTCAAAGGATAATAGTTAGAGATTATGAAGCAATTTAGTGTTTTGATACCAGACCAGGGAGCTACTCTTCCAGAATAATACTAACAAATGTGGAATTATTAGATACTAGAAAATCTTCATACAAGTGAATCTCATAAAAAAGAGAAAGAAAACAAGATGTTATCTTGAAGAGTAGAAAAAAAAAATATTTTGTTTCTCTAACACCGTTTCTCAAAAAAAATTCTCACGCGTTTTGACTTTAATGCCCTTCTTTTTTAGCCTCCTATGACCTTTCTACCATTTCTTTTTAGCAAATATCTCCCATGTACTTCTATCTTTTTCTTTTTAGCAAATACCTTTTTTCGCCCTTCCATCCTCTTTTTTTTGGACAAAATCATGAGCTCTCATTCTTTATTTTTATTTTTAAGAAATTTTTAAATACGTATGTTTAACATCATACAAGTATAAAACACCTGACTATATATACATGTCTTAATATTTAACGTTGCACTACCGAGTGCTTGTGTATGATATAATTAAGATATAAAACTCATGTAGTATAAAAAATAGCAGTTTTCAGTACATGTTAAAACATAAAAAAGAAAAAAAAGTTGAAACCCCTATCAAGTGCTTGAGTTTAGAATAATAGATATAAACACTAGCTGTGGGACGGGTGCAAACACTACTACAAAAATATTAAGTATACACGGTTCAAAAATGAGGTCATACACGGTTTGCAACTGTGTCCGCGTACGTTGTGTATGAAAGGGTTAGCAAATTATTCACGGTTGTAAAACAATGTATGTTTTTTCAAAAACAACGCCCATTTTTTTTGTCAAAATATTCATACACGGTTTTTAAAGTTACATATGTGTACGATAACACCAATCATATACGGTTATAATTGAAAAAAACAATGTATAATTCATATTTTCTTTAAAAAAATAATACCAATGAAACCCTAGATCTGAGTTCAAATTAAACACTATATTTACCAATATACCAAAAACACTAAATTAAAATTAAAAAAAACTATAAATTTAAACAAAACACATACTAAAAACACTACATTAGCAATATAAACAACATTTGCAATTACATTACACAAATTGCTACATGAACAACAATCTAACTAAGAAAAAATGAAAATACAACAAAAAAAACCCTAAATCTAAGACTTTATACATTAACATGAACAACGCCTAAGAAAAAAAATATGGTAAAGAAGTACAAAATCGAAAAAAAAAATTATCGGAAACTTCAACTCAAGTTTTGAGGTTCTTTCCTTTGCTTTTTTAGTTTGAAAAATACAGTTATTCCTTTAAAAATAAATGTTATAGATCTCCTCGCAAACTTTCCGAATTGGAATTGTATGCTGAAATCGGACACTCAAGCAATGAATTACGCCCGTTTGAAGTTTCTTCATCTTTGATCGTCTTCTCGGTGAAGATATCACCTCTTTTGCCTTACTCCTCACCCTAGCCTCATATATTTAGAAGAGATGCCTAAGAGAAATACATGCACAAGGAAGACATGCTTTAGAAATGATAGAAATACCTTACAAAAAGTAGATAGAGATACATTATAACAAAAAGACACGAACCCAAGGCGTGGAATATTTTGTATTTCTTTTATCACACACGGATCATTCATACACAATAAAACGGAAAATATGCTTCATTTTTCATACACGATTTTTAATAAAGAACCGTGTACAATTGGTTCCAATTGTACACAGTTTTGTTTAATAAAGAACCGCGCGTGTATAAATGTTGGAGCACATTTATACACAGTTCTTCATTAAAAGTCGTGTATGAATGTTGGAGTTCATTTTTAGATGCACGTCTTCTTACTTTAGACACAAATTTAATGAAAATTTTGAAAAAACGTGTATAATATATAATGAGGAGGGTTCAAATGCCTCCACCATGTCTCCATTTTTTAAAACTTTAATAACTCAAAATTTAAAACTTAAAAGTAAAAAAAAACCGTTGGATATGATCTACATCATATTATCTATGCACGTGTAAAAAATTATGACATTTCAATTTTGTTTTGACATGTCTTCCTTGTGCATGTATTTCTCAAGCATGTCTTCCTTTTGCATGTATTTCTAAAGACATGCACAAGAAAGACATGCTTTAGAAATACATGCAAAAGATCCCAATTGCGACACGACTAAGATGACGCTAGTTGAGCAAAGCTTAGTTTTGTATATTCGATTCACGTGTCAAGATGACCACTAGATATTGCTATTTGGATTAGTTATGGCAAATTGTATTTCCAACATAGGGCTGATAAGGATCTCCTACTTAAAATTATTGGAGTTTATGATGAAGGGATCCTTTTTTTTTTCAGATACTAAGTAGTTTGTATCTTTACGAATAATGCCACAAGCCATTGCGTTTTTCGTGTAGGTCAGAAATTATTCCACAAAAATTTTGAGAAGTGAAATTTGTGTAAAATTCTTAATGCTCCTATGTTAATATGTATATTATTTTTTTAGTTAACTGCAACTAATTTATATATAGATAATAGAAAATGAAAAGTTAGTATAAACTTAAATGAGAAGGGTTCAAATGCCTTCATTTTTTAGCCTTCGTCATGTCTCCACTTTTTAATTTTTAATAACAAAAAATCTACAATTTATATGTCAAAATAAAACTTTTAGATGTCATTTATATTATTTTCACTACACATAAAAAATTCTCATTTTTTCAATTTTAATTTTATATGAATCAATAAGTTGAACAATCAACGGCCAATATTTATCCACATCGGTATATTTTTGCAAGCTCTTGATACTAATCAAAACAAAATTGAGATGCCGTAATCTTGTATGTGCGCATAGAGAAATTGATATTAGATCATATATGGCGGTTTTATTTTGACATGTAAGTTTTAATATTAAGTTATTGTAGTTCTAAAAATGGAGGTACGATAGATGCACAAAGAATGAAGGCATTTGAACTCTCTGATACCTCGCATATTTAGTCTATTTTAGGCCTGTTTTAGTACCAGATTCGTGCCATAATTCACCAGAATTATGTGCATTTCATCGATATATCTTTAGAATTTGGTACTGCTGAGTGTTTGTTTGTTTTCTGCAGGTTTGGAGCAAAACACACGAAGAAACGGCGATTTAGATGATGAGGTACGACCCTTACCAGGCTTGGTACGGGTCTCACCAGACTTAGCCGTTTTCAGCTCTTCACGCCTGGTACGGCCAGGCCGTACCAATTTGGTACGGGCCGTACTTAAAGGCGACCTGACAGATTCAAATTTTGGCAGAGGCTATTTAAAGCGGGGAACTCTCCAATTTCGAGAGGCATTCCATTCCAGATCTATTTGAGAGCACAGTAAGAGAGAGAAAGAGAGCTAAGGAGCTAGGAGCAAGAAGGAAGGAAGAGGAAAGAGGCGAAACTCGACGGATCTAGCTTCCTCCTCTCGATCCCTTCAATCCATGGCTATCTCTATCCCTTTTATTGTATTTTTAGATCAGATCATGTGCTGTGAGTAGTTATTTTAGTTTCTAGGGTTTAGAGATGGATTCTTGATTTGTTTTGACTTTCTTTGACTTGTATCTTGTATGAACTCTTTTGATTGATTGATTGTGATTTCTTTGCTATCTCTTGCTTTGTTTGCTGTGATTGTGTATGATGAACCTCTAGGTTTAGATCGAACCTATCAAGGTCATGTGATCATCTCAATCTTTCATCCAAATCAAGTGCTTAGGGTAGAATAGTTCGAATTGAAGCCGAGAGGTTGAATTCTCCTCTAATCGACAGATTAGAGGGTGCCTTAGGTCTCCAATCAACCAGCTAGGGTAGATCTGTACCAATACACGAGAGTTGAGGTGTAGAAATCCCTAAAAGGCAATCAATTGCATTCCAACCTAGATCTTGATCCAACAAACGACAGTTGAGGCTAAGGAACCTTAGGTATGGTCAATTGAACCTTTCTAAAGAGTTTAGCACAAGGTACCAGCAAGGAAATGCATCAACTCGAACTGGTAAGCTCTGTTCTGGGAAGCCAGTACGGGTCTTACCAGAGTGGTGCGGCCTTGCCTTACCAAGTGGAGTACGGCCTAGCCGTACCAACTTGGTACGGGCCGTACCACTAGAGGCAGATCAGAGATTAAACCTGAAACCCTGAAAACGCCTTTTATCCATAATCAAAACACAATTTACATTTCTTCTAGCATTTTATTACATCTTCCTGAATTGTTTGAATTGTTTGAATTGACCTTTTTAGGAAATTAAATACCAAACAAAACCTTTCTCACTTCTAGTTTTTAATCAAGTTAGGTAGATTCTAACCTAGTAATTGCCCGTCCCTGTGGATCGATACCCGATTATACTACTCGATAGGGGTTGTGCACTTGCAACCCTTACTCGTGAAGTGTAAACGCGGTTTTAAAAGGTACGCCCTCAAGCGTACCGAAGCTTGCGTTGCGCTAACCAGCGAACACTCTCCTCACTAAAAATTGAATCATTACAATCCATTAACAAAATGGCCGAATTTTCAACAGTTGTTGACATCAATTCTTAAATCTTAACATCATAAAGATACAATCAAATCATAAAATTCTTCCTATTTTTTATATATTTTTCTCAGTTTTCTCCGTTGACCTGATTGAAAAACATAATTTACTACATGTCATGTTATTTTAACCTTACGTATTAAATGTCAGGATTTGATCTTCCTTCCATTCAAACAATTTTTTTATTAAAAAAAAAAAAGCTCAATAACTGTGAGCCTCAAATGGGGAATATTTGGAGATGCAAATCATTTTGGCATGAGATAGGGAAAACAAATAAGATGGGCTTAGGTTGGGATATAAAGTATAATGAAAATTGAGAGGTGCATGATCCACGAAATAATAGTTTTCTCTGTGATTTCCTTGTCGGAGAGGAGATAAGCTGGGGTAGGTTTAGTTCTCTTTTCTATTTTTAGTTTTAAATATAAATGGATAGAGTTAGATTAGTTGATTAAAGAATAAGATAATTCCGTGGTAACCTAATTTTATGGCTACTTCAAATTAAGAAGGATTAAATTGCTTATTTCAAGTTAAGATGCTCTAAACTATTATTGCATGTTTGATTGGAACTTATTAATTAAATCATGACTTAATAAATCAATTAAGGAGCGAGAAAATGGAAATTAAATAAATTTTTCTCTGACAACAGATCAACTGCACTTGCAGAATAAGTTAATTCACCTAAAAAAATAACTTAACTTGTTCCATCATAAATTAGTCCTTATTTTATCTTAAACTATTATAAGTTATTCTTATTTGACAGTTTAAGTGAGGATTAAATTTTTATTCCTCTGCTTAAGCTGCAATCTAACATGGGGTATGTACTTAATTGAAAGTTGATTTTTGCTAGTCAAGTCTCAGAGAAAAGTCAATAGTCAAAGTCTTGAGCAGAATGCAGCACTAGCTAATAGCACCGATTTTTTTATTAATAGAAAAATAAATAAAAAATAACTAAAATGGGGAATGAATTTGTGAAATTTCGGAATATAGGAAAACTGTTATCATTTATAACGTCCAGCGGACGTTATCGTTCATAACGTTCAGATAATTCAAGTCCCGACATTGCTAATTAACAAAAAAAAAAACACTAGACGTTATAGTGCATAACGTCCAGCACTTAGGATTTTTTTTTTCCATTTTTTGGTTTCATTTTTACAGCGTCGGCAAACTTTGATATATGTCACTGATAATTAAGAGAAATAAACTGACAGCTAGAGCATCCAATTGGATTTCTTGTACTATGTTCCTCTTAGGCTTGAAGTATTTTTTTTTATCTCTTGGAGCAGTCCATGATAGAAGACAACGGCAAGGATTTTTTTTTCGCTAGAAACCAGGCCGTGATACTCCAAAACGTCCAGGACCATCACGTAATTAGTGGTTAATATGATTTTGCTAATCAGGACGTGATGGACTATAACGTCCTCTGAACGTTATAGACAAACGTTTTTCTTATATATCGAATTTCCGCGAATTCCTTCTCCATTATCGATATTTATTTATTTATTTTCCTATTAATAAAAATTTCGGCTAATAGCATATGTCGACATTTGTAATAAATTAATAATAAATGGTTCCTGAAAAGTAAGAAGTATACAATTCTGACTAACAAAAATAAGAAGAAATTTAGTCAAGATTTCTCTGTGACTTGCTACTTAATTATAGGCAAATTATTTGTTTTTCTTTTAATTGATGGGACTTTATCTGAAGGATCGTACTCATTTCACCTAGAGAGCACCGTATATCAATCTAGACAATTTAAAAAAAAAATGTGAATTTTGTTTGAATTTCTGTTAAATGTAAAACTTGTTTAAATTTGATTTTTATAAGGTTGATATTTATAAATGAAGTACAAGATGACATGGCACGCTTTAGTTAATGAATGATTCGGAGACAAAACGAATCCATATCCTCTGAGGTAAATAAATATTTTGGTTTAGATCAGGACCGTTCAATTAGAATCCGGATTAATCCGAGATAGAATGCACGGAACTCTTTAATATTCATACAGGTTCTAATCGAACGGTATGAATCTAAACATAAATATTTAATTTGTTACCTTAGGTGATACGAATTCGAGACACAGGACATTGCTAACAACTCCTCACCCCCCATCTCTCTTTTCCTTTTGTAAATTACTTTCATGAACACTTGTTAATTTTTAGGGACAGAGCACCCATTACTTTTGTACAGACTTTAATAATATTAATCAAGGTCGGAGTCGTTGAATCTGCTTCAAAATTTGTGCGACTCATTTAGATTTGTTGGACAGATTTTAAAATAAATTGCATGCACATACTTGAAGCTGATCAAACAGCTATGACCGAACATCAAACCGAATTTGATCCTACGCCTATCAGACCGCTCCAGTTCCATGATCCAGAGCGAAACTGCCTCGAGAGATTGCTAAGACCCCTTTTTTATAATTACTTTCACGAACACTAGCTAATTTATTTGAGATCGAGCATAGATCACTCTTTGCTAGGACTTTATTATTATTAACCAAATCCTATAATAGTACATCATATTGCCTTGGAGGGCCTATCATTAAATTAATTTGTAAAGTAAAGAAAGGGTACATAAAGGGTAGAGAAGTAGGAAGCTTCCTATTATGCTTTTATACTATTCCAAACAAGCACTACAAAATTTGGTGTTGGGATCTCTTGGTACAGATCTCAGACCATAAGGCATGGTGATGTAGCACTCCAAGCTTTCTAATTTTATAATTCTTTTCATTATATATTGTGCTTGATATATGATTGGCATCTTTAATTTCATTATATTTTGTGCTTCGTATATGATTGACATCTTCAATTTCGTTATATATACTACCTACTCTATCTTTTGTTAACGTTCATTGTTTTTTTCAAAAAACTTATGGGTTGTTTCTCTTTCATCAGGAGATTAGTGAAATTTGAAGTTTATTGGATCGGTTTGAAATGTGAATTCAAAATATTGATTTTGAACGACTTGATTATTAAAGTACTTATGTTTTAATTTTTTTTAGTATGAGATGATAATTAATTAAGTCAGTCAACTCATTTCTAATATATATATACAGACTGGACACTATGACTTGAATGTTGATTTTGAAATAATTTTCTTAAACAGTGATTTTGAAATAGTTGATGAGGAAAACATTTACGTTCTAAAAAATTCTCTAGTTCAATTTGTACTATGATATCAAGAGATCTATTAAAAATTTGTTGAAAAATAAATGCACAAAAATATATAATTTATTTTTGAACCTCTAAGTCTTATAAAAAATAAATTTTAAAAATTAAAATATAAAAGGCAACACCTGTCATTGCATTCTAAGTCCTTGTTATATGCACAATTATATGTTAAAAGAAATAAAGCGTAACCTGACGAAAAGTAAACATTTAATTGATCGATTTTTATATTATTGATGTTCATGGTTTAATTTTTTTGTAACGGCACGAGCTTTCGCAGGTTTAATTTTAGAAAATAGCATTTAAAAGATATTAGAGTGTATCATAATCCTTTAAATATTAAAAAATATATATATAACATCTTCATTTTCAAAATTATTTAAAAAAAGTCATCTTATCCGAACAAATTTTTAAATTACTACCTCTATCATCTGATCCATTGTATCAAACTAATTTAGATGTTAAAAAAAAACATTAAAAGTCAATGAAAATTTTAATCGAATAGATTCCTAAAGGGACAACACAGATAGATCAGATAAATTTTTTTTTTTTTTTTTTTTTTGAAGGTTAGTGGCTTTAAGTGCCAACTAATAATTTCATTGATAAAAAAAACGAACTTACAACGAGTCAAATGACTCTAAACCTAAATCCATTCTTTTATTCTCACAAAATCCTCCAAACTACTCTAAATAACTCTAATCTCACTTATATACACTCATAATTACTCTATTACATTTCCCTATCGCTCTCTAAGACCGGATCCGATTTTTCAACCGCCGCCGCGCTCCGACGACCAGATCTACTCATCCGCGCTCCGATCGAGATGGCGTAGAAACTCAACGCTCCGAACTCCAACGATACCACGCTCTCGGCTCCGATCGGCTCCGGTTCCTCCCCTCTCTCTCATTCTCCTCTCCTCTCAAGGTAGAGACGAGAGAGAGAGGAGGCGCTTTGTCGAACGAGAAACCTAGAAGAGGTGACAGAGGAATAGATTGAAGGTAGAGATGTGTTGGAGGAGGAAAAAAGGCAGCCGCCTAGAGTTTGAATCGCCTGCGGACTCTTTTTTTTTTTTTCGCTCTTTCTTTTCGGGAGTAGATAGCTGATCAGATAAATTATTACCATTACAAAAAACAAAAATGCTCATTGTCACAAAAAGGGGGTCGAGTTTATGTTCTAAAGTGTCTCGTTCAATGTATCATGGAGAGACAAACCACTCATGATGACTAATTAATTTTCTCATAAAATAAAAAAATGCTTTACCTTATTAATTTGTTGTATATTGGTTCAATGTATCTATTGGATGAGGCAAAGAAGAGAGGTTGTCGGTGTGTACGGACAGCATTTCCATTATTTATACAATTTAAGAAACGGGGTCCTAATTAAAGTAACTTTTGGTTAGTTTAGTTTCATGCTTTTAAAATTTTATACGTACTATACTATATATATGCCATACAATCTCTTGAGATTTTGTTCCTTTGTCGTCTGCTATACTTTATAATTGCATCATTAGGCATGTCAAATTTGCTTGTAGTTTAAAACTTCATGCAAATTCCTCGAAAAGATTGGGATGGCACAGTAGGTTTATTTGTGAGTAAAGTTGTATTTAGATAAATATTTGTGGATAATTATTTAATTATTTTTTAAGATAAAGATAAGCAAATAAGTCTTTCATTTTTAAGTATTCATAAGAGATTTTTCATTTAGATTTTAAACTTGCACTCTTTACATTAAAACTAAAAACATTATTTTTAATCATTAGATTAAAACTGATCTTTGAAAAAAAAAAAGAGGGGTTTTTGCTATTCTTAATCTAAAAGGAACGAGAGTGAAGAGAGTTTGATGGGTATCAGATCAAATTCGATCTGATGTCCTGTCCGGATTGTTCGATTCACGTCGAGTTTTGTGCACCAAATTTAGCATTTTAATTTAATTGTAAGCGCGAATCACAACACATATCAAACTGTCTTGATCTGACATTGAGAGACAAGTGTCCGAAGCAACGAAAGAGAACAACAAAAATTATCTTGCCACGTGAGAAGTAACGTAATTTTCGTTAATCAAGTCAATACGTAGGTTATAGGTAGTGAGGTAAAGTAGAGCTTAGACACCATTTCGAAATGCTAATTATTAGCAAATCTAATCGTATCAAATATATATAATCGTATCCGTCAACATGTTAATCAACCTTATTAGCTAAGTTATGTTATCATCCCTTAATCTCTTTCTATAATAAACTATAATAAGTCTCTTTATTAGATTGCATCGGTCATGTACATATATTGACTAAAGCAACTTATTGGATCGTTTTCCAATGACATTTATTTTAGGATTTTTTTTCACTTTTAAATGTGTCTAAAAATAGTATTTTTTTTTTATAAGATATATTGTATTTGTAAACACTGATCGTTTAGTTTCTACTATAAGTTAATAATTTTTAATACGTTTATTAAAAATATGATTGTATAATTATGTATTTTTAATGATAAATTAATTACTTCTAACAAAGCAAAGAAGAGCGAGAAAGAAGAGATCTGATGGCGAGGAGAAAGCTTATTGCACTGGAGGAGGGCTGGATGACATACCAACGGGCACACCACCAACAACAGCGGCGCCTCAACCACTGTGTCAGAGGACATGGACGTCCACTCGTACCAGGTCAGAGAAGAAAGGTTGGAAGAAAGGACCTCCCAAAAGATTACAGAAGAAAGCACGGAGCAGGTAAGCTTTTCTCAAACACTTTAGAAGCAAGGTACACCTATAGTCATGGCATTAGAGCACTGTTCCCATCACCCATCACTCAGAGCCGTTCACAGGTATGGCATCAGTACACCCCACCCCCCCCCCACAATACAACACATATACTTCAACCAGTTCCATCCTGCCCTCCCATTACACCCCAAAACAGAGCAAACTTACCAATGTCAACAAAGAAAAACCTCACTCCAAACCAGCTGCCACACCGCCAGCCTACCCGTGCAACAATGGCTATGACCCCAGCTACTCCATACGCACACATGCTGAGGCGCCCCAGCACTCTCCCGTTCCAAGTCACCCCGAGACACCACCCGTGGCAGCTCTTCATGGATCAGAACCCATGGACTAGCAAAGGTCCGGCCTCCTCTAACTGGGCGTCTCAGTCGGAAGATGTACCTCAGGCCTTACCCACCCCCCCAAACCCGAACCACCACCTTTGGCGTGGCCGGTGCTACAACTGTTTAGCACTCGGTCATGACCAGAGAGACTGCACCAAAACCGACAGGGTCTGTGCCTCATGTTGGGAAACTGGTCACGAGGCACGTTGCTGCCCTAAACCAAGTCAGCCAAAGTTCGACCCTCTCCAACCTAGAGGTCACTTGGGAGAGGGCAGCATGCCACAGGACAGACCAAACACGGCCATGGTATTTATGCCAGAATCTAACCAAATGCAAAAAGAAAGGGCCGAAATGTCTCAAGCGGTGGTCATAGATGCACGTTTACAACAGAAACCCGACCTTGCCTCCATACAGGAGGTGCTAATGAGTGCTTGTAACACCGTATATCCGTTCCCATTGACCCATATGACGGGCACCCAATTCCTTCTGCTGCTCCAGCCGGGAGTGGATCGTCATACCTTTCTAATGTCGCATGCTCTACAACTACAAAAGATGGGATATGTCACGTTCCCTTGGAACCCGGCAGTTAACGGCTACGTGATGCAGCTCAAATATAAGCTGTGGATCGAACTAAGCAATTTAGCACCCCTCACATGGACGATAGAGCATCTACTAGCGGCGGCAAGTTCTTTCGGCATAGTGCTTGAGCATGCACCGCTCACCAACACCACCTCTCTTCACAAAATCATGCTACTAGTGGCTGTGCCAAAGCTATCCTCTGTCCCACGAAATATAACATTATGGATACGAGGTATTGCTCGAGACTTCAAGGTCACTGTCCATGGTTGGATTGAGGAGCCGATGCAAATCTCCACTCCTTTGGACAGCACCCCCTCGACTCAATTCTTTGACCAAGTGCAAGCCGAATACAAATCAGCCATAACTCAAGTTGCTCAACAGATCGATGATAGTGTATCAATCGACTTCGACACCTTGTTTGCGGCATGGGAAAGCATGCCGGCAGGAGACCAGCGAGACCGGTTACACGCGGTGCTAAGGAGTAGCCCATACTATGAAGACAGAGGCGCGGCAACGGAAGCACCATCCCCGGCGCGACCTCCCCAAACTCTGACAGTACGCAAAGACAAAGGCAAGGCACTGGATGAGTCCAGTATTCCCACCAATGGAGACCACGAGCCCCAACATAACGGTAGAACATTAAATGAAGGGACAGAACAAGGACAACACGCGCCGCTCAGGAATTTTCAAATTCCTGAGTACGAAACAACAGAAGGTTACTCAGCGCTACAGTGTAGGGCCCCACCAGTGCATGCGCAACCCATCACCCAACAAATATCTGGAAAAGAACCGGGCCAGTTAGTGCTCAATAATCCCACTTTGGACAACCAGCAGGCCGATGATAGGCCTACTTACCAGCAGGAGGCCCAGCAACAAGGGGCCCAGCAAGAAATTCTTCATGCAACAGGCCAGCAGCAAGCCGACTCGGAGCCAGCAACAGGCCAGCAGCAGGCCGAGTCAGAACCAGCAGGCCGAGGGGAGGCCCAATTTGTCACGGGCCGTCAACACCTCTCCTCAGCGGGCCAGCACCAGGCCGAGGCAGAGGGAGCGGGCTGCTTCCAGCAGGCCGAGGCAGAGGGCTGCTTCCAGCAGGGCCTACAGGGCGCGGATTGGGAAATAGACCCTGGTAACAATTCCGATCCACCGCAGCACCAAGGTTTGTCAGGGGAAGAGTTTGAAGTGGAAGAAGAGTCTAAATCAGAGGAAATAGAATCCGAACCATTCCCATCTCTCAGCCCGACTTCACAGGGACAATTCAATAGCGAAGATGAGTATCCGGGCATGGATGCCGATCCAAGAGACCCAATTTCGGACCCGATAGACATCGACTCTTACTGTTTAATGATGGAATTCGGCAAAGGAGGAGAGGAGATACCGCAGGAGCAAGTAGGGTCCGAAATAGAGGCCCGAGAGCACTCGCCCCAGCCGGCAGGATCTGAAATGGGGGTCCAAGAGCTCTCGCCTCATAGACAGCTCAGTGAGACTGACGGACTTAGGCGCAGTAGGCGGCTCCAGGCCAGGGGGGGCCGGACTTCCTATGCGGTTCCCAAAAAGAGTAAAAGAAAGAGAAGGGGCCAAGCACCAGCAGGGAAGATCGACAAAATTGAGGAACAAAACGTGTTGTTAAAGGCATTGTCTGATGAATCTCTCAAGGAGACCCCGCTGGATGAAGCAACCAAAAATAAGGTGAAGATGTATTGTGGTATCACAGGAAACCCGCAGGGAGAAATTGGACAGGGTTCGGGTACAGCGGGACCAATGGAGGAAGAACGGGGTTACAAATATTATGAATCGGCCCTCGAAGCCATGGAGTATAGCTCGGAGGAAGAACGCTCCGACGAGGAGAGCATTAACCTCTCCGATTAGGATTGGGTAGTTAAATTTAGGATTAAGTAGTAAGCACTTGGGGATTTCCTTTTTTGTTTAAGCAAGTGAATCCTTTTATTTTCTGTCGCAATCAATGTGTAATGGTTTTAATGATTATGAAATCCAAAATTAACTTTTTGAACTGGAATGTGCGAGGGCTGGGGGATTTTCACAAGTGTGCGACTGTGAAAGAAACCGTCATAAATTCTAAATGTGAATTACTATGCCTCCAGGAAACAAAATGGAGCGAGCATTCTATCTTTCGAGTTAGGCAAGTGTGCCCCTCGAAATTTAGAGAATTTATGGCACTAGATGCAGAGGGATCTAGAGGAGGTGTAGTGCTCGCGTGGAGCACCGCATACTCGTGTGTGACTAAATATGTTCGTCACTGGACAGTTAGTGTGGTCCTTAAAATTGCGGACTTCACCTTTTTTGTAACAGGAGCATATGCACCGCAAGCGGACCGAGAAAAAATCATGTTCCTAGATGAACTGAAGCAATTAAGGCTCCTAAATGATCACCCGTGGATCATTGTAGGAGACTTTAATATGCTCCGCGCTAGGGAAGAATCAACGGGAGGGGCAAGGAATGCGGGCACCATGTTCCAATTCAACAACTTCATCTCGGATGCGTGCCTCATTGATGTACCAATGCCGGGGAGGCAATTCACTTGGACAAGCAAGCGACCTAATCCGACCCTATCAAGGCTGGACAGAGCTCTGATCTCGGGCCACTGGAATTCCCTAGGAATGTCCTACTCTTTAAGTGACTTGCCTCAACCGGTCTCGGACCATGTCCCGTTAGTGCTCACTATTAAACAACACGGCAACTTGGCGAGACGACCTTTCAAATTTGAACTGTTTTGGTTAAACTACCAGGAAACCCACACGATCGTCGCCACAGCATGGGCATCTATACAGCATAGCGACAATATAGCCAAAACCTTTCAGCTTAAAATATTAGCGACCCAGCGAGCGCTCAAAGAATGGGCGCAACGCAAATTCGACTCATCGGAAACCTACCTAAATCGGTCCAAATGGGTGCTCAGGCAATTGGACAGGGCGGAAGAACAAAGACGTCTCAATAGAATTGAAATGCAATTGCGGATATCGCTCAGGGAGCATATATTCAGACTGGCTAGCGAAAAAGAAATCAAGTGGAAGCAGCGGTCAAGGTGCCGATGGCTCAACCTGGGAGACAAGAATACTGGCTACTTTCACGCAGTGGCCAATGGTAGAAAAAACCAAAATGCCATAGTATCCCTCACCACCGAAGATGGCACTGAAATACAACAACAGCACCTACAGAGTCACATCCTATCGCACTTTACACAGATACTTGGCCAGGCCAGGGTAGACAGACCGACCTTTGACCTCACGGGATTGGTGGGGCCCAAACTGGACCAGCAACTCCGGCACCTAGATGACGATATTACCACACAGGAGATACTGACGGCGGTTAATCAAATGCCGAAGCACAAGGCGAGCGGACCGGATGGTCTCCCGATTGAATTCTATCAGAGGTTCTGGGACGTCATTAGGGACGATCTCTTTAAGCTGGTCACAGAGCTTCATAACGGAAGAGCCAACATCGCTGGCCTAAATAGAGCAGCTATTACACTGGTCCCTAAAAAGACGGGTGCGAACAGGGTCTCAGAGTTTCGGCCAATTAGTGTTATTAACACGGTCATCCGACTAATCACTAAGATACTTGCCAACAGATTACAGCCTCAGCTACAAAGTATAGTATCCAACACTCAGACGGCTTTTGTGAAAGGAAGGTCATTGATAGAATCCTTCCTGACTGCTAGAGAACTGCTCTACGCCTCACACGACAACAGGACCCCGACAGTGCTTTACAAAGTAGATTTCGAAAAAGCCTTCGATATGGTGGACTGGTGCTTCTTAACCAATCTACTCATTGAAAGAGGATTCCCCCCCAGGTGGCTCTCAGTTGTATTAAATATACTGCAATCATCACACTCGGCAATAAAACTCAATGGCAGTCTCACGGGATTCTTCAAACACAAAAGGGGGCTGCGACAAGGAGACCCGCTCTCTCCTCTGCTATTCATTGTGGTAGCAGACTCCCTAAAGTGGTTCATAACCAACGCGAGCCAGGAAATGCACACACCAATCCACATCCCTGCCACAGTCATTCAATACGCTGACGACACCCTCATTATCACTGAAGCCCACCCCTCAACCCTGAAGGTTCTCTCTCTGGTATTGGAAACATACGAAGCTCTGTCAGGATTAAAAATCAATAGAGCTAAGAGTAGCTTTCTCCCAATAACAGTTCCAACCCAAGTCATTCCTATTATCCAGCGGATTCTGTCAAGCCCACCAACCCAGCTACCAATGAAATACCTCGGGCTTCCCTTGACTATACGAAAACCCAACAAGGACCAATTCCAGCCAATCATATTAGCAGTCCATAACAGAATTGCGAGTTGGAAGTCAAATCTCCTCTCGTACGGTGGAAGGATAGTCCTGGTCAAATCGGTGTTATCGGCGCTCCCACTGCATTATGCCCAAGCATTCCGTATACCGAAATGGGTGATCAAGCACATAGATCGACAGAGACGGAGTTTCCTCTGGAGAGGCAATGACCAGTGTAAACCAATTAATTGCCTCATTAACTGGGAAAAAATGTGTGCCCTCAAGCAAGAAGGAGGGCTAGGAATAATAGACATCGCCGACCAAAATGCCGCGCTAATGGTCAAGTGGCTATGGAAATTGCACAGTGAGGAAAATGGTATGTGGGCAAAAACACTGCTTCAATTGTATGGTCTATCACACCACGAAGATCTGGGGACTCAAGGATCCTATTTCCTCCGGTCCCTAGCGGAATTTTCGCCCTTCTTCAACTGTTCCGTCGCGCGGGATCAGATCTCAAACAGCTTGACCTGGAAATGGACGGAAAGGGGTTTTACCACGGCATCGGCCTACAGAATGCTACACCGAAGAGGAGTAAGGTGCGAATTCCATAAGGTGATATGGAAATTAAAAATACCAACAAAGGTGAGATTCTTTGTATGGCTCTTTGTGAACAATAGAGTGTTAACCAAGGAGGTCCTCATCAAAAGGGGGTGTGCGGTGAGTTGGGAATGTGTAATGTGTACAACAGCTGAGTATGAAACACGAGACCACTTGTTCTGGGATTGTAACTTTGCAAGGGGATTCTGGGCGGGTCTCTTCGCGACATTTAACCTAAGTCCACCTACACATACCGCCATTGCTCATCAAGTATGGTGGAGCCATAGAACCTCGCTGACCGGGGAACAGAGGCGCACATGGGACGGAGTCTGGGCAGGGGGGCTCTGGACTTTATGGAAGGAGAGAAATCGGCGGATTTTCTCTCAAGACAGGAAGCAAGCGCATAGATTAATAAATGAAGCAACAAAAGAAATTTCCCTTTGGGCAGTCCATTGTTAGTAGACGAAAAATCAGGGGTAGAATGGGCACTGAGGACCGGGATCGGGCATTTGTGGTGCTAATTAGTGCGCTATTCAATAGTTGAATTGTGTGTAATTGAGATCAAAACTCCATTTAGGAGATGTAAATAACTTTTTATGAATATATTGATGGCCGGCTTCTGGCCAGCTATCCTTCAAAAAAAAAAAAATACTTCTAACAAAGCAAAGAAGCACAAAATAGAAGGAAATAAGCAGAAAAGTCCCTAACGGTTAATGAAATTACTTAAAACGAAGAAACAATTTAGAAAATCTTAATTGAAGAATGTTGTCAGTCGAGATGTAGTCTTCATTCCTTTGTACCCCTTGTGTACCAGTAGCAATACAGTGTCTGCACCATACCAGTATCAAGCGCGCTAGCTAGGTACCCCATCTCTGGCCCATACCAGTAACCTGTTTTTTGTACCGGTTGGCCTTGTTGTGTTTTGGTTGTCTCGAGCCTGGTCCACCTCGTGCTAGCATCGTCCTCCATTTGTACTAAGCAAAGCAAAGAAGCACAAAATAAAAATCTTGTTATTTTTTTGGCATTGGTGTCTCACTTGAGAGCTTTTAGTTTGCCTATGTGTGTTTGTTGTGTGGAAGTACTCGGTTAATAATATAATTACTTGAGAATCAACATTTAGTTTAGCATCAAAGGTAATGTTCTCTGTATGAAAAGTTACAAGTTCGAAACTTGGATAGGAGATTCCTGTGGATATTAAATAGTTTAATAAGTTAACTTTCAATTTTTAATAAACAAATAATATAATTACTTTGCAGGGATGTATCTGAATAAATTTTGTTTATGATCAGCATTAAGATTTGATCCAACGGCAAGTGTTTCTTCAAGTGTAATAGATTGGCAGGAGCAGATTTCGACGGATGCTTTATTTCCAATGGTTTTTTGTGTACTTCTTCTTTGAAAGTTCTCTTATTTTTTTCAATTTTCTTTGAAAGTGTATAGGTTGTTGCAAATTTTAGTCCTTTGATATAAATGAACAATTGAACTGAATTTGTTTTCAAATTATTGTTCTAAACGAGAACCATCTTTTGATGTAACGACAAAAGATTATAGGTTCATATTAACACTTTTATGAATTATTGTAACTTAACTATTTCGTCAATAGAGATAAAAGTTTAAAACAGAAACCAACTCTTTAATTTGTAGAAAATTTGATAAAATCGAGTATTATTCAACTTTATAATGGATCGAATCAGATCTCATGCTATAAAAAAAACTGATCCGATTCATTGACACTCTCGATGTGGTTTAATTTTGACATTATAGAAAGGGTCAATTTTTCAAAGTTGAAGGGACCATAATTAATATTTGATGGGCTAAACATTAAATTTTTAGGACTTGAGGGACTGAAGTGAAATATTCGCTACATTATTTGACATGAGTAGGATATGCAATTCAATTTGTAAACAAGATCTGCAAAAGGATGAGATAAACTGATAGATACAATACAATTAATTTTTAGGGAGAATTTTATTACGGGCCTAACTGCCTAACACATGTCCAAAAAATAAATCTAAAATTTTGAGTGTTTGACTGCATCCGAACGAATCGGAAATATTATTTGAGCATTGAGATTCGTGCAGAACGTATTTGAACGGTTGAGATTTTCCAAAAAGTCACGTAAAATATGAGATATCTCAGGGGATGCGAATTCGTAATTGGGGTTGACCGGATGAGACTTTCATTTTTGTCAAAAGTTTCTCTATGTACTTGTCCGTGTAGTGTTTCCTATAGCCTTTAATTTGAGCGATATATTGGTGGCAAAAAAGAAATTGCAACGAGGGCTACATACAGACTTGTCGCAGCAAAGTAGATTGAAACCAGGCTCACTAGCTCACTGCACATGGACCCCGGCCGAAACTAATTCTTTGAATGTGAGGCCGTGGTGGTTTTGAAATTTATAAATAAATTTAGAATGAAAAATGAGAGAGGTTATGGTGTTAATGTACATCTATTTAAGTGTGTTGTGAAACAGTTATTGTTGGATGTGTTCTGCATTTTATTTAGTACATATCTTGACACAAATCTGACACGTGTTGCATTAAAATACACTAGATGGGTGTACATTGCAAAGTATCATAACCTCATTTATGAAAAATAACTATGAAATTCAAACTTTGTAGAGATTTTAATAATATAATATAATATATGTAATACATATATTATATTAAACAAGTACCTGTACTAAACATGTAGGCACAAACACCTAAAATTCAACTCTATAAATTTGATTCTAAATTTTTACAATGACAATTATTTTCATCAAGCCATAATCTCCGCTACATAAATGTCATGTATATATGAAAAGGGACTAAAATGGACGTATCCTCCACAATAACATAAAATTTGAGTTTGAACTCTGAACTGTTTGATAAGAATTCGTATCAATTCGGACCAACTTGGAAATTCATAGAATCTTTTTAATATTTGTACCAATTCAGATCTGAGTTCTGAAAGTCCAGGTTCTTTACGTAGTGACTCAAAATTTAAATTACTAAGACAGTATGAATTTGAAATGGATATTCCTAGCCGCCATTTTTCCCCTCCACTTAATTATGGAGATGACAATATCACCACAGAACTAAATTATACATCCCTCATATTTTTACAAACTCTCCTCAACAACTAACACCAACTGAAAACCCACATTCTCAACCACCCAGTCCACCAGAAAACATGGATGAGGCAGATGAAGAATTCCTAATGCAGTTTGCCTCCCTAAACCCCTCACAGCCCGTCGACCACCCCCAAAGCTCGATAACTCATACAAACTGGAACCTCTGTGCCTTGGCAACAGTCATAACAGACAGAAGCGTGGTGGAGGCTAATTTTAAAAAAAACATGATTAAGGCATGGGGGATAGATCCGAAGACAGATATCTCTATGGTAGCCAAGAACACCTTCAAAATCCATTTCTTCTTTGAAAAAGACCTACTATATGTGCTGCATCGAGGCATGTGGAACTATCGCGAAGATGCAATTGCCATCAAACAAGCACACGGACCAGAGGATCTGGACCGGCCTTGTGTCAACCGTCTAGAGATAACAACTCAGTGGCACCGTATACCGATGGAGTCGGTAAAGAAGGAGGGCGTAGAGCTACTGGCCACGGACTTGGGGACCATACTCTCAGAGGTAATTGAACACTGTATCGCGGGAAATAGGTGTTACAAAGTTAGACTATCAATACCAACAGACCAACCTCTCAAGGACAAACTAGAGGTAACAAATCCGGACCTGGGGCAATTCACCGCTTACATCGTGTATGAGAGACTAAACAGACTATGCATGTTCTGCTCTAAACTTGGGCATGATATAGAGGGGTGTGTAGATAAGGTTCGGATCCAGAGACTTAAATTGGACCCCATATTCAAAGACAAAGTAGTGTATCAGCAGATATCGCTGGCTAGGGTTGGCAATTGGATAAATGACCACTCTTTAATACCAGACAAATCTACGAGGTGCACCGATCAGCAACAGGCCCCGGCCGAAGAAGGGCATATACTTAACCTAAATAGAAGACCGAAAGGAGGCCACAGGAATGGGCCGAAAGAAATACATAACAGGCCAGAGGAAAAGAGAGGAGTGCAGCCCGGCCTGGAAATGGATCAAACTAGTGCGGGCCTGCAACCCGAGAGACACCAGTTGGAAAAAGGAAAGGACCCCCAAGGTTCGGGTCCAGAAGAAAAAGGAGTGGCGATGAAGAGAATGGGCCTAAATTTGGAGTTTGCACAATCAGAGTATATGGATATCAGCAACAACCGAAATTTAGTAATTTTTGAGGAACAAAAGGACTATGAAGAAGACATTGGTCATGTGAGTAAGAAAAGAGCAGTGGAGGCGAGTCATGGACCGCCTCCACAGAATCAATGAGCATCATTTCTTGGAACTGTGGGGGGTTGGGGGCCCCCGAAAAATTCAGTTCCTTAAATCTTTACTCCAATCGGTGCGAGCGAACATTTGTTTCCTTTCTGAAACAAAATGTTCAAGTGTGAAATCAAATAGAATTTTCCAAGACATGCCTTTGGAGAATTTTTCCTTTGTTCCGGCTAGAGGCCGGTCTGGAGGAGTATGTTTGTTGTGGGATAGAAACACTACAGTAGATGTTAAATCGAAGAGTAAGTCGATTATACATGCTACGGTAACACAGGTAGATGGACAGCAATGGGAATTGATTTGTGTGTATGGAGACCCGGGCCACACTCGAAACCCGGAAATATGGAAAAGAATTCTGGGTATTATTGAGAGAAGTGGCCCGGTTTGTGTTCTAGGAGATTTTAATGCGATAGTGGATGAGGAAGAAAAAGTGGGGGGAGATCCAGTGTTAGATAAAAATTGTAGGGACTTCAAAAAATTCTTGTTCGAAGGGGGACTAGTGGATCTCGGGTTCAAAGGCCCGGCTTTCACCTGGACGAACAAAAGAAACACATCAGCGGCAATTTTTGAGCGCTTGGATCGAGTCGTGGCGACGGTTAATTGGCTACAGTTATTTTCCGAGGCCTATGTGACGCATTTGCCACGCTTACATAGTGACCACGCGGCCATTATGCTAAGGTTACGGGGGCATAGGCCAACGAAAAGAGCTTTCAAAATGGAAACTTGGTGGTTCGGCATAGAAGGGTTCAAAGAGGTATGGGAAGAGGTTTGGAAGGAATCTATAAATCTTTCGTGGCAGGAAAGAATAGACCACATGAGTGGAAAAATTCGGACATGGGCCAAGGAACACCGATCGCCACAAAACAGACTCCATGAGGCTCAAGCAATACTGTACAAAAATCAGACTTTGCACCCAAATCTGCAAAATGCGCAAATTGAGGAGCAGTGCCTGGCCCAAATAAATAAAGCGGAAGAAGAACTGGGAATGTATTGGCGCCAACGGGCTAAAATGCAATGGGCATGTCAAGGAGATAGAAATACTGCCTTTTTCCATACGGCAGCGACAAATAGAAGGAGGAGAAATATGATATTAAGAATCAAAAATGAAGAAGGGGAATGGGTTTCAGATGAGGCTTAGCTGAGAAGAGCAATCGTTTCCTATTTTAAAGGTCTGTATAGCCCCACACATGCCCAACCTGAGGCAAATGCGGCCGACTTCTTTGACCAAATTGAATTCGAATATGGACAAACAATACCACTAACGGATCAGCAAAGTCTCATGCGAATACCATCCGAAAGGGAGATAAAGGAGGTACTATTTCAAATGGGCCCGGACAAGGCACCGGGGCCGGACGGAATACATGCCCGGTTTTTGCAACATCATTGGGACGCGGTCCGACAGGTGATTGTTTATCAAATACAGGAAGTTTTTCATACATGCCAACCAAACAAGGACTGGATGGGTAGCAATCTAGTGCTCATACCAAAGATAGAGGAACCGGCGGAGCCCAAGGATTTTAGGCCAATCACTATTGGAAATATCATGTACCGACTACAAATGAAAATCATTGCCAATCGACTGCAGCGGCATATGGGGAACATTATCTCATCAACACAGACGGCATTCCTAAAGGGAAGGAGTATCTCGGACAATGCCATATTGGTAAGAGAAATTCTTCATTCCTTTGAAAGCCCGGACTATATAGAAGATGCATTTCTCCTAAAAGCTGATGTTGCAAAGGCCTTCGACACCGTCAAATGGGGTTCATTTGGGAAGCCATGAAGGCGGTACATATCTCGGTCGATATGATCAAATTGATACGAGGGTGCATGGAGAATAGTAGGATAACGGTGCAGGTTAATGGTCACGGTAGCGGCTTCTTTAAGCCAAATCGCGGGCTCAGACAAGGATGCCCGTTAAGCCCGTATCTATTCATTTTGGTTATGGAATGTCTTACACGAAGTCTCAACAAGGCGGTACAGCAAAGAACAATTGTAGGGATTAAACTTACAGATTCAGCACCAACCTTAACTCATTCCTTCTATGCCGACGATTTAGTGGTCATGGGACGCGCAAATGGAATTGAGGCAGCGGCATACATAACACTACTCAAAAACTTTGGTAAGTATTCGGGTCTGGAGGTGAACCCATTGAAATCTACAGTGTGGTTCAGCAAAAAGTGCACAATTGCCAAGAAAAATGAGATACTACAGGTCCTAAATGCAAAGGTGGCGGGGGATAAGGAGAAGTACTTGGGAATAATCTTGGCGCCCGGGAGGTCCCAGCAGAGACACACGAGTGAACTTTTGAAACAAAAATTCCAGGAAAAACTGGCAGGCTGGAAGGTTAATTTATTGTCACATGCGGGTAGATTGGTTTTACTCAAGTCAGTGCTCACTTCGATTCCAGTTTATTATATGTCGGTGGAAAAATTGAGCAAAAAGACAATAAATGAACTAGAGGGTATTATGAGGAGGTTCATGTGGGGCAAACTAGGCAAAGCACGGTATCTTGCAATGGTTGCTTGGCATAAGTTGTGTGCAGACAAAGAGGAAGGGGGTCTGGGTGTTAAGAGTGTTGAAGCTTTTAACAAAGCCTTAATACAAAAGCTAGTGTGGCAGTTAGTGGCAAGTCAGGACAGGACATGGGTCACAATTTGCAAAGCAAAGTATTTTCCACAGGGCTCTTTTTGGGAAAGTGCTGGGAGGGCAAACACAAGTGCACTGTGGAAGTCCTTGCTGAAAAATAAGGAGGACATGTCAAGGCAGGTGAGATGGGTGATTGCGGATGGGAGATCGGTCCAGGTACAGGGACAGCCGTGGTACGAGGGATGGGAGCAAAATGGGAGGCTTCGACAAGGTCGGATGAATATTACGGTGGCCGAATTGTTTGATCAACGGACGGGACAGTGGAAGTGCCAAGTAATAGCCGACCTAATAGGGATAGATGCGGTACAGCAGATACAAAGCTCGGTAAGGAAACCGGGTCCGCACCCGATCTTAGAAGACCGCCTCATATGGCTGCCCGGCAAAAGTGGCAGGTACACGGTCAAAGAAGGTTATAACCACATCACCAAGGCTTCTCAGGGACTTATCTTCTACAACCCGAACACAAAGAAAGCCCTAAATGCTATTTGAAAGTGGAAAGGTGTTATCCCGAGAATCACAATCTTTGTATGGCGGACACTACAAGGTGGATTGGCAACAACACAAGAGTTGTCACGAAGAATGAGAAAAGGTAGCGCAGTCTGTCCGAGATGTGGGCAAGAGAGTGAGTATGTGATGCACATGTTATTCTTTTGCCCGGTATCGCGATTAACTTGGTTCATGTCCTCACTAGCTCTCAGGGTAGAGGCATTGCCACTAAATTTCTCGGAAACAGTTCTAATGGTGAATGACAATTTGGACAGTGAACAAATTGTGGTGTTCTGTAACATACTATGGGAACTCTGGAAAGCACGAAATGAGGAGGTGATTGGGGGCAAGAAAGTACCACCACCGGGGATACTAAAAAAGGCAGCGTCAATTCCGAGGAGCATAAACAAACAGCCCGAAAATGCTATTCTTACAGTTGGTCAGCCAGTAAAAATTCCGCAAGGAGCCAGGGTCATTCTAACGGATGGGTCTTGGGATAAAACACATGGTACCGGCATAGGTATGGGGGTATATAATAGGCGAGGTGACCTGGTGTACGTTCAATACGGCAAGGGGGCGGGCGGGGATGCCTTTCATGCAGAGGCAGAGGCGCTGCTGCAAGACTTGCGGTATATCGAGCGGGCAAGCCAACAAGGGGGTTTCTTTATTTTTATGGACTGCAAGGTGCTACACACGGCGGTACAGGAGAAGAAAATACAACAATTACCGTCTTGGCAGTCAGCTGAAACAGTCCAGCAATGCTTGAGGTTGCAGCACGCAATGGAGAGCACAGTCTTCATACGGTACTTAACAAGAGCGGCAATGACCACACCACATGCACTGGCAAATTGGGCTAGAAGAACTGGGAGGGAAGAAGCAGGAACTCCGTTACAATGCCAAATTGCGCACTTGGAGATCAATCATCACTTGGACGGGAATTTTATTAAACTGCAGTAATTAGGGTTTTATGCTTTCAAATGTTCTCTAGAATGTTCTTACTTTCGGTACTTAGATTTCTTTACATGTTAGATTCTTACTTCCGGTACTTAGATTTCTTTACATGTTATTAGTTTGGGATCGACTAACAGTCCCTCCCATTCAGTCCCCTAAACGTCCCCCTAACTGTCAAAGTACAACTGTCAGTCCCCCATTCAACATACATTAATTCAGTCCCAAAATGGAAAGTATGAATACCTAAGATATGAAGTATGCATATATAATTCATCAAGTATTCATACCTAAAATATCAAGTATTAATTCACATACGGACTGGGGACCATTACTTTTCGGGGACAGTAATTGTCAGACTGCATTGGGGACCACAACCAAAAAGTCACGTGGATCACACCACCAGTCCCCCATTCATTGATTAAATTAATTCACATACAAAATGGAAAGTATGAATACCTAAGATATCAAGTATTCATATATAATTCATCAAGTATTCATACCTAAGATATCAAGTATTTACTCTAAAAACTGGACACAATACTACTCATCTTTTACACGTTTTTCAAGGTAGTTTTTTTTTTCTCCATTCATTCTAACCAATTTTTGGGACGATCTATGAGGAATTTTGCAAATCTAAAAACACGAACGTTTTCTATTTTTTTTTTCTCTTTCAAATGAGATCCATGATGACATACTTTTACACGTTTTTCAAGGTATCAAATATTCAAATATGGAAAGTATTCATACAAAATGGAAAGTATTCATACCTAACATATCAAATATTTATATATAATTCATCAAGTATTCATACTTAAGATATCAAGTATTTAAATCCAAAAACTGGACTCAAATATGGAAAGTATGAATACAAAATGGAAAGTATGAATACCTAAGATATGAAGTATTCATACTTATGATAAGTATTTAAAGAAAAAAACTGGACTCAACTTTTACACGTTTTACACGTTTTTCAAGGTGGTTCAATGATTGAAAAAGTTAGTTATAATGGGGGAACGTTTAGGGGACTGAAGTGGGGGGACTACATCTTTACTCTATTAGTTTAGCTAGCAATCAGGGATTTTTTTTAAAAACCGTAAATAAAATAATTAAATCTACGAAACCAACATGATGACCGCAAGATTTACAAAAACCATCAGAACCGAGATGCCAATTCGGTCCCAACGATTTTTTTTTTCTCCGGACCGAATTGGCAATTCGGTCTTGCTGTTTTTCACCGGTTGTAGAAAAAGCGTCACAGAAAATCAAAAAACAAGCCAGACCGAACTGCCAATTCGGTCCAGAGGTTTTTTTTAGCCTGGACCGAATTGGCAATTCGGTCCAGTTTTTTTTTTTTTTTTTTTTTTTTAGAGATGAGCAAAATTTGACATATATTAGCATATTCATACTAAAGTTACAACAACAATTTTTTTCATTTTCAAAGTCCAAATCGTCGATCCAAACCGTTCAACATGATCTCCACAATAAAATGTGCTTGCAGATCAAATTTTACATTTTTTGGAATTTGTTTACTATTTATTAAGTATTTTACAAAAAATAGTCATATTCAGACCATTGAATTTTGTACCCATCTTAATAAATAGTAAAAAAATTCAAAAAAATGTAAAATTTGATTTTCAATCACATTTTATTTAGATAATCATGTTGAACGGTTTGGATCGACGATTTTTCTCTTGAAAAATTAATTTTCAGTGTTAGATTTGTCTCTTAAAAAAAAAAAAAAAAAAAAAAACTGGACCGAATTGCCAATTCGGTCCGGAGAAAAAAAAAATCCTTCGGACAGAATTGGCAATTCGGTCCAAAGGGGCCACACGATCGGCCACAAGCTTTAATATTGATTTGTTGTGAAAAAGAGGGGGACCGAATTGCCAATTCGGTCCGGAGAAAAAAAAATCGTTGGGACCGAATTGGCATCTCGGTTCTGATGGTTTTTGTAAATCTTGCGGTCATCATGTTGGTTTCGTAGATTTAATTATTTTATTTACGGTTTTTAAAAAAAATCCAGCAATCAGAGGGTCTCTGTCTAGTATGGGGAGGTCACGTTGTAATTGCTGGAATACTTTCCTATTTAATGAATCATGCCTAAGGGCTTCAACTCAAAAAAAAAAAAAAAAAAAAATTATAGAGATGACAAATAATATTAATTAAAAAGTGGTGGTCTAAACTCATAGGATAGGAAGAATAATTTTGTGATGAGTCAGCCATACCTTTCTAACTCCTTAAAGGGGACATACATCTCTCTCATGCTCCGCCCTCTACCCCTTTTTAATTATTAAATCCAGTGCTATACATAAAAATTAAAATTAAAAACTAGTCACGCCATTCTCGTTCCTATTTCTAAAATTGCACTTGCGGTCCAAGTCCAACCTCTATCTTCTGTGGCACTTGCAATGTAGCAAACCCTGTGGTGAGCCACAAACATATTTGATCGTTGAAATTGCATAATTTCTATTTTCCTTATTTAGTTTCTGTTGTATGCATTTAGTTTATGAAAAGTCGTAGATAAAGTTAATACTTCAAAGAATCTGTTGTATAATTGTATTCCTTCATCCCTTTTTTTAAGGTATGAGGCGCTTTTTTAAGTTAATACTTCAAGGAATTGTTGTACTATTTAGGATTGCTTTTTCTTTTTCCTCTTGAAGGATCCATGGGCTGAACCTGAGCCCATAATAGGGTTTGTAGAAGGAATAATATTTGTTGTATAGTAAATGTCCAAGAGCAAAAAATTGCTCCTCTTATTATTCAGGAAGAAAAAGAACAAATAAAAATTGCATTTCCTTTTGAAAAAAGTAACAGCTACCTCTCATTTACCCTCCAAAAATGCAATGTTCTTAATGAATTAACAATAATGAGCAGATATTTTACATTACCATACAACCAAGAATTGAAATCATTCAGACAACAATGAAACCCTTAAAAGATGAACACTTGATCGATCGTAGGAGCGCATGTATGGGAGAAGATTTGGGACCTGGGTTTTTGCTGTGACATCAACAACTGATAACATAGATTTACCAGCTACAGTTAAAAAGTAATTGAATGTATCCAGATTTCTAATAACCGTTGCAATGTATGCAGATGGAGCTTCCCTTTTATCTTCCCCAAAAGAATCATTGTCCAGTAGGATGGAAAAAACACGAACAAGATCGGGTATACATTCTGGATTGTAAATTATATCTGCTCCCAAACTGTGTATACAGACAAAAACAAAGATTAGAGTAACATACATTGCACTTACAAAGGCCTTTTGTTCTCAAGAGATTGTATGGCATATAGTATAGTACGACAATGTATTGTTTTCTATGGTCTGTTTCACTTACAAAGGCCTCAAAATATGTTATGTTAATGTTAGTAGGCCAGGCCGTCTTTCAAGAAAGCACATACACGCATTACCGGTATTGAATAAAGAAAATACAATACCGAGGATTTGGCTCCCCATAGCCACAGCACCAGCTGATATAGCTACCACTCAAAACTGGTCACAACCGGACCGGATGGCCCAAGAGTTCCAGAACTAAATTTATATTTTTTTTCATTCTAATTTTTGTCCACTTATTATTTCAAAGATACCTTCATCTTTTTGGTTGGCTACACATCAGGCCCAAAAGCGAACACAGACAAAAAAGTGCCCAAATAGAGGCATTCTAAAATACATGTCAGGTAAAACCAAACAATATTTTGTACTTACACTATATCAGGTCGCTGATCCTGGAGCTCTGCCTTTGAAGCAAGTTCCCATGCCAGATGCCTACACTCAACCTATCAAGCCCCAAGAATGAATCACATAAAGTTGTCTCACAGTGCTAAAATTTGCGGTAGAACTGGACTACAGCACATAACAAAAATACCATTTCTGGATGGAAAAATCTGATCTAACAGGAATAACCTGTCTGAGTCAACTAGACAAGACCTGAACCCTAGATATTAAGGATTTTGGGAAGTTGCTAACATGAATCAGTGAAACAAACCTGGCCAAAACTAACGACATTTTATGTAATAGTGGCACCAATTTGATAGTGTTTGGAGAAACCACAACTACACAAGTCGTTTCTCGTTTATCTACCAGAATTAACTTCTTTTAAGGTACTTGCAGTCTTGCAGATAATATCAACTTTCAGTAAATATGAAAAAGGAGGAAATTTCAGAATTTTGAAACTTAACCTTTGGGATTTATTTGCACATAACACAGAAATTATAATTACCAATATGAGGAAATAAGCATCTAGAGAGGAGACAGTGTTTGTGTGTGTTTATGTTATAAATTAGCCAAATATTAGGTCTAATTTGCAAAAACATCAAACCAAGCCTACGTCTCATTGCACTCTTAAACAATGCATGATTACAGCAGGTTTAAGGAAAATTACTTGCCTTTTGGGCACAAGGGTGCATGGGGTCAGAAGCAACATCCAAACACAGTTTATTCAATTCCAGATTGGCCTTCATATTTGCTAAAGAGGACATGTCACCATCTGTCAGTGTCACCTGCTTTAATTATTGAGGGGGAAACGATGAATATAAGAATGTGAACTTCATTTTCTTATCCAGGTAATAATACTCCGTCAATGTGATGTTTACTAAAAACAATTAAAGGAAAAGTTTAGAAATAAAATAAATGCTAACCAAATACTATAGTATAGAAGTATTACATTTTAGCAAAAAGGTACATTGAATGGAAGCGGTATAAGACAATGAAGTGTGCTGAAACTTTTTGGAGGTTTGGTTTTGTGATTTGAGTTTTTGTTTGTTTTTGTGTGTTAAAGTTTGATACAGGGTGCCTCTCTGATTGAACAACTCTTGAGGATGTTTCAATAGAATTTTAAACAAGTGGTACCCTGTACCGCTTTTATCCAAAAACAAAAAAAAAGCACTAAGAAGAAAAGACATCAAGAAGGCACAGCAGGATTAGACACTAACTAAGCAAGGAATGGAAGGGATACAGGAACCACACAATTATTTATTGGCCATTTTTCTCTCATGCCTTTCTTCGTTCATGGTTCGATATTCTGGTGTCCTAGGCGTAGAGGAACCACACCAATCCATTCCGAATTTGGTGGTGAAACTCTACTGCGGTGACGATACTGTAGGGGAAGTCCTGCGGAAAAATAACTCGACGCCAGAATGTGAAAAAGCTTAACACCTGCACCTCTTTTTTTGACCTTCTCTTTTAGCATCCGAGACTCGAGACATTTCAAAATTGACAAATTGTGACAGGAGCTGATGCTATTAGAGAGCCATTGGCGGATTTGGCTTTACAAAGCAAAAAAAACTCAAATATCCTTGATCATGAGACATATAATTGTCACTATAAATAAGAACTGTGATTCCAACAGTAGTAATGAATACTGAAATAATAAAGGTATCTAGATCAAGCAAATATCTAAACCCCTGGGAAATAGAAGAAAAATTGAAATGCAATAAAGAATCCGAAAAAAAAAAAAAGTAAAGATCATTCTTGTTCTTTTCTGCTTATTTTTTTAAGAAAAAAATGATGAAATAAAAGTCCATTCTTGTTCTTTTCTGCTTATTTTTTTAAGAAAAAAATGATGAAATAAAAGTCGGTCACTTCATACCTTAGATGCTCCAACATGGCTAAGAGCTATGCCGACTAAGCCAACACCAGAACCAACCTAATTAATATCATGATATGTGAACACCACAAATCAAAACATAGCCAAAGGATATAGCAAATACTGGATGCAAAGAAAATGCAATAGAAAGAACATAACCCCATATGAGTTCCGGGGTTGTGCTTTCAACAGTGCAAAGAAGGTTCAAATTGATAATGTTAGTTAATCAAAATATGCAGAATTCCCTATCACAGATTCAAATGAATTACCCAGTAAACACAGTAAACTGCAGATTCAAATGAATTACCCACCTCGAAGCAAGATTTATTGGAAAACATCTCGGGATGTGATAGAATGACTTCAGATAAGAAAAGACTTGATGGCCAAAGAGAGCAACTGCAAAAGGTAAATGTGTTTTAAAATGAAAATAAATAAAAAAAATTTAATTAATAAATTAATAATTAATAAGTAAAGGGAGGAACTTGTACCAACAGCCATAGAACAACTGGAGTAAGCGCATTGTAAAGTCAAGTGTTTGACTAAAATATTCATTTGCATACGAGGACAAAAATCATAAAAAGAACAAAATACATACCCAGTGTCACCTTCAAGCATATTTGAAGAACAACGCAGAGCTGCCACTAAATTTACTGAATTTGAGCAATCTTTGCCATCTACTGCGGAAAGAAAGTGCTCAGTTACAACTTAAAAAATACAGAAAATCAAAATATTTCTTCTGCAAAATAAAACACAATCTTATATTGCTTTTGAAAAGAGTATGGGCTATTAGCATCATTTCTCACATTTGCAAACACCAAGATTCTTTTGGATCACTTACAAATAGCACCACCCATTAGACTATATATTGAAAAAAAAAAAGTATGTTTAGTCAAATTTGGACAACTGTGACCTAATCCTAATAACCGCCGTAAGTATCTAAGACCAAACTGAAACAACCTCCAGACCCCTTTTTTTTTAAACTCAAGCCAAGTTGTTAACTAACTAATTGCTCTGTGATGATACAAACAATTTAAAATGTTCAGTTATAGCTCAACAGAATGTTGATTTCAGATTTTAGCAATTTAACTATTCTTTTGCTTTATCTACCCTTGACCTTTTGGCAGTTGGATGAAATTTGCAAATAATAAAAAAGATGAGTGGTACTACAAATATAAGAAATTTTGGGTATGATTTGCAAATTGTTAAAGTATTGGCTGTGATTCGGTAAAGAAAATATCCATGAAACAAAGTAATAATATGAGCTTACAATCAGAAGAAAGAAATGATATCTCTCTATAAATTATGTTATTCTCCTCTGGTGGTCCTCCTGTTCAAAATAGAAATCACAAAAAATTTCAGGTAAATTCAAACAAATTAATAAAATGATCTGGGAAGGAGGGGCAGTTCAACATTACATTAAGTTTACTCATCAAAACGGTGTAGATTAGCACTAGACAGAAAGGTCCATAATTTACCTTACCTATAGTTAAGTAATGAGCCAGTTCTTCATACAGACAATCTTCCGCACAGACTGAAGATGATTCAACATTAGCTATAACTTTCTTTAGAATTCCTTTGATATATGCTTGATTATTCATGGTTGTTTCTTTCATCTGCATATCACATGCAAATGAACTTTGAAAATTTCAACTAGTATCATTAAAGAAAAATTATAATCGCAACCAAAAACTTTGATAACCAATATTTATTTATTTCTTTTTTACAAATTGGCTAGTTTGGTCAACATAAAGAATATAGCCACTTAACAAAAAAAAAATCTCCTTGATCAAGTAAGAACCATATTTTTGTTTTAAATATTTGAATCATGCCTTTCTTACTTTGTCTTCATAAATATTGAAATGTAAATTATCAGTGTATAGGAAATTTGTACACAGAAGCTCATATGCTCAAAAGGAAAAAAAAAATTAAATTGAAATTACTCTATTTACTCGTAAAGTGAATTTATAAAATAGATATTTTGGAATAGAAAATAAGCAGTATACTACTTACATTTTTTGCAAAGCACTCCTTAACAATAAAATTCTGAACTTGTTGTGTAATACAACCTCCCCCAGCTTCTCTATAAATGAAAGCAAGATGAAACTAGTTCTAACAATAAATTACCAAAACTGAGATTACAGGTGAACCTTAATGGTGACCAAATTGCTCTATGGAGCGTTTGATGAGGTCCAAATGGGTTTAATTTAACTGCATTCAGTATTGAAATCTCGGTACAGAACTGGTTGGGCCAGATTACATACTGTACTAGTATGCAATCAGTGATTAGGTAGCATGAACAGGTAAAGACCGAGAAGGTAACAGAATTGGAAATTGAAATGAGTTAGGTAAACAGCCAGGCATTTCATCAAACAGTTTTCGCAAGGTAGAACCGTGCAGCAATAATAACAACAACTTAAAAGGAAGAGAAGAAGAGCATGAAGGTACATACATGGCTAAGGAGAGGAGGCAATTGGAAGGCTCCATGGCCAGAAAGGCCAGCTTCAAGTAAAGAAGCAGTTTGCTCCTGCTCTCCTCCATGCTCCCATTCCCATCTGTCTCCATTTTAACTTCAATTTTAGTTGTTATTTTTTAACTATTAACGCGCAGCTTCACTACCGCCGCCTCTCCAACGACTTAAAAATGTCGCGTGCGATCGGTGAAGTTATGCGAAATGAGGATGCCATGCGGCCTGAACAGTGCTATTATGTGATCTTCATTAACAATAACCCTGCATCAAAAGGTGTAGCGGGTAAAAACAATTTTGGCAATGATAGCGGGTCAAAAGTAATTGGTGAACCAAAGAGAGACATCGAGCGGGTCAGAAAAATTGTGCTTGAACAGTATAAAAAATCGTGTCTGAACCGGTCAAAAATAGTGCATTTTTCTGAAGCCCGAAAAATTGGTTCAGAATAAATAATTTTAGTTGTTTGTTGTTTTAGATATTTTTTATGTTTGTCATTTTGTATTAAACATTTTTAGTATTGGATGCTCGTATTTAGTTTAGGTGAAAAGTCTTTAGAACTTAACCTTCTTTATGGGTGTATTGAATGTACGGAGTGTTGGTTAAGATCAATGCATAGCTACAGTTTATTAGCATTATTACTCGTTTCAGTTATTAATAAAATTAATGTTACTTGATCTTCTTTGGAACGCTTACTTATAAAGGTGTGTTTCAGAAGCGGTGCACTGAAGAAATGGTGGGAGTGACCGGTCCGTACCAAAGGAGTTCATTCACTCTAAAAGCGGAAATTTTGAGAGGATGACCTGCCTTTTCTAAATCTTAAAACAAATACAATCTCATAAATTTTATTAAATTTTCTAACACATATTACAAATACTAAGATAACGAGTATCATTTTATATTTTTTGAAAATTCATAAAATTGAGCTAGGCAATAGAGACAGCTTGAGAGAATAGTTGCAATATTTTCCGTATTATATCTAAATTACTTCAATCGGTTCAATTTGTCCTGTTTAAAAATAATGAACCAAAGCAAACGCCAGTAATCAAAATATTATGATTTTTCAATAGAACTAAAATCAATTAAACTGAAAACGAATTGTATTGTTTGGACTCTGTTAGTCTAGTTCAAAATCAAATAAATTAAGAATTAACTTTTGATTTAGTGACATCACATGTGAGAAATTACATGTTCAAAATCCGAATAAAAAATTCTTTGTAAATATAAATTCATTTGAGTGGCTTGAGTCTTGACCCCCAAACTTTACTAAACAAAAATCAAATAAATCTGATTAAAGAAACATCTCTACGGTAGGACCTAAACACAGGCACACAGCCTAGTAAAAAAAACATCGTGTAAGAGGTTTGAGTGCCTGGCCAGTTTTTGCTGCTCAACAAAATGAAAACGCAGAATAAAGCGAGCGCTTGTTTAGTCCCCAGATGAAATCACTTCCGTCGTAAGACTCAGCGCTGCATTAGAAAACCAAGGATCTGTATCTGGGCTGACTCAACACAATTGAAACGGACAGTCCAGATTTATTCTGAATCGGTGCCTATTCGGGATGGGGCAGGGGCCAGTGCCCAGTATTATTTGTTTTTTGAGATTCGTAGTTAGAAGACAGATCCTCGATCGTCCAATTGTACACAGTCAGTTAACCTGAGGGGATGTGAATTCAAAAAACAAAGCAAGGCAACAGTTGCTATCCATACCTTTCTCGGCCTTTAGGCTAAGATCAAGTTTTTATGAGTTTAATTTAATATTTGATATGTGGGCCATGGGCTTACAACGTGGACAGTAGCTTGCTACTAGCTACTAGGCCTCAAGTGTCGCCCTTGCAAGGCACGGATCCATATCCTCCCAGGTACCGTAAAAGATTCTCTTTTACAGTTAGCTATTTACGGTTTGAGATTAACTCTCAGCCGGTTTGGGATTCGGGCTAGCGCACGGGGCAGTATTGTTGGTCTTTGAGATGCGTGCCAAGTTAAAAAGAACGGTCCAGATCTAGTAATTGTAAAAGATTCCCTTTTCAGGTACCTGGGAGGATGTGAATTCTGCAAGGCACTACCCCTATCATTATCAATACTAAATTCATTTTTTTTTTTGAAAAATTAGAAACTTTTGTACTCTAAGATACAATCATGGGCTCATGGCTTAAATGTTGTGCAAACTTTTCTACTATAAAATACACAAGAGGAAGAAAATTAAGCCCAAAACATGACGTGCCTCCGAATTGGGTAGAGATAGAGAGAGAGACAAAGATCAAATAGTGGCCCATAAATGTGATAAATATTTTTTGCTATCGAAATAGTCCTATCCCCAAAGTATAGACCAACATATTAACCTTACTTTCTGTTTTATAAAGAGACGAAACTATATTTTGAATATGAGAGAGACTAGCATCATATTTAAAAAAAATATATACGTTGTATTTTTTAGAGGAGAGTTCAAATGCCTCCATTTTTCATGCCTCCACCATGCCTCTATTTTTAAAAACTTTAATAACTCAAAATTTAAAACTTAAAAGTCAAAATAAAACCGTTGGATATGATCTACATCATTTTATCTATGCACGTGTAAAAAATTATGACATTTCGATTTTGTTTTGGTTGTCATCAAGAGCTTGTAAAAAAACGTACTAATATGGATAATTTCTAACCGTTGCTTTTTCAACTTATTGATTCACATAAGAACAAAATCGAAATGTGATAATTTTTTATGAACACATAGATAAAATGATGTAGATCATATCCAACGGTTTTATTTTGATTTTTAAGTTTTAAATTTTGAGTTATTAAAGTTTTTAAAAATGGAGGCATGATGGAAGCACAAAAAATGGAGGTATTTGAACCCTCCTCTATTTTTTATTGTTCAAATTAAATTAAGAAAGTAATCTAGACCATAATAATATTGAATTCTTTTTTTTGTAGATTACGCATGATCAAAATACTAAAATAGAAATATCAATTGAAATAGATATATATGATTAAAATACTATAATATAAATACTAATTAAACTCTAATATATATTATCAAGATTTAAGAAGAAAAAAACCTTACGGGATGCGCCCCATTTTATATATATATATATAATTAATTCGGAATTTTATGAATATAGTTTACAAAGTATAAGTTTTATATTTAGATCCACGTGTGGTGTGATTACGGAATGAGCTTTGATAGTTAAATATTTTGCAATCCAACTTAAGAGGGCAATCTTGCATTTATAAGATAATAATACAACATTCGGAACAATGAATCCAGAGAGTGCACGAGAAGATAATGAATTATTCAATGATAATTTTAAATTCAAAACTAATGTAAAAGGACATCAATTTTGCACAATATGTTTTCCCTATTTTAATTAATTGCTTTTTATACATTAAAGGCCAGCCCTAATACCGGTTTAGTTTAATTCATTTGTTTAGTCCCACAAGTAAACTTTATTAGGGTATGTTTGGATGCCAATTAGAATAGCTAGAATAGTGAGATTTAGGATTAGTAGATGAGAATAGAGAAAAATTAGTGATATTTAGATTAGCGTGAAAATTATGCTATTTGGAATAGTAAATAGTTGTAACATAAAAAAAATTGTCAACAAGGTGCTAATTAAGAGGAAAAATAAGCAAGTGGGGTCTCAAACGAATTGTCACGACGTGGAGATATCAAAAGTGACGTCACTTTGTCATTTCGGAATTGTGTTAGTGGAAATCTGAAAAGGAAATATTTTTTTTCTCTCTTTTCACACTTCCGAATAGTAGTTATTTCAACATTTACAAGGAATAGAGAATAGCAGTTATTCTAGCTATTCCGAATAGCAAAAATGTTGTTTGGATGCACATTGCTATTCCGAATAGCCTCTATTCTCGAAGAGCCTCCTATTCTAGCTATTCTCACTTCATCCAAACATATCCTAAAGATTTACCTGACTTGGGGCAAATTAACAGGCGCTACACCTAGTACAATAAATGGACTAGAAAGAAAAAACAGTAAATTATACTATTTTTTTTCCTTTTATTTCTAGCTTGTGAGATCATTATTGTAATAAAATACATTTTTCCATCAGGTTAGTGTATTGTTTCTATCCTTTTATTATTCTATTATATTCTATTGTTATTCTTTAATTTTGTACTAGTTCTTTAGGTAAGTTCCCTTATTCTAAAGTGTCTAATTTTCTAATTCATGCTTATTTCTCGGCAAATGTATATACTCCATGGACTATGGTACATTGCGAAAAACTCTCCTAAACATATTTGCAATGAAACAATATATACTCACCACAGTGGCGGCATTTGGTTGAAGCCTGAAGTTAAAAAAGTTAAAATTAGTTATTATAACTTAGCTAACGTGAGTTATTTATGTTTGATTGACATTTAATATTAATCATGACTTAAGTTATTTATTGTTTATACAGTTTTATTTTCTAAGGGTCCGATACATCTCAACATTTTTTAGATGCTATTTTCAAGAATTGAGTATGTGTCTCTCTTCGAAGAGACGAGGACTTATATCACTATACTAAATCCACGGTTCCCTTTACATGTAGACTTAATTAGAGTGTTTTCTTCAATAGAATAACCTAATTAATAATAACATTACATAATTAGATAGTCTTAACCAAATTAACCATGAAACAACAAAAAAACAAAACAATTGTGAAACATTCGATTTTTATTTTGAAATTGTGAATTGTAAATATAATATTAAGAGTACTGATATTTTGCGTTTGACGGCTTAGCCGAGACATAAATTTCTTATATTATGGTTTAGGCTTTAATCAAACATGTTGGAAGATTTCAACCCGTGTCTTATGGCGAGACAATGGTGTTACAAATCTACATTCTCAAAAATATATATAGAGAGAGGTTGGCTAATATCAAAATGTTTGTTCTCAGGCTGTGGAACAAATGTTTTGGTTTTTACATTTTCAAAGTCCCAACAGTCGATCCAAACCATTCGACATTCAATCTATATTAAAATGGTTTGGAGATCAACTTTTACATTTTTTTAGAATTTTTTCACTATTTATTTAGTCAGTTTTAAAATCGTTGTTTTCAATGATCCAGAAAATTTTCACTGTTTATTAAAATTAACGATTTTAAAACTGGCTTAATAAATAGTAAAAAAAAATTCCAAAAAATGTAAAATTTGGTCGTCAAGTACGTTTTAATATAGAGATCACATCTAACGGTTTGGATCGGTCGTCTGGACTTTGAAAATTAGAAAACCAATTGGTTGCACCACGGCTCCGGAACAAACATTTTGATATTAGTTAACCTCTATATATATATATATCAAAACATACGAAGAACATTTCTTTTAAAGCATCCAGTTAAAATTATTGTGTTTAGTTCTTTTTTTTTCAATTTAGGAACTTATGAAAGGACCTTTTCTGTAAATAATTTCAGTTACATGATAAACTCAGAAAAAAAAGATATTTTTAACTTAAATTTGTTAATGACATAAATTTAAGAATATTTTACAGTAGACCTTGTTTTTGTACTGCATCGAAAATCAATAACATATGTCAATGATGATGTTCAAGTTATAAGCCACGGTAGAAATCTTAACATCAGAACTTTTTTTGTATTAATTATTATCAATTATGTTTTATTTTTATTTTTTTGAGATATATTGGAGAATGTGAAATCGACATAATCACTTAATATGTTATGAATGGTTGTCAACAAGTCTGAGTCGAGTTAAATTAGAAAAAATATTAAATTCGGTTTATGCTAGAACAAATCGAGTTAATCCAATTTATTAACGAAACGTTTTTGCTATAAACTACACATAAAAGTTTCATTTTCTTACGGTGAACACAAAAAGAGATGATAAAATAATAGAAAAAGGGTAATTATTTTCTTTATCTAACAAGCTGAGAAATGAGTCAAGATAGTACGAGCTGAGCTGAGTGAATTTGAACTCATTTCTATCAGAACGAGTCAAAATTAAACGAGCTAATTATAAATTTTATGAGTGGTCTCGAACGAATCCCGAGCTACGAGTTCTTTCTTTTCAGTCCTACTCGTGAATTGAAAACTGATGTTAAGAGGTTGATATAATCTTTTTGCTCACTATCTTAAAACATAAATTCAGCATGGACATTGAATAAACAAATATAATATTTGATGTAGAATTAGAGAGTTAATTAAACACTTATTGGTGCACCAACATTCCAACAAAACCATCATATCTTTATTTCCTAATAAAGAAAAATATGAATCAAACGGGTGATTAGAAGATAATAAGGAAAAAACCCACGAAATTAAAATAGAAAGAAATCAATGAATATTGCTAATGAATGAATAAAAGAAAAATTAGAGGAAAAAAATAATTTTTATAGAGGAAGAAAAAAAAAAGCAAAGAAACCACATAGGGCTAAGTGGTCTGATGTGGTGATCTCTCTCTCTCTCTCTCCAGCCGAAGCCTCTCTTGTCTCCTTCTCTCCTTCTCTCCTTCAACCCTTTTCTCTCTCTCTCTAGCGCGCGCTCTCTAGCCCGTCGATCCTCGATTCAATAATCACAACTCGCAACTCCGCTTGTTGCCATTTAGTCATTCAGGTACGCGCGATCTTCCCTTTCCATTGCTGTTTACTGCTCCGCTTCTAATTGGTACAATAAGGATCTGCCCCCTTTGTTAATCAGAATTGTTATTCTATCTGATTGGGTCTAACCTCGTCGATTTTTTCTTGATCAGTGGTATATTGGGGGCGATTTCCTTTCGACCTTATTTTTTTACCTGAAGTTTTTATTACGACTGTGATTGATACTCAGTGGATTGATTTATGTCTTTCACTGATTTAACGATGTTTGTTTTTCTTTGGTTCTCAATTTTACTTTTTACAGGAAGATTCAACTATCACTGGACTTCTTTAGTTTTGATATTTGTCAGGTTTGGTCTCCTACCCCTTTCTCAATTTTTATAATTTTCAGTGGGATTTTGTTCAGCTGTTCTTGAATTAACACAAACAAAACCTGAACCTGATTTTGTTTGGGTTTATGTCTGCTTCTGATTGAAGTGGAGATAAAAGAGGTTGAATGGCCAGCGCCGTGGCAAGAGCAACTAATACTGTCCCTTCTTCCCTGTCAATTCAAGATAAAATGACCCGGAACAAGAGAAAGTTTCGCACGGACCAGTCGAGTCCTGATTCGGTTGTGCCCGTTTACCCGCTCCGGCCGACGGATTGCCCCAACTACGGCCCACCCTCCAATGAAAAGGGGACAGATAGTTTCAACCTGGAGCACCTGGCAAGCATGTGCGACATGTGCAAACACCTGATGTGTGCCCCTGAAGAGGGTTTGGAGTGGGAAGACGGGTTCAATGATGCCGATTGGAGCGAGCTCACCGAGACCCGTTTAGAGGAGATCTTGATTAGCAACATTGATATGATTTTCAAGAATGCTATCAATGTTGTCTCCTCTTATGGGTACCCTGAGGATGCTGCCAGAAATGCTGTTCTGACTGCCGGGGCCCGTGACAACAGCAAAGAGCCCCTCTCCGCCTTAGTGGACAGTGCCCTGGCAGTACTTCGAGGTGACAAAGAGTTGAATTTGTCTTCTAACTTTGACGAGGATTTGGAGAAGACAGAGAAGAGTGTTCTTGCAAGAATGGTTGCTCTTGTTACCGAATCACAGCCTTTCTTTAGCAGAGGTGATGCCATGTGGTGCTTGCTTATCTGTGATATGAGTGTGCCTCGTGCCTGTACCGTAGACTATGACCCCTCGAACCCAATTGAATCTGGCAGCAGCTCTGTTACACTCCCAGTTAATGAAACCAATGTTAGTGGTTCTCAGAGTAATGTGCCATGTGAGATGCCTAAAGTGTTAGGTCTGCCTACTGTGCCGAATGGGAGACCGCCTTCCATTCCGAGCAATGTCTGGAGTGTGATTTCAAATCTAAAACCTGATGATAACCCTAACTCTTCTGACCATAGTAAATCCCTAAAGGAAGGAGGTAAGAAAAGTGGGGGTAATTTAAAGAAGGATTCTATGCTTAGGAACAAGTCGATTAGTCTTGAGAAGAGCTTGCGGGCCCTGGGATCGAAAGCGGCATCTAAAGGATGCAAGCATGGTGTACCGGGTAATTTGGTCCTGGACAGGAAGTGCAAGTATACAGCATCTGACTCCACTTCTGGTATAACTGTAAAGAGCACATTCAAACTAAGCAAGATTGTTGGAGGTGGCGTCTTACGTAAAGATACGGTCCTCGACCTTTCTTTCCATGCAACAAAGGCCAGCAGCAGCACAACCAATAGTACAAATAACACCAGTACAAGTGCTCCCACTGCTAGCATTTCTACCCCGTCTGTTGCACCTACTACAGACACAGAGCTCTCTTTGTCACTTCAGTCAACTAGCCCTGCAACTGCAAGTGCAAATGTGAAGGGTACTGCAAATGGGAATGTGAATGCAGATGCAAAAGCAAACCCAGATACAAAAACCACCGGGAAGGCTGTCGATCCGGGCAATACGGGCCATGAGGGGGGCAAGTCATGGAAGGATTGGGTCCCACAGAACAGAAAGGATGAGGTAGCGGCTAAGCTGTTACCGCACATGAGAGAACTGCAGGCGCAGATACAGGACTGGACAGACTGGGCACAGCAGAAGGTGATGCAAGCGACGCGGCGGCTGGTGAAGGACAAGGAAGAGCTGCAGGTGCTGCGGCAGGAGAGGGATGAAGAGGGGCGGCTGCACGAGGAGAGGAAGAGCCTCGAGGAGAGCACCAAGAAGAAGCTGGCCGAGATGGAGGCGGCTATAGCCAAGGCTGCCGGCCAAGTAGAGAAGGCTAACACGGCCGCTCGACGCCTTGAGATGGAAAATGCACACCTGCGCCTCGAGATGGAGGCAGCCAAGATGCAGGCTGCGGTGTCAGCGGCCACCTGCCGGGAGCTGTCGAAGAATGAAATGAACAGCCTGAAGAAATTTGAGACATGGGAGTCGGAGCGGGCCCTGATGAAGGAAGAGCTGCTTGACGAGAAGGATAAGATGTCCCGCTTGCAACACCTTTTCCATCAGCTCAAACAGCATTTCCTTCAAGTGCAGGTTCTTGTCTTTCTTTTCTATTTTATAGGTTTGGGACTTGGACTTAATTATTATTTTTTATTGATCTGTGCGATTGAGGAGTGCGAGTTGTTTTTCGATTTGGTAAATTATTGAGGGTTTTTTTTATACAAATTGTACAGGGTTGTGTGAAGCAAGAAGAGAAAGAAAAGACTGAGAGACTGGCACGATTGAACTCTCAGAAAAAGGAAAAAGAGCATATAGAGACGGCAGCAAGAGCCGAGGAGAATGCACTGATGGTGAAATCAGAAAACGAGATGCAACGGTTCAAGAGTGAGATCCGGGAGTTGGAGCAGCAGATCCAGCAGCTGCGCTCAGCAGATGCCTCATCGAAGATGGCTGCTCCTAGATGGGCACCTCCAGACAGCAGGAGCTATGCGGCTCGCCTGGCCCAAGGGAAGAACGGCATCATCAATGGCAACAGGGCCACTGCAGCAATTAAAAGCCGGATGGAGAGAATGGTGCTGGTGGGGCCAGGGGAGGATGAGGTGCAGAGGGAAAGGGAGTGTGTGATGTGCCTGAGCGAGGAGATGGCAGTGGTGTTCCTGCCGTGCGCTCACCAGGTTGTGTGCGTCAGCTGCAACCAGATGCACGAGAGTCAGGGCATGAAGGACTGCCCGTCATGCCGCTCCCTCATTCTCCGCAGGATCCTTGTTCGTTCTTCCAATTCTTAGTTTTGTTCTGCTCCTTTTTTTTTTTGGTTTTGCTTGTGGAGTTTGGTTTAGTTCAAAAGATGAAGCATGATGAGTTTTTCACTGTCAAAGAATAATAACAATAATAAACTGCACCAAGGTTCGAAACCTAGTTCTTTGCCGGTACATTGTTTGCCTTAATGAAAGTATTGAAAATTGGAGTTTTCATGTTGAGACTTGTTACTCTTTCTTGCTGGTTGTTAATGGCCTAGATTGTTGTCTTGGATCGATCGAATTCGAGATTCAGAATTTCCTTGCTATAATTTTTTTTATTGTCCATTCCAAACTTGCAGCGAACATTTTGGAACATTTGGCTACCTTTCTCATCTTTGCTATTACTCTGATGTAGCAGTACTGGTTTTGCGCTTTTCATTACTCCAACAAAAACCAGATAAAGGTAATACAAAACCCATTGTTTGAGATTGTTTACAAGCGGCGTCTCTTGATTGCTCGCCAAGTAAACCTCATTTGCAATCAAGAATGAGAACATTTATATTTTTAGTTCATTTCATTTTCTTTTAAGCCTTGCATTTTAGGTCGTTGAATGAGAAAATTGTAGGGCTTGAAAGCAGCTGCATTGCTAGTGAAATGCAAATTGTTGTAGTAGTCTAGGGATGTTATTTTTCATACGTGTATGTTATTTATCATGCATGCTGGGGTAAAGGAACCATATTCGCAATTAATTTCAATGCCAAGGATCACACAACGAGTTTGATGCATACATTCCAAAATCAGGCCTAAATACGGCTTGGTCCTGTAGGCCCATTTTACCTGTCTATTCTGTCCAATCAAATCATGTTCCATTTTGTCATGGGCCATATTTGACATCTCGCCTGAATAATGTTTCCACTTGTATCCCGGGTCAAAGATTTTTTTTTTTTTTTTGAAAGCTTGATAGTGACTACCAAGATCGGGTCAAAGAAAATCACTTGACAAGTAGAACTTTGACAGTCTTGACAATGTCATTTCAAACGTTGGACGAACTTACTAATGAACGGCTGAAACTAACCTGATATTCTCCATTTCTCCTGAGCCAATTTCCTGTAATTACAAGAGGAAGAAATGAGAGTATCCCCTCAGCTGGATCTTGAATTCAAGAAATGAGCCTATCTCTACTGCAACATAAAATTTGTCTCGCTTATTCATCTCTAATCTTCTACTGATCTTTTCTCTTTAGATTTAATCTATAGCTAACTCGATCCATAAGCTCTGATGACAGAGGCAATTATGTTGACGGATACGAGCTCCGACCGGAGATGGAAGATGATATCTTTTGTGGAACTAAATATATAGGTGTTTATAGGCCCCTTCTCGCAGTAAAATTAATATACAATAACAAATCATATAGGTACAATCATGCAACGATTGCTGAATTTCAACATTGTTTTCTCTTACGGTCGGTGTTTTTAAATGCAGTTTTGTTTATGCATGTGAAAAGTCATTGCATACTGCATATGTGGTTTTACTATAAGTTGTTAAAGGAACATAGATAAAATAAAACTAATTTATAATTTATAATGTAATGTTGTTCTAACTTAGTGGTCCGTGCTCTTTATCACTCTCCTATAGATCATGGGTTCAAGCCTTTCCCAAAACAATTATTTTCTTTGTCTTCTATAGATCATGCATTTAAAAACACTGCTTGCAATAATTCAAATTAAAGAAAGATCTCAAACAATTTTGCCAATCAAGTATTAAAAATGGTAAAGTTATAATTATCAGCACATTTCTCAAAAATAAAGAAATACTGATCCCCTTTTGAAAATGTTGTCTTTGGTTCTAACATGACAGTAGATATGACATGAAAGTATCTGTGATTATATTGCACTTGCAACTTATAAAAAATACTAGGAGTGTACTCTAGAATGGAGGGGGAAACACATTAAAGGGAAAGAAGAAGACGGTGATGGAAGGAGGCGAACCCTCCGCACAGTAAATTTACACTCCAAATTGGGATACAAATCTCGTCAAAACAAAGCGTAGCGCTCCCTTCTCTTCTCCTCCGTATAGTAGCGCGTACCCTCCGCTCCCTCTTTGATTCCCCCTTCTAGAGCAGGTGCATACTCTCGGTCAGATACGGTCTGGCGACGTCTTAACCTCTGCACAGTGTTTTCTTCTTCCCCTCCCTCCGCGTACCCTCTTCTGGAGCTGATTCTAAGCAATCATACTTCAATAGTTGTGATTATACTTTATACTGCACTTGCAGCACCAAAAATTGAGCAATCATACTTCAGTAGTTAATAAATTATATATATCAGTTCCATTTCTTTCTTTGTTTCTATGAACAAAGATCAAAATAGAGCCACAAATTTCTCTCTTTCACCTGAATAAACCACTGGTAGCTAGCTAGCGGGTCTGCGCCACAGTCCGTCCGACATCAGCAGCAGTGACAGGAGTGCAAGATTCGGAACCAGGAACAGGAGCAGTTGGGGAACCCGCGGTCCATGCCGGGGCCTCCTGATCCGCTTCCTGGCGTACTCCCTGAGCTCCTGAGGACCCCAGCGGTCGGGCGCGGGGTCGACACCGGACGAAAGGATGCAAGGCGGGGGTTGCTGGAAGGGGCAGAGAGAGCGCCAGGTGGTGTGAGGAAAGCCGAGGCGGGAAGCGCGAGAGAAGAAGAAGGAGAGAGTCCAGAAGGGGAGAGCGGTTGGAGAGTCGCAGAGGAAAGGAGGGAAGGACCAGTCGAGGAAGCACGGTGCACGGAGAGAGACGAAGAATTGGGAATGGAGAGATGGGGTTAGGGTTTGGTGCGTGAGGATGTGAGAAAGGGTTTCAATCCGGTCTGGCCATGATGGGGTGGAGGAGCTGGAGGAGACGCTGGTGCTGCTATTGCTGTCGATATTGCTATCCATCAGGATCAGGCATTATCTGTGGAGATTGGTTGGGAACTGTGAGATGGGAGATGGGAGATGGGGATAAATTGGGTTTCTGGGCCAGTAATTTTTTTGGGGTGTTGTCAACATCAAAAGGGCTACAGGTGGTTGCATGTTCCCACAAATAAGATTTATGTTAGCCGCAATGTTATCTTTAATGAAAGCACATTTTCATACAAGGATCGGTCTCAACTCTCTTTAGCTCAGTCCTCAGCTAGTTTGAACCTTAGTGACTCTACAGAGTCAGCTCTTGGGCCTGGTGCTCTCTTTTTCTCATCAGCAAATCAAGCAGCAAGTTTACTACCTCTACCCTCTCAGTCAGCAGGCCCAGCGCCTCTCCCTTCTTCTCCAGGGCCACTTCAAGGCCCAGCTGAGTTGTCCTCTCCTTTAGCGGGCCAGCATCTCCAGTCAGCCCAGTTTCTGTTGCTACCAGGCCCTCTAGTTCGGTGCTCCCTTCATCTTCTGCCGGTCCAGCTACAACTTCTGATGGCCCAGTTGTTTCTCCAGTAATTCACCTGAGGCGCCCATCTCTCTTGCGCAACCAGAGAACACACCTGCTCCTTTCAGTTCACAACCTGTCATCTACTCATCCTATGGTCACTCGACATAGAGACAACTCACGAAGGCCGAAGAAGTTTCCTGACCATGTTACCTATGTCACTACTCGACATCCTCTTCCTCCTCTTGATACCTCCATCAATGAACCAACCTCTTTCACTTTGGCCAACAAATTTCCCAAATGGCGTGATGCCATGGCACACAAGTTAAATGCGCTTGCTCAAAATAACACTTGGGTTCTCGTTCCTCCGCCACAAAATCAACATGTCATAGAGTGCAAATGGATATACAAACTAAAAAGGCGAGCCGATGGATTGAAAGACATAAAGCTCATCTTGTGGCAAAAGGATACACTCAAGAGACAAGAATTGACTATCACGAGACTTTCAGCCCGGTTGTCAAACCGACCACCATTCGGGTCGTCCTTGCTCTTGCCACCTCTCCTAATTGGTCGATTCGACAATTAGACGTCAATAATGCTTTTCTTCATAGAGACCTTCAAGAGCAAGTTTATATGGCACAACCCTCGGGGTTTGTTAACCCCTCATTTCTTTCTCATGTGTGTCTTCTAAAGAAAGCTTTATATGGCCTCAAAGAAGCGCCACGTGCTTGGTTTCACAAGCTTGCCTCAACTCTCGCCGACCTTGGTTTTAAAGCTTCTCAATCCGATTCTTCTCTTTTCATTTGTGCCTCATCTCGCTCAATCACAATTCTCTTGATCTATGTAGATGATATAATTGTGACGGGTTTGGATCCAAAAGAGATACAATCTCTTATTTCTTCTCTTGGCTCTACATTTTCTTTAAAGGATCTTGGTTCCCTTCACTATTTTTTGGGAATCCAAGGTCTTATGCTCTCTCAACCCCACTATATTCAAGACCTCCTCATTCGATCCAAAATGGAAGGAGCCAAGCCGTGCAATACTCCTCTTTCAACATCAGATCCTCTCTCAAAATTCAAGGGCAATCCCATGGCCGACCCTCAAACTTATCGAAGCATTGTAGGTGCGCTTCAATACGCCACCATTACTAGACCGGACATCTCGTATGCCGTCAACAAAGCTTCGCAATTCATGCATGCACCCACCGATGAGCATTGGAATGTCGTTAAGAGGATCTTACGTTATTTAAAAGTCACACTACATCACGGTTTACATCTCTCCTCTCGTTCTTCCTTTGACCTTCACGCTTATTTCGATGCGGATTAGGCTAGCTGTCCTGATGATAGGAGATCGACTTCGGGCTTTTGCGTGTTCCTTGGTTCCAATCTAATCTCATAGGGATCTAAGAAACAACCCACGGTGTCTCGGTCAAGTACCAAAGCGGAATATAGGAGCATGGTTGTAGCTGTGGTCGAATTAACTTGGCTTCAACAATTGCTCAAGGAACTGTGTATTCCCATTTTGGCCAAACCTCTACTTTGGTGTGATAATCTTGGAGCAAGTTTTCTAGCTTCCAACCCCGTATTTCATGCACGTACAAAACACATAGAGATTGATTACCATTTTGTGCGTGAGAAAGTTTCAGCTCAACAATTAGGTGTGCGGTTCATTTGTTCCAGGGATCAACTAGCTGATATTTTCACAAAGTCCCTTTCAGCTGCACGCATTCTCTATCTTCGAGACAAGCTCACTGTTGTGTCTTCAACCAGCTCCGCTTGAGGGGGGGTGTTAGATAAACTAGCAGTTAGGATTATAGAGTAATACAATTGACTCTTGTAACTGTAACTGAATACTGTTAGTGCAATGATTAGAGAATTATTAGAGAATTAGTGAGCTGTAATTAGGCGTAACAGAATGGCTTATAACAGAATAGGATTGCCTTTATATAGAGGCTGATTGTAACTTCATTCGATACGGTTGAATAGAAAATTCATTTCAAACATTTCTTAGAATTATCAATATTGCACTATTTATTTCATATTTATGATTTTTTCTTTGTTTATCAGCGTTATAAGCCAGCAAACTATTGTATCGAGATATATTCATATTTATCTCGAATAGCCAACTTCTAGCCTTATCAAATTATTTTCAAATTGAGATCTTTAATTACTGTTTCAAAGTTGGATATACAACTTATTGCTCTACATTGGATGGGCTTAGTTTATAGAGTAAACAAGAGATGAAAGGAAAATTTGTGTCCATGGACTTGGGCCTGAAGTTCTTGTATCTCTTTGGATCCTGAACAGACATGCAACAATGATAAATTTGGAAGCAGCTAAATTCATCTGATGCTCTATTTTGATTTGCGTTGAGATTTGTATGTTCGGTTCCGATTAATATGGAGATTTATAATTTTAATTTCCGCACGAATCTTAACGCATATCTCATGCTTAATTTGGTCCAATGATCAACACTCCGTTGCTGATTAATTTAGGTAGTTCAACATCTATCGTACCACTTAATTAAACCCGATTATGGTTGGGTGACCAAGCCATTAATTATCACACAGTGAATTGGATCAGGCTTAATCAAACACTTTGAGATCTTAACTATTGATGCTGACTGTTTTCTCTTTTTCCATTTTTTTTATAATGTTTTGATGTGTTCCTTTCCAGTTCTGCCTTGTAATTCTTCTTATTTTGTTCTCTTTCTTAAAATTAGGTATGTGAATTTGTAATAATATTGATTGATTGTGTGTATAGTTGTAAGGTTAATTTGTTAAAGCGAATGAGGTAATTTAACTCTATAATTTTACAATGTGGCTATGCATGAACAAGCGAAGTAAATGCTAAATTATTTTAAACATTATTTTTCTTAATAGTGAAATAACTACATGAAGGAGTATGGAATAAAATGATTAAATTATTCTTATATATTATGTTAGGAAGTGAATTTTTTTTTTTTTTTGGCACAGGAAGTGAAGTTATGAGGATCATATTATCAATTTTTATATAATCTGATGATTTAACTTTACTCCACCTATGAAAATATTTATTGTACTTCATCTTAATCATCTTGAAATACTTTCAATTGATATATCAAAGCACATTAAAATATTTAAATCACCAATAATTTCACTTGTCAAACAATCCGTAAATTTGAATTTTGAAATTCAACGACAGAATGAACAAAATATTCCCTTAAACACTTTGAAAGTTGAACTCCAAATCATTCCAAGAACCGCACAAATATGGATTTTAATCACGAGGAGAAGGTTACAAGCAAGGTAACAAGCAAGGGGTCCAGAAATGATTAATTCCCCTTTATGGTTCAAAAGGTTTATAAATTTTATGTGTAGTATTTATTAATTCTAAAAAAATTATATAGTTTGTTCCTTTATTAATAAAAATTTTGTTTGAAAATATATCTTGTTGGAAATTATTTTTATGAAATTCAACTTGGTAAATTTCTAATTATAAATAGGCAAATAATTCAGACTACTCAGAAGAGTATCAAGTACTATCAACCAACTAGAAACAAACATATCCCTCCATCACAAAGAAGACTCGCATGCAGTTCAATTAATGTCCCAGATGTCAGAACCCACGGTGAGGCGTCTTGCGCGCGTCACAGAAGATCGAGATGCTTGTCCGGGCTGGAGGGGTCCAGTTGCATCCCTCAGTACCAGGCATAGTTTGACAAGACGAGAGCAGACCAAAGTCACCAAACTGAGTGAGGAGGCCTTTGATCACATGATGTTTCTGATACAATGAGAAAAAGAAAGAGAGAGAGGATCTGAGAAGATGAATGCAAAGGTGAAAAAGGGGACCATTCCATCCTCTTCGACAACCAGCCATGCATTACCTTCTCCCCTCACATGGCTCTGGACCCCACCTCTGACTTCCCCCAACAGTATCCAATCCCCCTTCCTTTCATTTAATTAGAGATATCTGTTAATTTGATGATCCGATGACTTTTTAAGTTATTACTTACACTTCGATTCTAGTGCCAGCAGCAATGGAATTATGGAGCCAAGAAAACAGAACTGTGCAATCAATGCTTTCGGCACCCATAAGAAGAAACTCTGTGTCTCTGACTCATTTAAAGTCTTTTCTTCTTTTATTCAAAACCTCATTAAATATATAATACGGATCTTTTTTTAGTTAACATAAAAATGAAATAAATAAATGAATCCAGATCTGCTGTTACATGTAACAGAGAAATTGTTTGTATAAGCATCGTCGTCGTCGTCCCAACAACCTTGGATACAAGTGTATGTCAGAGAATTTCAAATTTCTAACTTAAAAAATCAACACTACTCCTGCTTTCATTTTACTAAAAAAAGGCCAGTTGCAGCAGACAGTCTACATCAACACTAAGCAACCTAATAAAACCTTGCTCAGTTGCTCTCCTCTCTACTCTTTCTATTTATCCACTACACTCACAAACCAAAGCAATTATCTATCTATCTATCTATCCATCTCTCCAATTCTCTCCAGACCAGAACACAACAATTAGTCAATTACTCTGTATTAGACTCTCAATTTTGGACCGTCATGAGCCGGAGCCAGCACGCGCAGCCTCAGCCGAAACTGAAAACGCCACCACGCAGCGCCGCTCTCTTCTCCTGCGGCATCTTTCGCAATTGCACGCAATCCTCTCTCAGTCCCACTGCTACTCCTCCCGCCACCTCCTCCGCTCCTTCTCCACCCCCTGTGCAACTCACCACGGCCTCTCCGCCGTCTGTTCTCCCACCTATATCCCTTCCTCCAACCTCCACCTCCTCTCACCGTGCTGCCATCACCACCGCCCCATCTTCTTCCTCTTCCTCTTCTTCCTCTTCCACCTCTCAGAGCTTCACTCAGTGGCGCCTCCCTGTACACCAGCAATCTCCATCCCCGCTGCCAAATAATCCACTCGGCCCTGCCACTGCCGCCGCTCTTCTCCCCACTCCTTCTGAAACATACCACTCAGCTGAATGCCTCTTCGCCTCCGGTAATTCCCTCCAAGCGCTATGCATCCTCGAGCGAGCCTTCACGCCTGACCCATCTCCTCCCGGTCAGTGCCCGCCATCCGTCATGCTCGGTGTTGTCGCCGCTTTGCTTGACTCATCCACTGCAAGACCAGCAGCTAAGATGCTGCTAGCATTGCTGCTCAATGAAAGAAACCGGACCGAGGCAGCACGAGCTGGCGCGGCAGCAGCAACACTGGAAGCGGTGATGGCATCGGGTCCAGCCGGTGCAACTTCCGAGAGAGGTCTAGCAGCATTGGAACTCCTATGTACAGTCAGGGAAGGAGCAGAGGCAGTGCGGAGTAATCCGATAGTGGCACAAGCACTAGCATGTGCAGTGGAAAGGATGTCGGGAAGGGGCAGGGAATGTGCAATCGGAGTACTCGCGGCGATTTACGGAGGAGGAGGTGGGGAGGATGGGGTGGTGGAGGTTCCGTCAGAGGTAGCGAGAAGTGTACTGGGGGCGATGCAGGGGGAATGCAGTGCCAGAGGGAGGAGAAAAGGGGCCCAGTTGCTGAAAGCGTTGCAGGAGACTGGCAGGCTGGATGTCGCCTGGGACGGGATTGGTGGCTGTTAGCATTTTCAAATTGGAACCGGAGATGTCCGATGGGCATCGGACTGATATTCGGTCGTCATCGTTAGATTCACTTTTAGATTCACGAGGATAATTTAACGTAAAATTCGTCTCATGAATTGAATCTTTGGTATTATTTTCCATTGGTTTGGAATGATCCTTAATGAAATTGGATCTTTGTATTTCCTCGCCGTAAATTTTTCCTCATGAATTGAATTGAAGGTAATGCGTCGTCCAAAAGATTAATATTTTGCATAACTAATTGGTGCGAAAAGGGGCGGTCTGATTAGAGCTGTTCTGCAAACGAACCGAACCGAATCGAACTTACCTCCAGTTTGAGTTTGGTTTGAATTAATTTCGAACGAACTCAATTTCGAATCAAATTTTTCACGAACTCAATTTCGAACTTTTATGAACTTTGTTACGACTTACGAGTTATGACTTATGGTTGTGCCATAGTTCGAAATTACAGCACTTCAATAAAAACTCAGGCATTCTGAATTCTAATTACACAGTACACCAAAGTTTATATCAAAGTTCATTACAAATACCAAAGTTTAGTACAATCAATCAAAGTTTAGTACAATCACAAAATCTAAAGTTTTCCAAATAGCCAACAGGAGCAACATCATCAAAGTTTTCAAATATCCAAAATATTCAAAGTACAATTTGAATATCAATAGAAGTACAGAATAATCACCAAAGTCTTAGAATTATTACAAACCCAAATATTATCCTAAATAAAACATTAAAGTTCATTATCAGCAGAAATCAACGGTTCACGTTTGAGTTAATTTCGAACTAAGTTTGGTTTGTGAACCTATTTCGAACGAACTAGGTCCAGTTTGAGTTTGGTTTGAATTAATTTCGAACTAACTTTGGTTTGAATTAATTTCGAATCGAACTTTTTACGAACTTTTTCGAATCAAACTCGAATCGAATTACGAACTACGAATTTTTTGTGCAGCCCTAGTCTACGGGCTTGTTTCAAAAAAAAAAAAAAAGAGCTGTTGTATTTGTTTTAAGATTCGTGCGACCTATTCAGATTCAGGAATCTATTTTATATATATAATCTTGGAAGGGTTTGCTACTATTCATTGAAGCGGTGGCACTTTCCCAATCGTTCGATTTGAATCCAACGGACAGGGTTTGTATCTATATAATCCGCGTCGCGGATCTACAGTACTGAAATAGTGACACACGCCCTCTGCACCGTTCGATCTGGATCGCATGGTTGAAGCGAGAACTCTCTCGCGCGCTTACACCGCTCCTCTTGGCTACGTGTACTCCAACAGTCAATTCTCACACTTACAGCTGGGTCCCACTTGTCCCGATATTTTTTTCGTTCAAACTTCTCTGGAAAATTCTACAGTCCTCTAAAGAAAACGCGATTCCTCATTACCACCACTCCTCCCTCTGCCTCCTCTCGCTCCTCCGCCTCCATGGCGACCTCCGCGCACGAGAAGAAGAAAACGCTTCCATCCGAAATCCCCAAGGCTCTCTCCCCGGCGCAACGCGCACAACAAGGTACCGATCTATCTACCATTCTTCTCTTAAACTTCCTCTAACTGCACTTCAATTGATTCCTTCCGTTATCTCTCATGGCCTTCGTAGTTTTGTGCGAATTTTGTTGTTTCTTTTTGCCTTTTACTGAGTCAATTTTGGTTTTAGCTTATTAGTGTCGTCTCCGGAGAAATCACGATTATCGATCGTGTGGGCTGTTTTTCTGTGTGTTCGGAGGTATTTTTCTTCGTTTTTTTCTCTACTTTTTCACCCGATTTAGGGTTTAGTTGATATTGAACAAAATCAATTCAATTTCTTGCTTCAGTGAACTGATTTTAGAGGTAACTCAAAATTTTTGTTTCTTTTTGCATGTTTTCTTAGCCGATTTAGGGATTACTTTATTCAACGTCGTCTCAGGAGAAATCGCGATTATCAGTCATCTTTGGAGCTTCTGTTAGCGTGCACTCAGGTACTTTCTCTTATCTTTCTTTTGCCACTTGATTTAGGGTTTAGTTAATGCCGAGTAAAATTGTATCACTCTTTAGTCAAGCAAAGATTTGCCATTGATACTGATGATTTTCTGTATACTGATATCCGTTATTTTCAGCGACAAAGTAAAAGATTAGGGTTAAATAAAATAGAATGTCACAAAATAATTAACATGATATTGTCTCACTCACTTACACAGCTATGTCCAAAGTCACAGGTAGTGGAAGGAGAAATTTTAGACACCATTTCTTCTAAAAGCACCGCAACAACATCAAGGTACTTCACCTAAAATTCTATTTATAATTGAATTGTGCTTATTTATGTTTATATTACACTTTTATACAAATATTTAGTTGCTTAGGGCACCATAAGATTTTGATGCTATATTTAAAAACTACTTACAGTAAAATAGATAGTTTTATTATATTTATATCAATTAATCGAATTTATGTATGTGTCAGTGGGGCTGTTGGAGGATCAAGCATGAGCTTAGAAACCCTTCGATAATGTTTTTTGTTTCCCATTATTGATCAAGTCAGAAGTGGGGTTTGTTGAGTCGCACTATTTTTTGCATCATATGTTCTAATTCCTGCATTGTGTAATTAACAGAAAATGAAGAGGTTGTTTTTCAAAAAAAATAGATAGAAGGTCAAAATTAGCTCCAATCTTCATAAAGTGCCAATTCAAACTTCAAGTATAATTTCTTACAAAACTTTATATACTATTTTCTATTGCAGAAGAGCTTTCTTTACAAAATGCCCGATTAAATGACCTCATCATGCAGCGGAGAGGAGAGATGCATTAAATGCATACTTACATTTGAAAGGTAATAATTAACTCATAGTCTATGAATGTAAGGTTATCAGTATCTTTCGTAGACCATTACAAAACCAAAATTGAAAATTTGACCGCTAGATTTGAACAATTAATTCCTGATATAGCATTAATACTGCATTCATTTATATAGTAATTCCCCAATAAGACTTTACGCTCAATTGGATGAAACCTACCTTTATTTCACCTCTATCTGCAATCAGGCTATAAAAAGACAAAAAAGAGCAACACAAATAAGAAATGGTCAAACATGTCTATACTTAGTTACCACTTACCAGACTGCCTATTGGTGTCCGAAAGTGGCAATTTGGTTAATATAGTACTTAAGATCGTCATTTCTTTATTGATTTTCATTACATTTAATTAATTTAATTCTTTTTTAAATCTGCAACCAGAAATATTCACACGTGTGCCCATGAAAAGATGATGCTCCCTTGGATCTATATTTTGGCAAAGATTCTGCAGGGAGTAGAATTTGGGAGGGGTACAAGGACAAGAAAATGTGAAACTACCCCTATTCCTCCTGACTGTGAGTTTTTTTTTTAAACTAAAGACAAAGGATTGGTTACAAGTCTATATTAGATCATTTGACGTACAATTTATATGGATCAAGAGCCCCATCTTGAATGGGCTGAAACCTAGCTAGCTATGCAAATTGGACTAAGTATACAAACTTCCTTCTATATCTTATATTTTAGACTGAGACCTATGCTTCAGTATCTTACATAGACGATCTCTCTGGCACTTTTGCGAAGGTGAAATGATTTCCTTTTTTTTCTAGGAAAAATTAAATTTTTTGAAAATGTGATATATTATTCAACACAGTAATTTTTTTCTATTTGTTTTAATGTGCAGCAAAATAGAGTTTACTGATCCAATCAGGTATGGTTCTTCGATTGTTAATTGAAAGTCTATCTAAAAAAACAGTGAGTGTCATTGACCTACTGGAAAAGTCATGCCATGTTTCTGGGATCATACCAGTATGTTTACCGTATAGTATAGTACGGTACCAGAATACATATCTAGGTCTTCAAAAACAGCATATTGGCTTGGAGCTGGCCAGTACCGCATGACCTGTTTTTCTTTCAAAAATCAAGGTAAAAATATTTCTTTCATCAATAAGGGAAGTGCTGAGGTGTAATGCGCCACTTTTTTTCTCCCTAAAAATAATAATTGAGTTTCAAATTTCTCCAACTCATGGTTGCTCCTAATTGCAGGATCTAACAACTTGGCATGCTATCAGGATTAATATTAATTGAATTGACAAGAGCACTAATAAATCTCCTCTTAACAATTATGTGGAAAGCAGCAGCTTAACAGCTCTTTAAGATATGGAAAAGAGGTACCATTTTAAGTTTGTTTAATGTGTTGTTTTGTATTTACTCCTATTGTTTTTAAAGGCTGCCCTTTCAAAATTGATGTATAGGTTAAGAATTTATGCAAGAAAGCTAATAAAGTTGTGGGTTTAATGTGTTCTTCCATATTTGCTCCTATTTTTTTTTAAAAGGTTACCCTTTTTAAATTGATGGAGAGGTTAAGATTTTATGCAAGAAAGCTAATAAAGTTGTGAACCCAAATATCCTACAAAGATTTTAGCATTTCATACGCTTCTTTTGATGATGTAAGTATTAACAACATATTTTGTTGCATCCTTTTTGTAAAGTGAGCTCTAGACCTGCTGCAATCAAGTGCGGTATAGATTTGAACAATGATTATATAATGTCTTGATTAAGTCCATAAGTGGTCGCTTAATAATTATAATTAAAATCTACTTCATTAAAGTAAATAAAAGGGTTTTTATATTTACAATCGAACATCTTATACATTTCTACTACTGAATTATTCTTACGTTGAACCTCAGGTAGAAGAGCATAACTTTGAGGGAGCATATTAGTTGGGATGAAAAGATTTGTTGTCATTATGATTTATTAGGTCTTTCGGGAGTTAGTCATATATTGGCCAGTCCTTTTTCTAACTTTTTTAATTGTTGGATGAATTTGAAATGTAGGTTTAAATGATGAGGCATCAAAAATTTAAAGGTTTTACAAGTCAAGGTGGCAGTGAGACGGTACTTTCAAGTCTTATATTAGTTCACCTAAAATACAAAAAAGAATGAGAATGAATATTTATATTTTCTATACCAGTTAAAAAAGAATTTACCTCTTCAGTTCAACCGTCATTTCTTCCAAAAGATTTGCACTACCGATTCTGATCACTAATGCTATTCCAGTATCATATATATATAAAGTAAGTTAATGAAATCATTAGAGATAATTTTGTTAACAATAAATTATCTCATTTATTTCTCTTGAAACATGCATCAAAAAAATTCAATGCCTTCTCATACTCACCTTTATAGCACAGCCCATCTCCAAAAGTGTTGCAAACCACAAAATTAACATTTGCAAATCAGAAGATCCACAAAAACCGGTGCCTTCTCAATTTCAACTTTCTCATGCAACACCACTACAAACATTACCATGAACAACTGATTTATAGCCTCCCAACTCAAACCTCACTAAAACCCGTATGAAAAATCTCTTTTTTCTACACTCAAATTAATAACAGAAATGAAAGAACTTTTTTATCTTATTTGTACCTTTATATATTGTTACTGCAAAAACATCCCTTGAAAACAGTCATATTAATTTTTTTAAATTATAGCATTAAATTTCTTTTACCTAGAGAAAAATAAGGCTCCTATCATGATAGCAAACCAGCAATACACAAACTAACACACTTCCTTATTTTCGCAGCAGTGACAACAACAAAGGAAAAGAAAGAGGAATAACTGCATCTGACAAAAAAAAACTGTGTCCCACCTACCAATTGTAAATATTATTTTGTATATTGTCTGCGAAAAACACTGGCAACCATTTCATTGAATAACTGTATTTGCAAGTATTAACCCATGTAACTCAAGATTCTACTACATCCGTTATTTTTGTAAGACTTTATGTGGAGTTTTTATTATACCTTTCCGCTATATGCTATTATTTCTCCATGCAGCTTTCCTATCTAAAATCTCTATATGGCTTCTACACCTACTGCAACGGCCGTTGCCGAAGCAACGCGAGGCTCACCTCTCTAGTTTTTTTTCTAAAATAAATTGTTTTGTACAAATTTTAAAGTGGACGAACGGCTTCAACCGGATCCAATGCGTATCAAACCGCCCTCGGTGTATGATCAAAGATGTTGGGTTTGTTTTAAGATTCGTACGACCATTCAGATTCACGAGAAATTTAAAATAATCGTTCGCACGAATAGCGGATCAAAGGCTCCAATTGAATCCAATACCCATTAAACCAATCCTCTCCCTAATTGGGACGATCAGCGAGTAGGGGTGTCAATGGTACCTTTTTATCCGTTTATCCGGCTCATATCGTATCTGAAAACACGGATAAGTGTAAGATTTTTTTTCGTTAGCTTATCGGGTACGAGTAAGAGTAAGGATTTTTTTTCGTTATCTTACCCGTTATCATGTAAGATAAATTATAAAAATAAATTTATATATATAAATATATATTTGCATGAAAATGATACATGATACAATAAAATTTTGTATTTTATTAAATTTTCATAATACAAATTAGTTGTATTAATTATTATTATTTTTTTCTTATTTTAAAAAATATTTTATCGAAAGCACAAATCGAGATGTCAATGGCACTTTTTTATCCGTATACCCGATTCAAACCGTATTTGAAAAAACGGGTAAAGATTTTTTTTCATTATCTTACCAGTTATCATGTAAGATAAATTTTCAAAATAAATTTATATATATAGATATATATTTGTATGAAAATGATACATGATACAATAAAATTTTGTATTTTATTAAATTTTCATAATACAAATTAGTTGTATTCATTATTATTATTTTTCTTGTTTTAAAAAATATTTTATTGAAAGCACAAATCGAGATTGTCAATGACAGTTTTTTATCCGTTTACCCGATCCAAACCGCATTTGAAAAAATCATAATGGTACGGGTATGAAAATGCCTCCACCCAACCCGTACCGTACTTGTTGACACCCCTATCAGCTAGCATTATAGTTAATGAAAGCACAAAATTGGGGAAGAGAAAAAGAAAAAGAAATTTGCATTTCTCCGTCCAACCTTTAAATTTTTTCATATGCAAATCTGAATAAAAATCAACGATTTGACAATATGTTCCTGTTTTAACGCATATTTCACTTCCAAAATTGGAGTACGTATATGCTATTAAAAACAAGAACGCAATTCAATTATGGCAGTGTACAAATCCTGGGTGCGACAGAAAAGTCTTATAGGATAAGAACCCGTAATATTTATTGTTTCCAGAGGTGAATATGTAAAATAATAACTAGGTGCGATCGAGTCTGTGACGGTTCGTACCAGGAACAGCAAAATTTGGACCCGACAGGGGGGCAGGCCCAACTGACAGGAGCGCATCAGCCATAAATGTGGTAGGTGTCTCGTACCGGATTCGGTTAAAAGGTAGTGGCGTTGTGTACCAGTTTAGGCTGGGCATTGGTGGACCATAGCAGTAGTCTGGTGTGGCACTGGGACCCGACATTTTTATTAATATCCAAAGTTAATTAGAAATTAATATTTATGCTCAGAATTTCCGACTTTCACCAAAATGTCCAAACCGGCTATAAAATGACCGGCTTACGTACTTTTTTTTTTTTTTAGAGACACTATAAAGAGAAAAATAATGAAATATAACACAAAAAATTTGAATTTTTTGTTTAAATGATTTGTTAGATTACTTTTTTTTATTTATAATTAGCATATTTATACTAAAATACACTAGATTACTTGAAATTATGTTGAATTACACTAAATTACGTTAAATTACGCTAAATTACAATAACTTCGCTAATTATGCTGAAATACGGTAAATTACGCTAAACTACGCAAAATTACGCTAAAGTAGACTGATTTTGTGCCATCTTTCATGAATAATAAAAAATAGTAAAAAAATTCGAAAAATAGTAAAAATTGGTATTCTACAAGTTCATTATGTAACTAATTTACTGAGCTACTTAGATTGAATAATAGAAATGAAAATCTTAATCGGAAACTTCAACTCAAGTTTTGAGGCTCTTCCCTTTGTTTTTTGGTAATTCTGAATTTCAAAAAAAAAAAAGCGGTCAGTGACGCATGCGTATTTTCGCAAGCTTTCCGAAAAGTGGTCATTTGCTGAAATCGGACACTCGAGCGCCGTTTTATGACCGTTTGAAGTTTCGTCGTCGTTTTTCGCCGTTTCAGTGAAGATATCGTCCTTATTCATATGTAATTTAGCGTAATTTACCGTATTTTAGCGTAATGTAATGTAATTTAGTGTAATTTAACTTAATATAGTGTAATTCAACATAATTTCAAGTAATTTAGCGTATTTTAGTATAAATATGCTAATTATATATCAAAAGAAGTAATCTATCAAAAAATTTAAACAAAAAAATTCAAATTTTCAGTGTTAGATTTCATTATTTTGCTCTTCATAGTATCTCTAAAAAAAAAAAAGTAAACCGGCCATTTTATGACCGGTTTGGACATTTTTGGCGAAACTCTAGAATTCTGGGCATAAATATTAATTTCTATTAAACTTTGGATATTAATAAAAATGTCGGCACTGGGACGTAGGAGTGTTCAAATTATCGGTTTGTTTAAAATCGAATTAAAATAGTTAAATTAATATTTGATTTGATTTTTATAGCTGAATTAACTAAATTATACTTGTTAGTCGAATAACAACATAACTAAAATAACTGAAGTGAATTTCAATTTGTTTGATTGAACCGAAGTATGTGAGAGAAAAAATTTAGAAAGTCAACTCAACACATACATAAATATATTTATAATCATATAAATAAGTATTGAGATAATATAAAACATCAAAATTATTCAACAAATATCAATTAAAATTTGATTTCTTAACGAGATTAAACTGAATCAAATATATAAAAAATAAAGTAATTCAAAAATTCCAACCGAACCAAACCATTCATATCGAAAAAGGAAAAACTGAACTATTTAATCCAAAATTTATCTGTTCGGTAGAAAATCAAATAAAATGAATTCAATCAGCATTTAACATCACAGATAAATTAGTAAATATTATTGAAAATTATGAAATTTCTACAAGAATATAAAAGCAGGCTAGCATAGTTTAAAATGGGATTGGATAAAGGTCTGGCTTTATTTTTGAACTTGGATGATTCGGAAAATTCATTCCAGTTTTTGTCAGTGAAGCCGGAATAAAAAGACTCGATTGTCAAAACGGAATCGGGAGTGTTTGATGAATATCAGACCAAAAATTTTGAACATACATAATAGTTGCAGCAAATTCATTTCATTTGTCTATCGGTGAAGCCGGAATAAAATAACCCGAATTTCAGAACGAAATTGAGGGTGTCTGATGAACATTGGATCAAATATTCTGAATATAGATAGTAATTTCAGCAAATTCAGTGCAGTTTTTTGTCAGTAAAGCTGGAATAAATTACCCGAATTTCACAATGAAATCGGGGGTGTCTTGATAAATGATAAGAATTGGACCAAATATGTTGCGTTGCTCAGTCAGAACTGTTTGATCGTCTTCAAGATTCGTACAGAATTACTTTTGAAATCTGCCTCATAAAACTTAACGGACGCGTAATTCTGATACGGCTCAAACGGCTCCAACCGAAATTCAGACCAAATTATGTCCGATGCCTACCTAATTACCTAAATGCCGCTTCCCCATTTCACAGTAGGTATTAGACAGAAACAAGTTAATAGGCCTGAAATTAAATTGCTGGGGATCAATGGGCAGATAATTCAGTTCGGGCTTGTACAATAAATGAAATGAGATTTGCGCTTGGTCACATTTTGAAAAACCAATTTGGGCCTGTGGTCTTGAATTTGGTCCCGGCTAGAGCTTACAGCTGCACTGAATTATTTTTATTGGAAAAAATTAAGATTTGTCTCTTAACTTTTTCTAAAAGAATAAATTGATCCAAAATTGAGAAGACTGAATGGGAATATTTGTCAGGTTTGGTTAGTTTGGAATCACAAATGCGGTCTGAATTAATTAAAAGTGTCAAAAGACACAATTGTTTCTAATAATTTCTTAATTCGTTCGTTCATCTCAACATTTTAGGTTTTTAACACAGCTGCAACATCGCTCTCTGTTTAATTAATATCTTAAGAAAAAAAAAACTAGGAAACCTGATTAGTTTTATTAAAAGTAAATTATAATTCAACTTTTTTTTAATATTTTAGTTGTCTTCGTAATTTTTATGACCACTATACAGCAAGCCGTTGGGCTATGAAACCATAAAATATAAAGGGAAAAGGTATCTACAATTGGGCTCCCATTGGCCTTTTTTTTGTTATATCTAAAATCATTGTTGGTGTTCCAGAACCACAAAAATAAGTTTGAAGTATGCAGTGATCTTATAGAAATAATGCATTCTTACATCAAAAAGATTTTTCTAGCCAAAATATAAATGAGGAGAAATCAATCTTGATAATGAATCTTTAAAAAAAAAATAAGAAGAAGAAAATTGAAAAGTAAATTGATGTTGTTATCAGACATATAAAAGCCTAAGTTCGGAGTGTTCTTATAGAACTAATTCATTCTTACATCAGAAAGATTTTTCTAGACAAGAAATAAAAGAAGAGAAATCAATCTTGATAATGAATCTTTAATAATTTCAAATAAAAAGTAAATTTATATGTTGTCATCAGACATAAATAGCCTAACAACAAAAAATTATGCAATTTATGTATTATTTCTTGATGTATATAGGATCATTAATTTCGGACAGTTGAAATTTTAAGACACCTTATATACAGTAAGTTGTACACCAAATCTCATCATATATAAACATGATTTTTGAATAATATAGATTGTGTTTTTTTAAGTAATATAAATTATATTTATTATATAAAATTTTAAATTAAATTGTATTTTTAAAAGTTGTTAAAATTGTCAAACTAATAATTATCTAAGTCATCTCCCAATGAATATAAAACAAGGTTGGTAATGTGTGGCGCACAATGGATAGCGAGGTTTTAATGGAATTCGTTATGAACCAAGCGGGTATATCACTTTCAAGGAAGCATTATGATTTAAAACAAAATATAATATTAAGAAAATGTCACTCTCAAGGGGAGCATCAATTTCTCAAATATTCCCATAAATGTCAATATAAACCCTTTTACAGGTTACCTAATCATTTGGACTGATACAAAGAGTGTTATGTATATACGACTTTATAAAACGGAAAGACAAGTTGGTTTATTCATTGTGGAGATTGGTTACGATCCATTGATCCCCACAAGGCGGTTTGACCCATTGTACCCGACCCCCCGACCCGGTTTAGACTGCTGGGTTACATTGGACTAATATGTAAAATAATTGTGTATTGTATACTGTCAATTTTATACTCAATTAAATTTATGCGAGAACTTAAGATTGTAATATTCATTTTAATTATGAGCTGAATTGAATAATTAAAATATAAGACAATCAAACGAATTTCTTAGGCTGTATATAAAAATTTGATCCCCGTATTCTGAATTCATCTCTCATTATCTCATCAGATAAGAGTGTGAGAGACTTCGAAGAAGACAAAACAAATGAGACTCCTTAAAGGACCTTACTATTATGGAAGAATCAAATTGGTGGTGCTCTCACACTCAAGGGAGACATGGTTCAGGTACGCTTCTGCACTTCAGTTTTGTTGAACAACATAATATTCATATTCATATGTACTTGCAGACCGAATTTTATATTTTTTAGAATTTTTTTACTATTTTATTAAAATAGATAGAAAATCACTTTTTTTGGATGGTTCACAATTTTCAAATCGAGTGATTTTCTACCTATCTTAAAAAATATAAAAAAATTCAAAAAAATATAAAATTCGGTCTGCAAGTATATATTCATATGGGGATCATGTTGAACAATTCAGATTGACCGTTAAAATTTTGAAAATGAAAATATTGATCTGTATTATGGACCAACCCGTGATATGCATATTATCATAGACTCACTCATAAAAAATTATCTCTTTATAAAATTACCCCATATATATTTTTTTTAAGATTTTTTTTTAAGTTCTACATATATATAAGTATCAAGCGTAGGGGTGTAAACAGAGCGAATTCGGAACGGATAATGCTGATATCAAATTCATATCCACGTTTCAGTAGGCGAATACGAATACATATAGTAAACAGATGTCAAAATGTAAAATCAAATCCACTTTAAACGGATACGGATAATCCACAGATTCGAATACAGATACGAAACAAATAATTGTCGGATAATTGAGTTATATAAAATTTAAGATACAAATACTAATTAACAAAATTCAATATATGAAAATAAATGAATAATTAAATATGAGATCTTGATATAATTTGTATAAAATAATTAATCTATTTGGAGTACACTAAAAAAATTAATTAGTGATAACCTATTGAGATCAGTGTTGTAAATAACGATATGCGCTCGTCGGACGAACATGGTACCGCCAAGCGATTATTCGGAAATAATCGAGAATAATAGGGCATAAACGAAAATAATCGGCCGATTATTCGGAAAAATCTGTGACGATTTGATCACCGCCAACGACTAATCGGACGATTAATCGGCCTAAACTGACGGTTTTTACAACACTGATTGAGATTAAGTAGGTTGGGTCTAATATTAAATTTAATTAAAAAATCACTGAATAAATATATTGAGATTATAGTTATATTGAGATAAAATGTGATTTTATTATTTCTTTCTCTCTTCCGTTAATTTCTTCATTCAACTACTTTTTTTTATTTTTTTTTTGCTCTTCTCCGCACTTCACCGTCAAGAATTTGAAGACAAGTATAATAAGAACAATTATAAAGATCAGATCAGCGAACTGGGTTTGGCCCAATGTATTTCCGAGCGAATTCCAATGTGCTTCCAAGTACAAATTGAGAAAAAGAACTATCCGGATATATAAATCAAGTTAGTCCCACATGTGATACGGTTAATAGATTGAAATCTTTATATATACTGCCTTAGGTTGAGGCCTTCATGCCGCGCACGCCTTTTCAAAAAGGATCCAGTTGATCGATAAGATAACCAGATTCGGAGCGAATTCATTTCAGATAATCCGGATCCGTTTTCACCCCTGCGGCATGTATCATTTACTTAAGGGGCGCTTCGTTTCATGCCACTTAAAAACTTCAAAATTGGATTTTTGCCACTCTGAGAGAATATTCCTTAAGATTAATGATACAATATCCCTAATCTTGCACCCAAATGATAATAATTTTTTTTTTTTTTTTTTTTTTTTTATCAACCTTTGCTCTTAACTTTGGGGCGATATTTTCTACCAAATTTAGCTACACCTCACCTCATCGTGTTAATCCGTAATCTTCCCCACTTCTTAGGGTACTGTACGGCAGGATGATTCTTTTGGTGTGGCTATATCTTTCGAAAATCAAGCCCTATAAGCTAATATCCTTGGGTTAATATTGATAGACTAGTACTGGAAGAAAAAGCCTTTAAATTGTATAATTATACTTAGATTTTGAACACTTTTCATGATTTTGGTATGATCTCCCCCTAGCTACCTTCCTAGAATACAAAGAAACTTAGAAAGCCATGAATAAAAACAGACCTTGCTCTGATACCAGGGTCAGGATCGGTCAGAACCTTCAAACTTCAACGGGCTATTGTGAACACGGGAAGAAAGAAGGCACACAAGCAGAAATTTTATTAAGTGGAATGTTTACAAGGAAAGAGAGAGAAGTAAAACTTGCTGGTTCTCAGCTTGTTTTTCAACTCTGAAAACTCAAACTTATATAGAGACTCAGGATGGAATCTCAATTATCACATCGGGTACTCATTGGGCCCCATCGCATGTGATTAAAGGATTTCCACAAACTTTTGTCTCCCACTAAAAGATGCTTATAATGCACCGAAAGTAAATATTCTGGCCAATTATTGGCCCACACTAAAGAAAAAGCAGAGGCCAATATAAGCAGGCCTAAAAGCAAAACACACCTCACGATACATACCCTATAGTGGTAGGGTCCAGAACACACTTAGATACGGAACACTTTCACCTCACGGATTAGTTGTTTAAACTCTCGGTAAGCCTTTTGAAGCCTAGTAAGAGTTTGCTGGACTTGAGGCAACCAATCTCCCCAGTAATTGTCCCTTGTTGCGAGTTTAGAACTTTGGGATTCCTTCATCTGTTGTATTTTTATTAAATCATTAATCCCTTCAAGTGCTTTTGAAATTGCTTTGTTTTCTATTGCTCGAAGTTGGAGCCTAAGCTCATTTCGTCTTTCCAAGGTATGGGTTTCGTCAGATTGCCGTAGTAGATCCCTGTACTGGCAAACGAGTGGCTGATTTGCAGGATTATTTGAGACATTTTCTCCTGAACCTTCTGGTTGGGATGCTCCTCGTTCTCGTGAAGAGCCCCGGCTAGATTGTCCAGAACATCTAATGCTTCCTGATTGGGCCATCCTGCATCAATTAAAACATTAATTAACCGTGATAGGGAGTCAGCCAAAAGGTTGTCCTTCCCATCTATGTGCTCAAACTAAACATTAATCCCCAATCCCGTTACAAAGTCTGTAAACGAGATCCAGCGCACTCTTGATGGTTTGTTAATGTTAGATTTATTAAAGAAACTAATGATAGCCTGACAATCAGTGCGTATCATTAATTCCTTTCTGTCGAGGTAGTAAATTTTCAATGCCTCCAGGCTGTTCATGACCGCGAAGATTTCTGCGTCTATTGTTGATTTAGGTGGGTTGAATTTGCCACTTGCATAGGCGCACGGCTTCTCGGTGTTCTTTGGATCATACCTCTTTGGCTTCCACTTGCATACACCTCCCCATCCATCCATGCATCCGTCTGTTTCGATTATAATGAAGCATTCTTCTGGGGGTATGCAGAGATCAGGTAGGTTTCGGACCTGATGTTTTATTGCGCGAATTAGCTCCCAATCTTGTTTATTCAATCGTTTATCGCCAGTTGGACTGGTTTTTGCATATAAAGGGCTTAAAAGTTTCCCAAGGTTAGGGATATAGCTTCTGGCATAATTGAGGAGCCCTAGCCAAGATCTCATACCAGACTTCTGAGTGAGATCATTTTCTTTGAATTCTTCAATTTTTGTGATAATATTCGGCTGTAACCGAATAGTACCCTTGCCTATTACTGCCCCTAAGAATTCTATTTGAGGAACGGCTATCTTCATTTTTGTTGGGCTTAGGACAAGGCCATGCTCTTCACATTTTGAGAGCATTATTTTTAAATGCTCTGCATGCTCTCTTTCTGACTGAGAAAATACCAGAATATCATCAATATAAACTGCAATAAAATTCTCAGTGCCTTTGAAGCAATGATCCATCTTTCTTTGGAACACTGCTGGAGCATTTTTTAACCCAAACGGCATTACTAGCCATTCATATAACCCATCGGGCACCCAGAATGCCGTCCATTCGATTGAATTTGGGTGCATAGCTACTTGGTGAAATCCACTCTTTAAATCGAATTTAGAGTAGATTTTACTATTAGCTACTTTCCTCATGATGGTATTAATACCAGGAAGGCTATATTGATCTTTTTCAGTTATATCATTAAGCCTCTTGTAATTAAATACCATACGTTCTTTGCCTTTTACCTCCTTCCCGGTTTTCGGATCTATTGATATACCGGAATTAACAATAATCGCCGTCGTCCGGTGCCTGCTCTTGCTGGGTCGTATTACTCCGAGTTTCAGCAGGGCCTCCACATGTTTGCTGAAAGTTTGTTTCATCAGTGGCGTGACCTGCTTTAAGGGTTTATCTTCAATGATGAAGTCTGGATTCTTGATATCCAGCATGCAGACGATCTTATTTTTACTCCAATGTTGCAAAGGATTTTCGCCAATGAACCCGGCCTCCTTTAGCCTTCTTAGTAGTTGATCAAACTTTGTAATAAAGTTTGATGATGTTTGCCCAAAATTGTAATGGACCATTTCTTGGAGTTGTATGTACTCCAGGTCTTGAAGGTCTATTTCTCCTATGGTCAGGACCTTTGCTTGTGGTTGTGTGTTGATGACTGTCAGGTTTTTGTAGAAGGTAATTGTATCACCCTCTATCCTCAGACCCCCATGCATAGAGCGTATAAAATTGCATCCTATGATCATTTGTATTCCCCCCCCCAACTTCATTGGGAATGCATAGGTATATGGTATGCGGAACTGGTTTTCGCCAATAATCATCCTACCATATTTTAACTTCATGTTGGCGGTTTGAGTGGAGTTTACCCCTGTAAATTGTACTACAAAGGTATTTTCTTCAAGAGCTTCCTTTGGTACTGACCCTTGATCTAGGCAGCAGGTTGTGGCACCAGTGTCTAGGATTGCTCTTATTTTGAGTTTTTGAACTCCAGGAATATCGAGCTCCACTTCTAGGTTATATAGCCTATTTTTGATAATTCTTCCAGTGGATGGATTACCGCTAGTGTTATAGACTGTTTCTCCATTGAGGACGTTCGCGTTTTCATTGATCTTAACGCCCTTTTGCTTTTTATCTGGCTCTAGGTTGTCGAATTCTTCCTTCAGGTGTTCTTCAAGGAGATCTTCGTACCTCTTCTTGTAATGGTCAACCTCCTTTTGCAGCCTTTCCATCTCAGCCTCACACCATACAATGTAGTCTCTCTGCTCTTGGACTAGTGTTCTAAGGTTGATTTGTGCTGGTGCGGTTGCTGGGGTAACTGGTACTTCTTCTTTGAAGTAGAACGGGCCGCACAGGTTGCATGCTGTTACTCCGCACTCTGAACAATGTATTCTAGCACGGATTATAGTCTCTCTGGCGCAACAGGAACAGGTTGTTTTGAATGGTTGCTCGATGACTTGATTATGAATCCATTGGTGTTGGCAGCCCATCTGTTCCTCAGGTAATTTTATTCTAGGCCTGTAGCCTGAATTTTCCTCTCCGAGCATAAAGAGAGAGTTTAGTTGTAGGGTTTGTACTCCTTGTTGCACCTCCATTTCCCCATCTTCTCCTTCAGAAATGCTAAATATAGCATCGCTCTGGCCTTCCCCTTCTTGTACTGATATTATGTCACAATCTTCTGGTATATCGAGCCCTTCAAAGATTGCTGCCCGCTTAATATTTCTTCTATCATTGGGGCATTCTCGTGCAAAGTGACCTTCTTGCCCACATAGGTAGCATTTACACCTTTTGTTTCTAACAAGGTGCTTTCTCTTTTCGATTCTAGCGTGAGATTCATGGGGCTTGCCTTTATAGGTTCTTGATCTTCTCAGGCCATATCTCTTTTCTGGTTTACGGTAATAGCCAGGAATTGGGATCTGGCTACAAAAGGAGAGGTCTTTGAGTGATCGTTTGAAAGCAGCATCCTTGCACTCGCCCTCCAGATATTTATAGGCAAACAGTACCCTCGGAATTACTCCCACCGTGAGACCAGGGTATTTCTCCTCAAACATCGTTTTTATTCTGGTCCCAAGGTCACCAGGCATTTTTAACCAGAATTTTTCTGAGAGCTCTGGGCTAATGTACATTCGCCCAGATTTTGCCGCTAATCTTAAATACTCGTTCATATACTGAATGAGATATTTAACGTTGTCGCAGGTGAGGCGCTCTAGATCTTTGTAGGCTTGATCTTGGAGAACTGTTGACCCTTGGGCAGGGTCTTCTAGTGAAAATACTCTCCTCATCTGGGAAAGTATGTTTTGTGTACCTTCCCGGCCATCCGCCACTGCTATCAACGCCTCGTACTCAGTGAGGAATTGCATTCTCCATTGAACCCATGTTAATTTCTCTACTTCTCCCAAGAGATTTTCCATGTATTCTATTTTATCCCTGGGGTCTGTAAACCCCTTCTCAGCTACATGGTTTCGAGTAATAGACTCCCATCTTGAAAACGCATCATGAAACAACCCCAGTTGATTCGGGATTACAAACATGGCGCCTTGCTGTTGCTGCGCTGATGGTAGCGTCCACATCTCATTGTTGTAGCCCTCGCGGAATCGTCCTGCTTTGGGCACTCGTTCTTCAAAAGTGAGAATTGGTCTTGCTTCATTTGTACCCCTTGCAGGAGGGTAGCTGGGCATGTTCATTGACTGGTCCTGTGGTGGTTGGTAATGAGATATCGCAGAAGAACTTGACATAAAAGCATGCTCGTTTAGTGCTTCAGATAGGTTTTTGAATTGCGGGTAATCAAATGTTTCTTCTGTGTTATTATCGTTCATCATGAAAATGGTATCCATATCCCCACCATGCTTCGAAAAAGGATTGATCCAATCCTTGTCAACATTGCCAGTACCTCCTTCATGATCTGTATCCCAAATAGGACCAGAATCTTCTTGTTGGGGATTATCAGGTGGTTGTGCTGACTGGTCAGCAAGGTACTGCATGTACTGCCAGTCGTCCTCTTCATCATTATCAGTTTCCTCGGTATCACTCTCTTCTTTGGTTAGAATAAGAATTGTTTCACTCCTAACTTCATCTTCATCATCATCAGGTATACTGCTCACGTGATCAGGGGCTGGGACATAATTCTGGAATGATATAGAGATTCTGCCATCGAGGAGGTTACTGGTCTGCAATTCTGTAGGCATCATAGGAATATCAACTCGCGACGGCCTTACTACCCAGTTTCTCCCTTGATTTTCTTGCGCTGAGTATCGCCTACCCGGGAGGGCTCGTATTCCCCTGCTTACCAAGTACTCGGAAACATTGCTTATTTGGTAAGCGAATCCAACATTCGATGTATTGGAAAGTCTTCCTACTAAACCTCTAGTGATTAGGAGGTTAGCTTCACCATTCTGCCAGTTTTGGTATCCTCTTGTTAAGATTGATATCTGGAAATTTCTATAGAAATCCCCGATTGTTTGCATAGTATCTGGTATAACATATACCAGCTGGCTTCCCTTTGTTAGATCAATCTCTACTGTATCGAAGATGGACTGATCTCCTTGCCACCTGTTGTCTCTAAAAACAACCAACGCCGAGGTGCCTTCATCTTGCCTGTGCAGGATTTGTATTCTTACTTGAGCGACCCCTATGTGGATAAATTGCATACCACTTTGTCGAAGGGCCGCATAGCTTTCGGGTTGTATAAATGGCCTGTCGATTTGTTGGTTGTCGGTGCAGAGAATTGCCTCTTCAGAGAGATGGTTATAGACACGGTGGTTGTTGTCGTCCCTTCTGGAATTGTATAGCACTTCAGCAGGTACTATAGCAGCTCGATCTCTCAGGGATCTTCTGAGCTGAGTATCTGGATCCACCTGCTCTTCCAGGGTCATCTGGTAGGGGTTCCTACCCGTTATAGTTCGGGCAAGATTCCTCAGGTTTCTTTGAGCATTATATCTCCTTCTTTGCCCTCTTCTGTATTCGCGAACCTGATCTTCAAATAATGGTGCATCAGGGTTTATTGTTTGGGTTTGGGTTACACTGGGTCTCCCTGATGTTTCCATCATTTAAGTTTTTGTTTTTCTTCTTGGAGGATAACAAAGGGGTCTTTGAAAACTCTTAAAACCCCTTTCTTTTCTTTTTGTTTGGAGGGTTCGATTGATAGTTTGGCTAGTCTGGCTGATAGTTCGTCAGTTATTTCGCTTGGCAGGTGCACACCTTTTTGTTTCTGAATTTGTTCTTTAAGGATTTTAACTTCTGCTTCAAGGTTTCGGATTTCTTCTAGTGCTTGCACCAGCAGCTGGATTTGGGTGTTGTTCTGCTTAATTAATGCGGTCGTGCCTGAGGTACCACCACGATGGTCAGAAGGTTTTACAAAGCCTACCGCGGGTGACTCAATTGAGTCTGTTGCTTGAACTGCTTGTTTGTAGAATTGGGTGTTTTGAGTGAGTGTGTAATTACTCATGAACTAACCCAGGTTTCCACTCTTTTGAGGACAGCTTCTACTCTTTCGAGTTTTTGGTTGAGTTCTTCAGAAATTTTTAGGGCTTCTGTTTCAATAAGTTTGGGCTGCTTTGTGACCTCTGTCACCAAAGTTTTGACTTCTGATGTTGTTAAAGGACGGTTTTCTGTTAATAGGATTGTGAGGTTTTTCAAGTTTTGTTCAAGTTTTTGGATTTTCTGGTCTAGAAAGTGGATTTGTTCTTGGGTTTGCTTAAAATTCTTTAAGCTTACTCGGCTTAACAGGTTTAATCTGTCATATATGACAGAAATGTTGTTGGCTAGGTGTTTGTTAGTTATGGTTGTATCTGAGAGATCTAGGTATTCTAGATTAGAGGTTCGTGACTTCGTATACCACTCTTGAATGGATTGCTCCCACCTTTCGCTCATAAACCAGCCTGTACGTAACTTCTGTTGTGACTTTTTATTTTCAAATATTCCAGGTCAGCAGTTCAGATTCGATCATACCATTTATAATTGTTTTTGCTCAAAATTTTAAATATGCATCTTGTTTACACATCTAGTTTATTCTGGAGACAAATTTGGAGGTACTAATCATTCATTTTTGAGGTTGGGTGGCAAATTCATAATTTCCTTGTTTTGAGGTGGCATATAACTAATTTTCCCTTTACTTAAATACAAAGTTAATTTGCTCGTCATGAAAAGAAAAAATTGAAGATCAAATATATTTCTCATATGATTAGACATTACCTAAAATAAATATATCTCAATTTTTCTTATCACATGTGATGTTCAATCAAATATATTTCTCATCTGATTAGACATTACCTAAAATAAATATATCTCAATTTTTCTTATCACATGTGATGATCAATCTTGTGCAATATTTGGGAAACATACAGCATTATTCGTGTGATGTCAATCATAGCATTACATATTACAGGGGATTGCTGGCTGTTCCGCTGTTGGCTTCGGTCGGTAGTGTTTATCTAATGAGTCCTCTATTATAATTTCTGTGTAACAGTTTCTGTTGCAAGACAACGCGTGTGCCGTTTACTGGAAATTCGTATCCTCTTGAGTTAAATTTTGAGTTAAGATCTGAACTATCTGATTTAAATCCGTACTAAGAGCATCTTCATTCCAGCAAATGTTTAGCAATTAATTTGGACCACGTCACTGAGTTTAGCAATTAAAGAGAATCATAATTTCTAAATCACTCCATCTCAGAAAGTTAATTAGAGTTGCTTATTTAATTTAGAGTTGTTTTTAAAGCAAACTTGCTAATTTAAAAACTGTGGTACATCCCAGCAATTATATTAGCAATTAACACATTAAATTAGCAATTTAGAAGAAATCACCGTTGTAGATGCTCTAAAGAGTAGCTTTTAAAGCAAACTTGCTAATTTAAAAACTGTGGTACATCCCAGCAATTATATTAGCAATTAACACATCAGATTAGCAATTTAAAAGAAATCACCATTATAGATGTTCTAATATTAAGGAACCGTGGACTAAATTGGTCCGAATTCTAATCATATGGTCTGAAAATAAAATCGAACGGTACGTTAATGCAGATTCCGCTTACCTGCATGCAGAGGTGGATGTAGTAAGGCAGTATGGAGGTCAATTGACCCCATTTTTTTAATTTTTTTTGTATTAATGTATAATTTTGTATATAATTTATAGTAAAATGTTTTAAAATGGTAAAAATGACTCTCATTCTCTGTAGGAAAATTTTATATGATTGATCCCATATATATTTGACCCTCATAGTTCGAAAGTCTGACTCCGCCCCTGTCTGTATGAAGTGAGACTCATTAATAATAAAAATAATATAAAAAAATCAAGTCGAGTGAATATTCTCTGTGATACTGCATTTAGTAAAATTACTCAAAACCAGGCCGGAATTTTATTTGGATCTATCTATAATGCACAAAATTTATGTAGGACTCATGTCAGATTAAAACGGACGGTGAGTTGGTGCGGTCATGTCAAAATTTAATTTAACCAGTCGGCCACTCGTCAGTGACTTTATAATAAGTTCGGTAACAAATATGTTGGTCACATTAAATCCAAATTATATTTAATATCCACATGTCCCGTTTATATAGCGCGCAAAAGCAGCATCCGCTGTTCATCAGTCATCAACAGTGTTGTCTGGTTAATTATTATCCTTAATTTCAGCTATGTGAAAATGCCAATTCATGAAAATAGAATGTCTTTGCCTAGAGTGGGAAAAACGTGCCGTGCCATGCCGTGCCGTGTCTAACACGCCGTGACTTTGGTCACGTGCCGTGCCGTGCCGTGACCAAGTTAATTTTTCACGTGCCGTGCCGTGCCGTGACAAAAATTACGAGGGGTGGTCACGGCACGCGAATGGTCACGGCACGCGAGTCACGCCGTGACTCGCGTGCCGTAACCAAACGTGCTGTGACCAAAAGTGCCGTAACCAAATGTAACGTGACCGGTTATGTTAGTCACATTTAATCACATTTAACGTTTTTAAAAAAAAATATGAAACGATTCTTTAAAATTTAAAATAAAGAATTAATGTTGAAAGAAATTATTGATGCTAAAAACATATTTTTTTGTCCAGAATTTAGAATTTAACATAAATTAATGTCGAATCGTGACTGACGTGTCTACCGTGCCGTGACTCGCGTGTCCCGTGCCGTGCCGTTCCGTGACCAAGACAATTTCCGTGCCGTGCCGTGCCGTGTCTTCTTTGCCAACTATTGGTCACGCCACGCGAGTAGTCACGGCACGGGACACGCGAGTCACGGCACGTAACCGACATGCGTGCCGTGCCGTTCCGTGCCGTTACCGTGCCGTTCCGTGACGGAGCCGGCTCCGGCGTGCCATTTTTCCCACTTTGCCATGTGAGCTACAGTGCAGTTAAATAATATAAAAATTAAATAATCGTAAAAAGGGGATTAAGTTATAAAAATTAATAATCCAGAAACATGCAGGTTAAAGTGTGAAAATGTAATTTATAGTAAAAAATCATAAAATAAGAATCAGTATACAGCATTAAAGATCACATGTTAGAAATTCGATTAGTTTTATTTTTTTTAAACATTTACAATTAGAAAGTTTAACCTCCATCTTTATCTAAAAGAATACATACCATATAATATCAAGTGTGTTTCAAGAAATGGGGATTTTCTTGATCGATGCTCCGATAAGAGTGTTCGACTTCTTAAATGACAAATATGTAAACATGAAAACAAGGTTATAATAAACTATTCGCAATAAATTATCAAAAAATTAGAAGAACAAATATTTGCAAGATATCTGTATGCTTGCTTATTTTCTATTGATGAACTTTTACTCATTCTCCATGCTTCCCTTCTGTATTTTTTTTTTAGTAATTTGAAAGCCCATTTATAAGTAACAGATATGATCATATGATTTTTTTTTTATGCACAAGTACGATATGATTCTTTTAATTTTCATCTGTTCTCAGAATCGAGTTCACAGAAAATCTGAAAATTAAAGAAACAGAATTAATAATGCACTTGATTCATTTATAAAAGCATAATTAGCACATGAGTTCAATAGGTTTCCTTGTTTATTAATTATTACACCGACCATGTGGAAACACCGCAATCAAATTTTGTAAAATTTCAATTAGAATGTGAGTAAGTAGGTAGGTCACATGTACTATGAAAAAAAAATGCTTAAAAAGGTAGAAAGATCATATGTACAATTAAAATACCAAGAGAAGGATTTTAATTTTGCTTGATAAAAAAATGGGGAGGTGATAAAGTCAAATTTGATTTAAATTCCTGGTTAACTGTAAACAATTAATGACAATAAATATATATTTTAAAGATGAAAATAATAAAATTGTCCAAACTAATTTTAACAGCTAACAATAAGGATCTAAGTCCTTATTTTATATTATTGAATGCAAAAATTCTTTATAGGTTTCGAAATGAAACCTATTACATTTTAAAACAAGAGGATCAACCGTCTGAGCCTTTTTGTCTATGAGAAAGATAAAATTTGAAAAAAAAAAAAATAGACAAATAAAATTTTGAAATATAAAAGAACTATAAAATTAAAACTCTTCTGATCTTATTGAATGATTTGCCATTGGTCTTGCACTTCATCCACCAGCCTTTCTACCGTTTTAGCTTCATCTTTGAAAATTCTTGAACATCTTTCCTTCCAACAAACATACATAGTAATCAACAAGATCTCCCTTGTTTTTATTTCCCCTCTTTTGCTAACAATCCAATCTGGGGCTTCCAACTCCTTGAAAATCATCCTCCAATTTCTTATTGTTAAAACCCATAGTCCTTGTAACAGCTTCATACAGGATCACAGTAAATGTGCATTCTGAACAAATGTTTTATTGTTTCACCTTCATTCCTACATAGAACACACATTCTAGGTAAATTCCATCATCTTTTCATCAAGTTCTCTACTGTGAGTACTTTCCTGCTTTTTTTATTTCTCCAAAACCTTAATATTTTATGTGTGACACGCACACAAGCGTATGTTTAAATGTCACATGTATGTGCTGCTGTGAGTTGAAAAATAAACCATTTGCATGCAAACTTATAATTTTATTCTTTCATTCTTTTAACAAATGATAAAATTACGAACTTTATAGATTTAAAATGAGTTTTAACAGAAAACAATAAATTGAATAAATGTATGAGTTTTTGAAATCTAGAAGTGTAAATATAATAATTATAAATTTTAGAAGAAGAGATACGTAATTTTAATTTTTGAAAAATATACATGAAATCCTATCTTTTCTTGAATTCCTTTAAAAGTGCAAAGCATATCTGCTGTAACTATGAACATTACAGGAGACATTGCAATTAAGCTATAAAATAGGGACAGTTTTGGGAAATCTCCGTGATATATTTTAATATAAACCGCCTCCATCAATATCACGAGACATGTGGAAAAAGAGAATTGGAAGTTTGGGACAATAAGTGTCAACAACCTTTTGGTACTGAGCGGCACAAAGGCAAAAGAAAAAAAAAAAAATACATCCTACAAATTGTTAATGCAAGCAATTATAGCTTTATTTTTTATTGCCTAGAGTGCAGGATGGAGTTCGGATCCAGTCAAGTGTCACATCCTGTTTTAATCTTAAAAATGATTTCGTGCATTTGAGGCAGGTCTGAAAAAAAAATTATCGGAATGGAAGATAAAAACACGCAGTGCGGTACCGCAGAGATATACACTTGATGAAGATCAGAGTATTAGAAGAAACTACAACTTATCAAAATTTTAATAATTTATCATATATGGGTTAAGAAATTCTGAACACAGAACCTATACACTGTATACAAATTATCGCATACTAAAACTTATAAGATAAGCCATTTATTTTCTCTATTATATGGTATTAAAATATTGATTTTTGAGAACTAAAATGCCTCCCATAAAATATGGTCTAATTCATGCAACAGAACATTAATTTTTTTATATCATAAAGTTAATATTAAAAGAAAAAGATTTCGCTCCTCCGGAATAGATCGTCTAAGACTCGTCCAGTTCATTGACATACTTTCAAAAATGAAGAGGGTGTCCGATGAGCATTAGATCAAAATTAGTTTGATATGTTATCGGAACTGTTCAATTCACATCAAAATTCGCACAGATCACTTGAATGTTGATACGAATTGGACAGCTTTGACAAAGCATTAGACCGATTTGTTAGAAATGTCCTGCAACGAAATGATTTGGGCCAAATTTAATAGCTAATTTTTTGAAATTAAATATGAATTAAATCTTATTGGACTGTATAGAACATGGGATGCATTTTCTTTGAAAATGTTCGACTAATTAGTGCAAATGAATGAGTGCGAACAAACTGGTGTGACTGAATGGATGCATTTGGATATATATAGGCATCAATTCAGATTTTTAAGGTACAAAAAATAAAGATTCGCATTCCACAATTAGATAGAGAAAGAATGGGTGTGATCAATTGACGTTAGTACTCTAACTGTAGTTGTTTTCAGAATATGTTCGTGTAGATACCAATAGAGACGTGATTGCTATTGCTGCACAACAAACACACACAAAAAAAAAAGAATTTTACAACTAGCGTTTAAACTCTCCGCTGTACTACTAGTAAACTCTATCTTAAATTTAATTTTACTTATGAATTATGATTCAAATAGTAATTAATTGATTAGGTTACGATTGAACCGTACTCTTATATCCTACCCGAAGCCTTATTCGATTTTGATACGATGTCCATCAGACACCTCCTGTTTCCCAATTTCAAAAGGCTGACAAGGATGAATTTTGCATTTTAAAATAAAAAAAAGTGCGAGGCATGTATTAATTGAGACTTGAACGATTTGCCGATTTGCCCCCAGATGATAATAAGTAACCCCGTAGTTAAAAAATATAGTCTAAGTATGGTACGATTTAAATTACAAATATTTATTTGTCCCGTTTCAAAATTTGTATTTTTATCGTCTGGAAAAAATATCCAGCTGAATTATATTCGTTTCGTTTCTCTCGATAATTTAAATTAAATTAAAAAGTAGCTAATCAACCAAAAAGATACTAATGGATTAATTTGGTTAGTTTAGTTTTTAAAAATTAATCTATTCAACTATTTAATATTCGCGCAAAATTTTAAATCTGCTTTTATTTATTTTGGTTCTCCCATTTTTCTTCTTTAGTGAAAGGCTCTTTTGCTGGCTAACGGTAATCATGAGCAAGAGAAATTGCTACTTTTGTTTTATTCTGTGATGATAACTTCAGTGGGACTCTGTCTAGTGGGCCCAACTTTTATTTAAACTGCTAGGGAGATTCGCTCAAAATTTTGTGCTGTACTCCAAGAGCATCAGAATTCAGAAAGAGTGTCAACGATAAAAGAGATTTTGACTACCTAACTAACTAATGGGACCATCAATAAATCACATGGGTGCTAAAACAATCTAATCTCTTATGTTCTAACTAATACATCTGCTAACATTGACTGATTTAAATTTTTCTTCATAAATAGTCTCATTTACAAATAAATTAACACTTTATATAATCTAAAGTCAAACTTATTTTTACGTACAGTTCGGAAAAGAGGCAGGCACTATTCTCATCTTTTAAATTCACTAAAAGGAGGATATATATATATATATTTTGACAAAAGTGAAGTAATTCGCAAAGATTTCATAAACAAAATCAACTAATTAAACATAAATAGAGGCTAGAAATTAGAAAAAGTAAAAGAAAAAGTAGCATGAAGACCTAAATAAAGGCTATAAAGCAATATACATACATGGGTGGATCTAGAATCAAATCAAATCCTTAGCTATCTCTATAATTTTAAAAATTGTAATTATGTATGTTAAATTTAATGATTTTTTTTTTTGAAATTTTATATAATTCAATTCCACTCATGAAATACTATACGTGCCTTTGTACCTTTGTGATTAGGTTTAACTTTGTGATTGTGGAGACTTGAGTTTAAATCTTATTTGTCATATATTATGTATTTTACATTTTAGTCTCCTAATAAAAAAATTTCTAGTTCCGTCCCTGCATACAAAATAATCCAATATTACAAACTAGCATTATTTTAGTAAACTAAAAACATAACAAATTTGCTCCGAGGATCGTCAAAATTGCTATCGCCTAGCGGGTATCATCCAAAGCGGGTTCAGACCCAGTTATTGGTGCGATCACCTGATCCCTCCCCCACTCTACCTGCTTGTACCTGATCTGGAAGATCTGTAATATCACACGAGTAAATAAGTATAAGTTTGCAAAAAGATTTATTGCTTTATTTTTGCATCAAAAGGTAGCCCATTACAATAATCTGAGAATTTAGTGCTTTCAATGATAAAGACTGTATGTACCTTGCTTCCTTTATCCTTTTTTGAAGTTGTGTTGGTGCATGGGGTGCGCCTTATGTGGAGGGGCACGGACGGAGGAGACGGCCAAACACATATTATGGAACTGTAGCTATTCGGCTCAATTCTGGACAGTGCTATTCGCTGCTCTAAACCTAGGCCCCATTCCCAATGGAGTGGCTAATCACATACGGCTAGGGCAGACCGAACCGCCAAACCTTACGGCGGACCAGTCAAGAATTTGGAAGACAGCGTGGACCTCGGGGCTATGGGCATTATGGCGAGAGAGAAACAATAGGATATTCAATCAAAAGTGTAAAAGTACCGCGGTACTGTTACAAGAGACATTGTTTGAAGTAAGGCAATGGGTTAGACACTGCTAAAGCTAAAGTAGAAGTGACCACTGTAATTAGGTTACCATGAGATTTCCCATTTGTATATGACCGATTCTGTGTAAATAACTTTTTATCAATGCAAAATTAGTGAGATGGCAACTTGCCACCTCACCATCAAAAAAAAGTTGTGTTGGTGCATGCAAAAGCAGGCAATGAAAATAAAGCTCTTGCATTTATGAAAATATTTTACTTAAGAGTTATTATTCTTTGTATTTAATAAAAATAACTTATATATACATCCAATGAGAAAACAATTTGTCGCAATTGTGCAATAAATTGATACATAGAATTAGAAATTTATATGTTACCTCTTCAATCCTTCCATATATTTATTTATTTTGCATGAGAAATATCATGTTACACATTTTGTTGTCAAGTTATCACATCTCTTTGTCAAATTATCATCATATTTAGTTGCAATGCCACCAAATATCCCAATCACCGTGTCATCAAAATTTTGATTTTCACATCTAGACAACCTTTTTAATATCATCATGGTCCAACTAATTTTGATGCTCAGTCACAATTTAAATAATATTTTGTTTGCATGATGTACTTCACTAGGGTGATGACCGATGCGACATTATTTCATTCAATTTAACATAAAAAATAGATTGAATGAGGTATGGCAACTACAGCTTAAAAAAAAAAATATGCAGAGTATCTATTATTTTCACAATTTAGGAATAATATTTGAATATTTATACTTTCTCAATTTTTGCAGAAAAGTTATTTCAGATGAATATACCCCTGCAGTTATTTTGAAATTGTAAATAAATAAATAAACGTTCATCCAAAATAACAGCAGGAACGAAGGCAGCAAAACAAAACATATACCTTTACTACAACAGTAAAAAATTGTTACCCCCCAATCCAAAGGAATTAACCTCTTCTGAGATATTTTAAATTTTGAATTTGTCATGAAGAATTCAGACGGTTCAAATTCTTAAAATACAAACTTCTTAGATAATATAATTTCATAAATTTTCAAATTAGTCCGAATTAAATTAATTTATCCGGTTGTAAACAAATTCGAATTTTAATTTACACCCAAAGCCTCTGCAGCAGACTAAAATAGCGAAATAGTAAAATGGTAAAAAGTATGAAATAATGTCCAGAAATTAAATGTTGGTTGGATATTTAAAAGCCAGAGAAATTAATCACAACTCACAATCTCTGCAACAAATTAAATGCTCTGCTACTTCACACACGTCGCAAACATTTACGAATTACAAACATTTAATTTATTAGGCTCGAGAAGACCAGAAGGAGCAGCAAATTTACAAATTTACAAATTTTAATGCATCCAATCTCGTCATCTCGTGTACACTCAACTGAAGTAATTACTAATAACCAACACAACAGTCAACAGACGTGGCATACATTGAAGATATCGACATGCAATTATGCAATCCATTTATTTGTTCAGAATTTCAGATAATCAGATTATATATTTACTCCACGAAAAAAATAAGTAGATATTTACTCCTCTATATCCACGTATAGAGAAATAATAATGAGATGAATAAGATGCTTCCAAAGTTGAAGGTTTGTTTTACTCCGATCTTTTTTTTCCCATCATCTTAAAATTAATAAACGAAGTTAACATGGTTTAATTTTTTTTTGAAATATATCAGATATGCAGATTTAATCTGCCTCTCTCTGAATGGGGTGCTCCATTAAAGACAACACATAAATTGTGGTTTCTCACTATTTTTCTCTAAATAGTAGTGTAAATTTAATCTGTGCCCCTGGTAAATTTCAATTTTTTTTTTCAAAAACACTGTTAACATTATATATTAATTTTTACAGGATGGTAAAACCACGTTCATCTTCTGTTTTTAAAGTATAATTAATCTAAATCACTCAATATAATCTGCATATTAAAATATACTTGAAGATCAAATTGTTTATTTTGTAATTCATTTTCTATTTTTTAGATAGGTAAAATTTTTATTGATCCAAATATTTTGGACCATCTAAAATTCAGTGATTTTTTTTTTTATCTATTTATAATAATAACAATAACAACAATTATAATAATACTAGTAGCAACAGTCATAATGTTGATGATTAAAACGAAAATGAACGATAACACTAATTTTTAGAAATGATAAATACTTTCTCTTACAATTTTTAATTTAATAAAAAGCTGATATTAAATAACATATATCGAAAACTAATATATGAATTTTGTGATAAAGGAAGGACGGACCTTCCTTTTCTGTCCCTACAAATTGTTTTTGGATAAAGTAGCATCTTATAATATTTTCCTTAATCACAATAATGGAAGGACGGACCTTCCTTTTCTAAAATCATACCAACTTTTTTCTAAAAAAAATAAAAAGTTATAAAATGCAATTTTTGACCGTGTATTAATTCTCATGCAATTACGAACTGTTACGAATTTTGTGTTATTTAGTGAACAATAAAATTTACAGATACAGCTTTCTTATCAGATTTTAAAAATATAGTTTATTTTTCATTGCTGTCAAGAATTTTAAACTAAAACATATCAATAATTTTTCATTCTATTTTTCTTACAGCTGTTAACGACAGATAAAATAGATTGCGGACGAGATAATAAGACTCAGTCCATCCTACGTGAAGACTCCATTTATTATTTTGGGAAATTTTAATCTCAAACTTAATACTTATTACATAAGAATTGTTCTTTTATAATCGACGATAGATAAATACATATCGGGCGTCCGCGTGGGCGATGGGTTTAAATCGACGGCTAGATCAGCAGCTGACACCGTCAAAGCGCCGTCCATTTGTGCGCACAAAGATTGAGTCCGGATACTCTGAAGTAACTCAAATTGTGGGATTAGATCTGAACCATCCGGTCCGAGGTGGAATTCACGGAGACCTTAATATTCGTGCCATAAAATATTTAACGGTCCAGATTTAATCTGAAAATTTGCGTTACTGCAGGCAATATGGATTCACAAAGACTCGCACCATTCTTCCTCTCTCTCTTACCTCACCTGACCCTTTGTCTACTTGTGTCTTGTAGTACTAAGGCCGCCATTTCTATATTTCCATCTCTCTTTCTCTCTCTTTCTCTCGTAATCTGAATTAATTATGTATATAAATGTATGTATTGTTTGATTTTTATTCTCTCGATTGAAGAAAACAAGTAGAGAGGCGATCCGACAAGCGAACAAAACCCCTGACCCAAGCGAGTTTGACTCCGAGACCGTGCCAGCGACGATCTCGATTCAAGTATGCTTTCTCTCTCTTAACACGCTCTTCAATTTCCTTTCCTTTTCTTTTCTCTGTGTGTGAATTCGTCGCTCTGGGGATCCGAGCTTGGTTTTTGATGCATGATACATCCTCTTTTCTGATTTTGGAATTGTTAAGTTTGGATCAGTGTGCTATTTTATTTTTGTTTGTTGAATGGGGAAGGGGTTGCTTTTTATTTATGATCCTCTTAATTGGGGAGACTTATTGAATTCTTTTGTGTGGATTTGGATATGGGATGATTTGGTGGTATTTCCTTTTGTTGAATTTCCATTGCTGGGATTTTCTAATTGGGGTATGGACATTGTTGTTGAAGCAGTTTTTCAATGTTTAAATGGAAAGAACTGGTATTGTTATTCATCTTTTATTATATTGTTAGATCCTGGTGTGCATTATATAGGGTTTTGCTGGGCCTTTTTCATTGAATAAATAAAAGCACTGGTCCTAGTTTTGTTTAAGATTCAAGTCTTTCTCTCGCTTGATGCTTTCTTTCTAACAGGAGATCTAATTTTTGTACCCTTTATTTTATTTTTTTCTCTTTTGTGCTTTGCAGGTTTTTGTAATTTGGCAAGGAGGGCAAAAGCTGAATTCAAATGCAACAGTTCTGATCTGTCCCTTTGTATTTCTCAAAGCCTGCTTTCTGGAAATGCGAAAAAAAACAGTCAATAACTAACTGAAGGAAAAAATACCCAACTTGGATTGGACATTTTCTTGCAATTAGAGTTTCAGTTCTGATCCGCTACTGGTTTATCAATAACTAAAAGATCTCAAATTGGGTCTGATTTGAAATTCTGATGGACAATCCTTGGTGCAATTAGGCACTTTTACTGTTAATTTCAAATTGTAAGAGAAAATGAGGTCTTCTCGAAGAAACACTGGCTTAATACAAAGAGAAGGGTCGGTGAAACAATTCCAAGAATTTGTGGATAATTCGCCTTCTCCCAAATTGTCTCCTTCAAAGACTATTTTAGCCCTGAGAGGCCTCCTAGGTTCCTTCCCTGCCCTTATGGATTGGTTACCTGATACCAAATCGAGATCAGGGTCGAACAGTAATTTGGCACAGAGATACCAGAGATCAAAAGGGTTTAAATGGAAAAGAGCCCTGTTCAATTTTGTGGTGTGTTTTATACTCGGGATTCTTATCGGATTCACCCCTTTTTTCTCCATTAATGTTCCTGAGAATATCCCTTCACATCCAAGTACTTTAAACGTTGGGAGGCACATAGAGGATAAAAACATAAAACAGAGCTCTCACTCAATTAAGGAAGAGGTTGTTATGCACAAAAACCCGGAAATTATACAAAATTCAAGCTCGGAGGAGCTCGAGGTGGTGAAAGAGGACGAACCAAAAATGGAGTTACCAAAAGAGGAGTTCCCAAAAGAGGATTTACCAAAAGAGGATTTGCCAAAAGAGGAGTTGCTGAGTAATGAGTTGCCGAGAGAAGAGTTGGTGAAAGTTGAGTTACCTAAAATAGACCAGAAAGATGTGCGGAAACTTCTAATCATTGTGACGACCACACATGTCAGACCGTTTCAAGCATATTATTTGAACCGATTGGCACATACATTGAGTGCGGTGCCAAAGCCACTTTTGTGGATTGTGGTGGACCGGTACTACCAGTCGATGGATACAGCACGGATTTTGATGTCAACAGGGATGATGTATCGGCATTTTGCATGCTTGATGAATGTAACTAACATGAGAAAGATGATAAATTGCCAGAGAAATATTGCCATTTATCATATCAAGAAGCACCATATTAATGGTATAGTTTATTTCGCGGATGACGATGGGGTCTATTCGCTCGAGCTTTTTGAAGAGATGCGAAAAATTAGGTAAGTGATTTTTCTTTTGTTATTCTGGGGAAGATGTGATATTGGTAGGAACGAATTTACTGAGCATTTCTGGAATTTGTATGATATGCCGGGTTTGTTGCCAGGATACCTTATTCGCATTGGTTTGGTATGGTCTGGATCTGAGGTATTGGTTCAGACAGTCAGATTCTTCATATAATGTCATTGTCAATTCAAAACTACAAGTTCAGTAGTAATTAGATAAAAAAAGAACTGAATCCCAAAATGAAGATAAATTCAGCTGGTAAACAGTCCATGACCTGTCAATCCTTTTATCAACTGTAAATTATATTTCCTTGATTGTATTTTTAAATATATATCAATGCACTTTTGAATCTCATCTAATCTTTTATTGTAGGGGGTTTGGTGCATGGCCGGTTGCAACTTTTCAAGATGCAAATAGGAGATTATTGCTAGAAGGGCCATTATGTAACGGAAAACATGTTATTGGGTGGCATTCAAATCAAAATAGCCGGATAGTACGAAGGTTCCGTACCAGCATATCTGGTATTGCTTTCAATAGCACCATGATCTGGGACTCAAAAAAATTTCGCCGACATCCCAAATCCATTATATTTCACAGCAATGGCAAGGAAAGTATGCAAGTATGTCCATAACCATTTTGTTTTAGAATTTCATATCATCTATGAGAAGTAATGCCAAGGATTTGCTATCAAAGTGACAGAATAAAACACAGATGAAGGAAAAAATAGAAGTTAGAATAACTGAATGACCCTGATTTTTACCGGCACACAGTTATTTTTGTATATGGACCTTTGTAGAAGCATTATTTCGAAAACAACAACAGACATTCATAAATGTTATAATTTCTATATTGATAGACATTAGGGTAAAAAAAATGTGAAGGTGAAGCTCCCTTCTTTCTTTTACCAGTCAAGTCCTTGACACAATAACATCAAATAGGTGAACGCCAACAATGTTTATTTATGAAGCCTAAGTTGACTCTCATTTACACATTTATAGCGAGACTGTAAAAACTTAACATGCAAATATTTGGTGTAATATACAGGACTCTAAGTTTGTAGAGCTGCTAGTAGAGGATGAGAGACAGATGGAAGGTCTTGGGGGGCCTAACTGTACCAAAATTATGGTGTGGAGAAATGGGTTGGAGGCCCCGCAATTGAATTACCCGTCAGGCTGGTCTCTTGAGAGAAACCTAGATGCAGTTGTACCACTCAGATAGCACATATACCTGGCTTTTAATTGTAAGTGCACTGCTTACTGAAAACTTTGTTGGTTCAGTTCATAAAGGGGTGCAGTACATATTATTTCTATATGCACAACTTGCATGCACACACCATCTGTTAAATTTGGTTCTGTAATTGTAGTTGCTTTAGGCACTGAAGGGCTTTTTAACCTTGTTCAAGACGATATGGCTACTACATATTGAACAAAGTTATTATATATAGAGGGGAATAAGAAATTAAATTTTATTGATTCTATTTTCATTTTTCAGGTTTTCTTGAAAACAAGTCCGTGACAACCATGGACCTAAACTTGAGGTGTATTTTTTAACTATATCAATTTCTGGTACAAAGTAAGAGTTTGTGACCGTTTATATTCTTTATTCTGTACTTATTTCATTTTTTTTCATCCCCTTTCTTGGTAGACACGCCCCTGTTGTAAAATGTATTTTGTGAGGCCTTTGAGCAGGAAATTACAAAAATAATTTTTTGTTTATTTTCTTTTAGTTTTGTAATTTTTTTGTTCATTTAACCAATATGAAAATTTGTTCCAGTTTCTTTTGTTAGTGATGAAGACAAGCATCCTTATTAAAGATAAAAGATTTGTTTTTTATTCAGTCTGTTGATACCGGGTCCGGATCCCCTAAAGTAACCCAATTTTTGGGTTTTGGATCGAGACCGTCCGATTTGAATCCGTCGCTCGGTATCACTTTGGGATTCGAATCCATCGCTCGGGATGTGTGCACTCCACCTCAGGATGGATTTTCTCGGATTTGAATCGGACAGTGCCGATCCAAAATAAAAAAATTGAGTTAGGATCTGAATTCGTTGATACCTCTATGATTCAATTACTGGTTAGGTCTAAAGAGGGCAGGTAAAGCCTCATTATTGGTGCTTTTGGGGACTAGTTTTCAACATTTCTGGAGTTGGTACCATGTACTCATTAAATGTACAACTTTTATCTGTACCTAACACTTCTTTTTATGTGATGGTACGTTTTCTTAATTTGATAAATGATAACTGCTGGTGTAGCAGTAGGTGAGATGCTTTTAATTTGGTTACAGCACAATGTGTTGATTTTGCATGGTGCCATGTCTTGTAGATGGTGACAGTAAACCTGAGCATTCTACCAAATTCACTTTGCAGTCTAATATTTATACCATTGTGACTTAAAACATCATGTTCATATCAAAGAGTTATTGATCCTTTTCAATTACTAAATGTCAGGTGATAGCAAATATCACATTTATTTTCTACCCGTTTAAGTGAGCTTTACAAGAATATGGACTAGTGTGAAGAGCATAAGAAGCGAAACAAACAATAAATGTAAGCAAGGCCCCATATGAATTTAATTTGAACATCAACTGACATTTAGTTAATTTGTATGGACTTGTGCATATAGCATAGGCGCATTTTTTCTTTATTTATGTTCTTATACATTGATACTCTTCCCATTTTCCAAAAACTTTTATTTGATTACATTTGGTCTTTTAAACATGGGCCTAATTATAATGTCACATGTAAGAAGGGAGACAAGTTTTGCTTGCCTAATTAATTATATAAGCAACACCGAACTTTATTCTCTTTCTAGCAAGCCCATAAGCCCATAAGCTAGGAATCCCGATCCACTGAAGTAGCTCAAATTTTGGGTTTAGGTCTGAGCCGTGCGATCAGAATCCAGACCTATCCGGTCCGAATACTCAAAATTGGAGTTAACTGGGGTGATTTGAATTCATAAGCTAGTATGCACTAGTTGGAGGCCTCGCGTTGCTTCGGCAATTTCTTTTAAAGGCATGGGTAATTGTACTTAGAAAGTTTATATATAAGTACATGTGAATTTAAAAGGTTTTATAGGCATTATAAAAGCTACATAGATATGTTACAAAAGCTGAAGTTAGAAATAAGTTTACAGTCTGACATAGCAAAAACTATACAATTGACATATTACAAAATGTGAAATTAGAAAGTTTGTATTTTAACATAACAAAAACTGTACAACAGAGAGCATCTAATGTTGGCCTATATCTATGTTTGGAAGGGGGATAACGGCTTTATTGAAGCATGCTATCCCTTTGTGACAAATCTTCCAAACAGTTTTTTGTATATACAAAATAGGTGCTAGTGGTTTTATCCTTAAGTTTTGCCAACACAAAATTATATAATATCTATAACTAACATAATATGAGAAACTTTTTGCACATCTATTATCTCATCATTCTTCTCTCTCTTTTGCTTTTGCTTTTGCTTTGCTGCAAGGTCCCCTGCACAAAAAAAGAGAATTTGTCCCGTTATTGTTTTCTTTTTTGTGAAACCTTTTAGTTTGTTATTAAAGGGAGAAAGCAAATATGTGAACACTAATATTAAAAAATTCTTATTGACATTTATATATTGGGTTAGTTAGTTTATAAGAATATGTCAATAAGAATTCTTAACACTAATGCTGAACTTATGTTACAAATGGGGCATGCAAATCAATAATGATTTTGCATGCAAATCATATGATTTGCAAATCAGTAACAATAGTTTCTAAAATTCATATGATTTGCATGCCCCATTTGTAACATAAGTTCAGCATTTCATAAACTAACAATATGTATAGAAGGGGTATAATCAGTGAAATGATATAGTGATTCGGTGTTACAGGTGGGGTGCACTATGGGGCTCTTTTTAGGGAAGAATTAGCAAATTTGTTTCTAATGGGTTAGTGGGTTAAAGGGCTATTGGAGGTGACTGGTACATGGTACCGTGGGTTTGTGAGTCCCTTTTTTTTTTTCTTTTTATTACTGTACCAACTTAATAGCTTCTACTAAGAGTCTTAGAGAGAAAAAAAAAATTAGGCACAGGCTTATAAAACAGTGCTTCATTGAAATTCAAGATGCGATATACATTTTACATTTGTCTAAATATTAAATCAACTAATTAAAAAAAGTACCTGAAAGGTTGCACAAACAACACGATAGAACTGTGCTTAATTCACAGCAAGCAGGTTATCGCAGCAACGAAACTGTTGAAACAAATATGAGTTTAATTAGTGTCCCCAAAATCCAATATATAAATGTCAATAATGCCTAAAAAGATTTCTACAGTAACAATAGTTTCTAAAATCCATATGATTTGCATTCCCTATTTGTAACATAAATCCAGCATTTCATAAACTAACAATGAGGCGTATAATCAGTGAAATGATACGGTGATTCGGTGTTACAGGTAAGGTGCACTATGGGGCTCTTTTTTAGGGGAGATTGTACTTATATATAAATTGTGATAATGCAAACAGTTATCACAATGCATATCAGCATTTGACAAAATATTGCATATCTGATTCAAGAAATCGTGTTAGTTTGCCTTGTTGTAATGTTCAGACATCTAATTTGATTTATATGTGCTAACACAGATAAAGCACAGCAGCAATGTTCAAGATTTGCTACACTAAATTGAGAAGGTAATGGACATATTTTATATTATATTATTTCTTAAGGGGTGTAAGCCTAATGTCATCACCTATAAGACTCTTTTAGACGGGCTTTGCAAGAAAAGCGAAACTGAGGAGGCAATGAATATTCTTAATGGCTGTGAGCCTGATGTTGTGATCTATAGCACTGTTTTAGGTGGGCTGCGCAAGGGGAAACAGAGAAGGAATTGAATTTTCTTGATGATATGATTTCCAAAGGGCATGAGCATGATGTCGTAACCCAAAACACTCTTATAGGTGAGTTGTGCAAGAAAGATGAAATTGAGAAGGCATTGAATTTTCTTGATGATGACATGATTTCAAAGAGCATGAGCATGATGTCCTGACCTTAAACACTTATAGGTGAGTTGTGCAAGAAAGGTGAAATTGAGAAGGCATTGGATTATTTTGTTGACATGATATCCAGAGGCCATGAGCCTAAAATGTCGTGACCTAAAATCTTAGTACCATGCACTAAACAATCTAAAACCATATCTTTGAAACTGAGAAAAATGGCCAATATCATATCCCGACTGAATAATAAAAACTGATTGAAAACTACATATAACATGATGTGTTATACTAATATAGAAATGTATTACCTTTTTTTTGGATGAAGGTTTTACAAATAGTTGTTTTCTTGCGTCCTTCGCATCACTTGTTGTTGGAGGCTTTAATTGTGCTTCAGAACTGCAAGAACAAATTAAGCACATGACTGAGAATTTTTTGGTGTCATTAAATTGTGATTTTTGTTGTGAGCAATTGGCTACATGAAATTCTGATTTCTTTGCATGGAAATGTTCCTTATGCTCTGGATTATGTGTGTAATTTATTTGGTGGCCTCATGACTTTCCTACAGGGTGCTGGTAAGGGGTGCAATACCATGTTTCCTATGTACCAGCAGCAGAAAAGAGAAAAAAAAAAGGGAAAATATCAAACTTTGAAAAGCTGAACTTTAAAATTCATTAAAAATAGCATAAAAATCCAATTTAATAAAAATTTGGGGCTACATTGCATGGAATTAAATCCTCTATCTGCCAGTTGTATTTATTTTGACAGAACCAGAGTCTGTGCCCTCTGATTTGTCAGTTTTCAGCAGGAGGGTATTTTTGACCATTTTTGTGACAGTAGGGGTCTTAAAAGAGTTTTTATTACTGACTTCAAGTATTCAGTGCATACTGGGAGCTTTATGTATGTGCTAGTATGATATTTCTCATTTTTGTGAGTCCTTTTTTATTTTCTTTTTATTACTGTACCAACTTAATAGCTTCTCCTAAGAGATTTAGGAAAAAAAAATATTAAAATTAGACAGCCTTATAAAACAATGTTTCATTGAAATTCAAGATGCGATATACATTTTACATTATGCATTTAGACCCTCTTGACATTGTCAGCATGAAGCACCAGCAATCCTTATTGAATCATAATTGTGAACCAAAGGCAGTGAAATAAACATGTAAATGTTAAACCATAAAGCTGAATGATAACCATAAAAATGTTATATCTACCCGTTGGACCTTATATTGGAAAGATTTAGGAAGAAAATTGGAAAAAGGAAAAAAAATCAAAGTACTAAGAATTAAGAATTAAGGACAAATTTTACATCTACGTAGTGAAGCCTAATTTCGCAAGATTTTGATTAGAAAATTGAGAGACTATGACATGTGCAAACTTAGGGTTTAATCTTACATATATGGATGTCTGATAATAATTCCTTGTTGAAAGGGTTTATTAGCAAAAGATGGGAATGTGAAGATTGCAGCTGGAAATTGAATCGAAACTAACAAAATCAACCGAAATCAGCTGAAAATTGAGAGACTATGGAACCCTAAATCCTAAACCCTGAACAATGAACAACCAAACGGGCCAACTTAATATAATCATCTGGACAACATACAGGACCGAACAATACATCAAAAGTTTTCAAATTTGAAAAAATTTGGCTTCCAAATAAGATCAACTCTCAATATATGTCTTCTCTTCAACAAAATGTTGACCAGTTCATCTCAAATCAGGGCAATGTGAGGCCACGCGCCAAGGAGAAGGAAATACTTTTCCACAGAAAAGAATGCAAGTTATTGCAAATACCAAATACTGAACATCACCCAAGGTTTTGTCAGTTTTTGCATATAGAGAGAAGTACTAAGTGCTTCAAACAAAGAAAACCATAATGACAGAGAAATTCTCTTAAGTCTCTTTTCCAACGAAACCACAAAATATCATGCATAATTCAACATTACCAATCTCCGAATCTGAAGGAAGCTCACCTCGGTACTGATTGGGAGGCTAGGGTTTTGCCTTTGTGTCCTTGCGCTTGGAGGTAGGGGTAGAGGTAGAAGGGTGTTGGAGCTGGTGGCGGGGGAGGGTTCCAGGATTTCAATCAGCGGCGGAAAGAGGAAAAGTCTCAGCGACAGAAAGAGGAAGTGGGAGTTTGAGTGCGGATCATGGGAGAGGAGCAGGGAAAGGGTCGGGAAGAGGGGTCGGCGCGAAGGAGCGGTGGGCGCCGAAGGAGAGGAGCGCCGGTGAGATTGTTTAAGAGGAGCGTCGTTCAAAGAGGAAAAACCCTAAACTGCTGCTAGCGTTGCTAGACCACTCTTGGGAGGGTGAATCAGGCTCCAGGGGTTAGATTTTTTTTTTTTCCAGGAGAGAGACTGAGAATTGAAGAAGCGGAGAGGAAGGGGAGAACGAAAAAATGGAAGAAAGATCGAGACTGAAGTTTCCAAAAAAAGCCAGAAGCGGAGAAAGGAAAAAATCAGAAATTTTCGCTGAAAATTGGGTCCCAGTGGTCAGTCTCACTGTTCATTTTACTGTAGCTCCGCTATCAAGAATTAAGTATATAGTATAGGATTAGAAAACTAGATCAACTGACCTTTAGTTAATTTATCAATAAAGAAAATTGAAATTCGAAATCCACCATTTTGGCGATTACATAAATAATATACAACTGTATATATCAAACCATATAAAAAACAAAGACATTTGGTGCATGTATTATCGTCTATATAACGATTTGAAAGTATTAATTTCATGACTTGTCATGCATTACAAAATGATATTAAAACTACATGAAATTAGGTGAATAGGTTACATTTATATTCAATATGTTTATAAACTTTTTGTTTTGAATTCATTTAAAAAATATCAACCTAAAAAGGAATTCTTTAAAGAATGTTGTCAATATTGGTAGCTATTTTTTATTATTAAAAACATGAATTAAAAGATTACAAAAAAAAATGTGAAGGAAAGATATTGCCACTCTTCAAAGCTTTTCAAATTAAATTACACGTCACTGTATTCTGTTGTCCTTCGAATTTTTTAATCGGTACCAGCACATGACCATTTCATATAAATATATTTACTCGGCCACTAATCAGGATGTCAATACTCAAGTGCGTGTGAGCACTTTGTATCTGAAAGGGGTTGGAAGTAAAGTAATATCGAAAACTTAAAAAAAAAACAAATATATCGGAAACAAAACAGGCGATATTATTGTCTTTAGATATCATATGAGTAAATTTTGTAAGAAGTGTTGGTAGAGATCGTCGATATGTCCGAGTGGTTAAGGAGACAGACTCGAAATCTGTTGGGCTTTGCCTGCGCAGGTTCGAATCCTGCTGTCGACGCTAAATTGAAAAAAATTCTTTTCATTTTTTTTTATAATTTGGAAGATATATTTTCATTGTTCTTACCCATGGGAGCAGTTGCGCAGTAACCACTATCACACCACCGTTTGAATTAAAGATCCTATAAACATGATATTTTTGCGAGCTATCCAACTTTTTGTATTACTTAAAAGGATTGCTAGTTGCTAGTTTTTTTTTTTGGTAAAAAACCCGTAGGCATGCTAGTTGGTTTCTGTCTTCTAAAACTCTAATAAAGCCAAATTGGGCTCTTAGCCTTAATTGTGGAAATAACAAGATTTGGGACATAATCAGTAATGCTCAATGTTTTTTCGAATTGGACAATGACTTCAGAAATTCGACACAAAAATTTCTGTGACCCAATTTTAGAAAAAATAAATAAAATAATCATATGATCCAAAATTTGTAATACAAAAAAAATATCCAAATAGAAAATAGCAAATTGCTTTGTTTAAAAATAATGTAATTACTAGGATCATGTGTTTCTCTTTCTGAATTATTCCGAATAAAAGTACTATAACTCATAAATATGACAATTATGATACCACATTCAATGAGATATGCAAAAAAAAAAAAAAAAATCCAGCATATATCTTACATTAAAAATCACTTCTTCCTTGTTAATAACGCTATGAACATTCCTTACCTGATTCACAAGTATTCAAAGAGTGTGGCATTAATTACCCAAAAATATTTATATGAATATGTGCACATCATACTATACTTGTATGTTTTTTTCACATCTCTCTTCAAAAAATGGTGCCCCATTTGGATCTACTCCTCCTCGCGCTGCTTCACGGCTCTCTCATCGGCTGCGTTGTTATCCTCGGTGCAATTCTCCTCCTCATCTGCTTCCTCCTTGTAGCATGTTTGGTTTTGCTCATGTTTGTAACATTTGACATGCTTCGAGTCTTCAGATCGGTCTCACGGCTCGTTCATGCGTTACTTATGAACTTAAGATTAGGTGTTGTGATTCTTCTCTGTATGTTAATCAATCGATCTATCGACACTTCTCTGAAATTCAAGCAGAAAAATGGTACGGCGATACAAAAGAGGAACTAATTTTCAGGCAAAAGATAACAGTGAATTAATATGGATTTTTGATGATTCACTGATCCATGCTTCCTAGGCAGGAATTTGCAAGAACATTTTCAGGAATGATTTGCAGATATATTTTCATTAAGAAAATAGGGGATGATTTGGAGATATATTTTCATTAAAAAAAAGGATGATTTGGAGATATATGTGCACAGAATAGAGAGAACGAATGATAACTGGAAAGTTTGTATAGTTACTGTAATTACTGAAGACAGAAATATGCTACACATTGTATATATTTGGTTTTTGCTTTAAAATAAACATGCTTATTTTTCATCTTTTTAAGAAATTAGGAGAGGAAGATAGAGCATTTAATGTTCCCCAAATATTTCAATCAGGAGCACATGAATTACTTGTAATATTTCGTATTGGTGTTCATAATGTATTGAAACTTTTCAAAGTGCAAACTAAAACCTTCAATTAACAAATTTGATTTGCATATTGAACCAATTAGCAGAGTATATATTTTCTGATGTGTATATGTCCAATTAATTTGGGGCACATGCCAAAGTGGACTTCTAGTACTGGACGGCTAGACCTTCATTTATTTACCATAAATGCTGCCTAATGCATCAGTTTGCACCCAAAATTAAATAAATAAAGAGGTATAATTACCTAATATTCTTTGCTGCCTTCATGAATTATTAATGCATGGCACTATTGCAGGCTACTTAAATAGCCAAAAAGCCAGGCAGGCAGCAAAGAATATTTAGTACTAGAAATCAAGCCTCGTGTAGCTTTGGCAAAATGGATGAATTAACTTTCTTATATTTTTTAGTAGTTTTCATTAAAAAAAATCTAAATATTGCCGTGCTTTTTATAAAAATATTATGTTGAATTTATGATTTATTTTTATATTTTTAATATTACGGGTTCACATAAAACTTCCTTGCTTTACAAATTTACTTAAAGACTTTTTTTGCATCTTAATTTATTCAAGATAATCTGCATAAAAGAGTTGTGGTTTGATAAAATTTGAAAGCTTGAATTATTCGTTGACCGACGACTTTTAACTCTTCTTCATCTTTAGAAGATTGCTTGGTTTCTTGGGAGCATTTACAGTTTTTGTCTACAGGTCCGGATGAGACTCAGATTTGGACCCGAAATCAGAGGTGTCTGATTTGTTGCCGTTGTGTTTTTTAACCTGCGATTAAGGCCGAATTCCACATGACCTGGCATTGGTTGGCATTTGTTGGGATCAGTTTCTTTGCCTCTTGCTGGACCTACTCATCATCCGCTTCATCAATTTCATGTAAAAAAGATAATAATGATTTTAATCTTCCACAGGAAATCTGCTATTATTATAATTTTGTAAATGCTATACCAGGACTATTTTGAATAGCTTGAATATTTTTTGTGCATAGTGTAGTCCTGATATATATCAACTTTGCACATGATGCACTTATGTATAACCTAACATACTTGTGTAACACGTATACCAGGCGATGTTGCGGCGATATTAGAGGCTCCTTATGAGGTTTCGATAAATAAATGAATGATAACACGGAAAAATAATTAAGAATGTTGTAACTTTGCAGGAAGCAGACAAACTTTCAAAATGTCTTGTATTCCATGTAATTTTTATTCTTTAAAACACATTGACTTAATAGTATCCTTGTGCATGCCCTCAAAGTGGAAGGTGTCAAATACCCCCAATACCACCCACACATTTTGAAGAGAGAGAATTGATAATAATCTAGTCCTCTTTACTAAAATTTGCTAGGAAAAATATGGCCTTCTGTTTTTCATTTACCAAATTTTCAGAGAGAAGCAACATAATTAAGGGAGTAAATATAACATTTTCAACCAGGTGGGCATAGGAAAACAAATCAACACGAAAAGAAAATGAACCTTTTTAAAGTACATAGGAGCTGTGCTGGAGAGATGAAAAGGTATTGACAGGCCAATCACAGTCTTTAGAAAAATCACAACCTTTTCTTGTTTGGCAAACTTTTCAGGACTTTTTTAAGTTGCGTATCTCCTGTTGCTGTTTATGTTTCTCGTTGCAGCTTCATGCATTTTTTTTCAAAGGAAAAACAATAAAAGGATATTAAATAAAGTAATTAATTTTGACCATAATTTGGCATCTAAGACTCAATTAACATGGATAAAGTAGAAGGAACAAAAAAAAGTAGCATGGTACCAGACTCCATGATGCATGTACTCAAGCAATATTTGTGTGAACAATACATGCTAACTTGATCAGGCTTAAATATTATAAAATGCAAAATGGCTGCTTTGGCCTAACCTACAAAGAAGGGATGATATAATATCCTGATACAATAGATTGCCACTGGGGTAGCATCAGGTACGTAATATTCACAATTGATACGACAAGGTGCTTTGGCCAAGAAAGGTTCTCAAAGAAGAAGAGGCATCGCTCATTCTGAGTCAGCATTTGCCTTCTCATGCCCCTCCTCTCTGCCGCTTCCCCTTCATTACCCCTCTTTTTTTCTGTTTCTTGCCACGGGCAATTCTGTCATAATTATATTCATCCTCAATGCTTCCTGCAAGCAGTGTTTTTTTTTTCTATTTTGCATTATATCCTTTGCAAGGTGCATATTTTAGTCGTCTTCCCTTCTTTTCTTTTCTCCTGGTAAAACCCATGTATACCTGAATACAAAAGAGATTATAAAGCTCATTCACTTCCAAAATGTAATAGAACCATCAAAAGAAAAATTCCCTTTCAGATAAATCTTTGGATTGGGAACAATGTTTAACTTGAATAGAAAGTCCAAACAGACTTAGAAAACTAAAAAGAAACACACAAAATAGCAAATGATAATGTGTGCTCCTTAAGCATAAAAACAACAACATATTCGCCTTAATAAAACCTGCAAGTATTTATAGAAGAATGTAGAACTGAATTGAATAATATGAAAAGCTGAATATTCCTAATTCTGAATTTTTTCTGCATACTTACCTGGCTGACTGTCCTTGAGATTCTTCTCTTGGACTACAGAGTTAGCAAGAGATTTCCATTTTCCCATGTTATTGTTTCTATTTGGTTCTGGAAAATAAAAATAAGAGAACGAATAATTGAAGAAGTTTCTTTTCAAATACCGCCCTATATTGAATGTACTTGCAGCCAAGTAAAAACTAAAAACTACCCAATTTTTCTTAATTATAAGTTTGTTAAGGAACCCCTGAAATCTGTCGTACATATTAGCCCAAGTTTATCCCTCCATAAACAATTATTGCAAGCTTGAAATTGAAGTGTAAACACGCTTACCTCAACTTACTGCAATTTCACCTTAAAAAGAGAGCTAAACAGAAGGCCTAAAATGTACGCAAGGCCAAAAATGTCAATATTGAAAAAAAAATTCCATCACAAAACTAAGAACTGAATCCCAGATAATCTAAAAAATATATTGGCTGCAAATACAATCTTGATGCTATTTGAAATACAGTAATTTACCAATAATAACAGAGATACTCACAGATAGTCCATCAGCTTCTTCGTGCTTCCCCTTCAATCATAGCTTTAAAACCTCATATAAAACTTGATTTGCATTCATCTCTTCTACACTTAGATCCAAAGCAAGTAACTTGTTTTGCTTCTGCTCACCATCATCTCGGCTTGCATGTGACCCACTAGACACTTTACCTGAATTAGCTTCCATCATTATGGAATTTGTTGAAATCAGAAAATAGTGGTACAATGACAAATCCCAGTACAATGTCTCTATCAGTTGGTAGCACTCTTCTGTTTGTTTTTTGTATGATGTACTGAAACAAAAACAACTGAAAATTTTAGTTTAATGGAACCTAAAACATAACGACTCGACTTTAGTGACAAACTACAAAGGAAGAAATTTATTACCTACACATAGGTCTATAAAAAGCCCTTTGCAGTTTTGTTTAATAAAAATGAATTACAATAAATAATAGTTCATCTGTTAATTTAAAAAAAAAGCCCAATAAGAGCTTTTTTTTTTAGTTCCAGTCAAAAGCCAGGAGTACTTCCCGTGTGCCAAACTATCTCCTTATAGATGAAGCACAATAAAGAAAAGAAAAAGCAAAATATTGAAGTCTAAACCAAGCAACGTCGTGAGTGCAAAGATATGAGTCAACATTTACTCACAAAGGGAATTCAAGAAGCCTTATCGTTCCAAACACCCAAGAGCCCCACAGAAAATAGCTAGTATGCCAAGGGAACATAATTCAAAACTTCAATTAAATACGACTTGATTGAGTGCGCCGCAATAAGAGAGCGACAATAATACTATAATTAAAGGGGACTAAATCACTAAAAAGAAAAGACATCAAGTTGAATATCGGGGTTGTTTAAGACTCGGTTGTTGCAAACTAAATAGTATGAATAGAGGCTCGCCAGAAACATACTCCAAGGTGAGAACGTTAGTGGTGGTATAATCCCAAATAATAAGCCTCCAAAGAAAAATATTACCTCTTCAATACAAAAGATAAATATATAAAGTAGCTGTCGGACAAAGCTTACGGGCTCTCAAACCCAATTTATGTTTCTAAAATCTCTTTTAAATTTGTCCGCATTTTTTCCTTCGTTGATGTAATCAATTTCTTGATATAGAATATCCTGAAAACACAGATATTTTAAAATTAATACTCAAATGTAAACAACAAAAGCAATATGAGAAAAAAAAAGTTCATGCAGAATTTTACAAAACAATGTTGACTTGGAATAGAAAAGATGAAAGAAAAATCAAGAACATTTATTTGGAAATATTAAAGAGAACTGATGCAAAACATTTACTTAGTTTATTGTGCAATAGTGCTAGAAATGCTTACTTTGAGCATTCATCATAAATCCCAATCCAGTCCCTCGTGGGACCACTGAGTGTTTCACTTCTTTGAAAGTACTCTTGCCACCAATTTCAGGTACCCTAAGAATAGGTCAAATTATGTATGAATTAAATCCTATGAAATAGGAGGAATTCTTTATTATGTTGTGCTTAACATGTAAAATTATAAAAAAAAATCTGATTGACAGGGAGCAGGAAAAAAGTCTTTCACTCAAATCAATGTCAAATAGTTTTTTCAGACTCAAATCAATGCTGCTGAACCTTAACAGCTACTTATTTTTTCTCCATTGGGAAGCACTGCTCTATGCACCTATTTCGAGTTTAATAGAATGATGTCAAAATAACATATAATACTACATTACAAATAACATTTTATTACATAAAATAAGAAGGAAATATAAATTACGAAGGTACTACCTGACCAAGACTAGTAGCAACAGTAAGTCGGTCTTCAAATTCCTTCAATAAAATTCAATGGAGCAACCCAATTCAATTTGTATAAAAGATATCGCCTTTTCTGGTTAAAATGCTGAAACTATATCCTACTTGTTAAAAACATTAATCCCAATATTAGTCATAAAATTTCTGGACTAACATTGACATAATCTCTAATAAAGAATTATAAAAATTAGTTCATTACCTTATGGTTGACGTGCCGAAGGGGGGGTGGAGGTGTGCACGGGTGGAACTGTTGGAAGGAAGCCAACGGAGCCCTCCATACTCTCTCCTTTTTCCCTCCCATTTTTATTTTCTTTATTTTGTTTTCTATTTGTCGGTTCTTATTTGAACCCTTTCTTCTTTTTATTCCTTCCAACAGTTCGAAGACGCCAGGAGAGGGGAAGATAGAGATGGAGGCATCGAGCTAATCGCGCTATATGAAGAAATTTCAGCCTTACTGTAAAAAAAAGAGAGGCCCTGGTAATGAAGGAGCGGGGTCTCAACCAAAGCAACAAAAGGTCTGAAATGATGGCTAGCGGAGAGAGGATTAGGAGAGGAAGGAGAAGGGGAAGGGGAAGAGAAAGCGGCGGACGGATGAGAAAAATAGAGGCGAAGGGTTTAGACTGAGAGTTGCGAAGAGGTGTGAAGGATTGAGGAAGACGAACAGGCTGGGGAGTGGAAAGATCAGGAGAGAACAACTGTTGACAGAGAATAGTGAGAGCGCCATGTAGCGAATAAGAGAGGAGGTGTAAGCGTGAGAGAAAACGTTATTTTCGGCCATGAGATACAAATCGGACGGAGAAGAGAGGATGTGCTACTGTAGGTGAATAGTAAAATCTCATCCAAAATTATATAGTAATAAATTGAGGAGGGTTCAAATGCCTCTATTTTTCACGCCTCCATCGTACTTCTATTTTTAAAAACTTTAATAACTCAAAATTTTAAACTTATAAGTCAAAATAAAACCGTTGGATATGATCTACATCATTTTATCTATACACGTGTAAAAAATTATGACATTTCAATTTTGTTTTGGTTGTCATCAAGAGCTTGTAAAAAACATACTAATGTGTATAATTTCTAGACGTTGATTTTTCAACTTATTGATTCACATAAAAACAAAAACGAAATGTGATATTTTTTTATGAGCACATAGATAAAATGATGTAGATCATATCCAACGGTTTTATTTTGACCTTTTAAGTTTCAAATTTTAAGTTATTAAAGTTTTTAAAAATGGAGGCACGGTGGAGACACAAAAAATAAAGGCATTTGAACCCTCCTCTGATAAATTATTTACTATAAAATAGATTTGGTTAAGTGGATGTGCACACAAGTAACAGCTACTAGTAAGACATGTAAGACTATAAAACGAGCTGAGTTAGCCAAAATTTGAAGTTTGTTTGTAATTATAACGAGTCGAGTCAAGTCGCTGCAAATTGGTTCATAACTTTTCGAGTTGAGTCGAAATGTCGAATTGGAGCCTTGTACATTCCCTAGCAATTATATCTGTTTTCAACTGGTGGGAAGATATGCAAATCGGAGCAATAGGAATTAAGTTAACAAAGCAGTATTAAATTTGTAGTTTTATTAGAGCATCTACATTCCTGGTACTATTAGAGTTTTTAATCTGATGTGGTAGTTTGTAATTCAGTTTCAGAGATGTGAGAGAGTTTTTTATTTAGAAACTATACAGTAAAATTTCTTATTAAGAAACTGTTTATAAACTCCATTGGTCAAATAATTGGCTCAAATTTTTTCTCTTTTTTAATTTATTGCTGACATGGTTTAATAGAAACTCTAAAATTAATTTCAGAGATGTAAAAGTTAGAAACTTTAGAGACCTTAATTTCTAAAAAGCGGTTAACAGTTATTTAGAAACTCATTTGAGTTGCTGGGATGTAGATGTTCTTAGTTCTTATCAATTTACTGGTGCCAACTTTGTTATGGCTTTTAATTTTATCGGATTATAAACTTGTATCGTTGGTTATTTTAATCTAAAGTTCAATCATTTCTATTAGGCATATACATATGTCTATTCCATTGATTTATATTTTTGTTATTTGTCGATGACAATTTTAATTTTTACATTTAATTGAACTAAGCAATATGTTGTAATAGAAATAGAAACAAAAGAAGTAATAAGGTTAGAATAATAATTTTTTTTTTATTATAAACATAAATCCCAGATATCAACCAATACTCGACCTTTACTGTTCCAATTTGCAATTGACCTTCCATTCCTGTTGGAACTTACCACTCTGCTTCTTAAGGAAGCCCTCCTATTTACTAACTCGGGGCAAACAAGCTATGGGATGGTCGGACTTGAGGGCTATCAACGAATTCTTCTTCGCACAGCCCTTTGGTGAGGGAACAAAGGGGAATTTTCCTCTTTCAGGTGTTAAATAATCATTTTATTTTTTACAATTTTAATTATTAAGCTTGCTGAACATATGAAATAGTGTTTAGATGAGACGGTAGTACAATTGGCTATAAAAAAAAATTATAAACTTGTGGATATTTGAAGGTTGAGATTTTCGAGCCCCCTCACAACTTTACAGCCTCCACAATTTTTTCTAAAAAAACGAAACTACCCATGATCACATGTATAAATAGAAAAAGTCAATGGCTAGAAACTTAAATTAAATAAAATATAAGGTCCGAATTTTAAAAGCAAGTTCAAACATTGGTTGGGATTTACTCTGCTGGTTAAGTAGAGCAGAACTAGGGTGTGATGCGCTCACGCCGTGAGCGCACCTTCTAGAGGTCACATTTTCAAAGTTCAAATAGTCGATTTGAACCTTCCAACGTGTTCTTCATATTAAAATATGCTTGGAAACCAAATTTTACATTTTTTGGAAACTTTTTACTATTTTTTCTGAATTTTTCAAAAACGTGTTCAAAGTTCAAATAGTGATGATTTTGAAAAATTCAGAAAAAATAGTAAAAAGTTTCCAAAAAATGTAAAATTTGGTTTCCAAGCATATTTTAATATGAAGAACACGTTGGAAGGTTCGAATCGACTATTTGAACTTTGAAAATGTGACCTCTAGGAGGTGCGCTCACGGCGTGAGCGCATCACACCCTAGTTCTACTCGGTTAAGTATCTCCATTTCACATTTAAAAAGAATAATTATATTCATTATCGCACTCCAGTTTCATCTTTGTTCCCGCAACTACAATAGATGAAGAATGTACTATAGTTCCCACTAATTATATAGTCTCACTTTTTCAGTTCCTGTACTTATCACCGCGTCAACCTTCATAGATATAAATACTTGAAAAATAACAACATTTTCCGTCCTCCAATGGTTCCCGCATCAACCTTTCTCTAATGAAATAGTGGGACCTCGTATCCCCGCATCAACATTTCTATAACAAAAATAGTTGACCTCATAGGTATACATATTTCAGTGCATAGGTATCAATACTTGCAAAATAAGATATTCATACATTGATGTGTAACATGATATGATCAAACGCTTGAAGATTAAACTTTGTACAATGTATATACATATAAATACTTTAGTGCATATGTATAAATACTTTCAGATGTCATCCAATACCATATGTAAAAAAATATTAAATATTGCAGTTCTCCAGATAGTTATGGCAATATTGATATTTTTAGAAACGTATATGGTCCCCCGTGGTCCCCTCCCATTTAGTTTGAGTGGTACCCCACAGGTATTTATGGTACCTAGACAGTTTGAGAGATTTGGTTGGGGAGACAATTATTTACGTTAAAATACTTATGTGCATAGGTATAAATACTTCCGTGTATATGTATAAATACTTTCTTTCATAGGTATTAATACTTTAGAAATTTGCGGGGACGATATGAATTATATAAGGAATTTGTGCGGGGACGGTTCCCCCAGGTTTGTTATGGAAGTTATGTGCGGTGACATGGGTGCGTGGACAGTTATCCTTTAAAAATTATAATGTGTCATTTGTATTTTTAATTGTTTAGATAATAACTTGCTTATTAGTTTAATAATTTGTTTTAACATTTTATATAAACTTTTACAATTATAAGAAATGTTTTCTTGTTAATTTTCAAAATTAGGTAAAATTAAAATTATAGATAAAAATTTTAAATTTCTATTAATGTGAAAAACGTTGCTAGATGTGCCGATATTTTTATTAAAACCCAAAAAAAAAAACAAATTATCAAATCTGCTCCCACCCCAAACTTATTTTTATTTCTACCCTAACTGCCCGTCCACTGGGCGGTCCAGTTTCCCCACCTGACCGCCTAGTAGCCGGGCGGTCCACTCACCATATCTGACCGCCCAGCTGCTGGGCGGTCCACTGTTATTTTTTTTTTTTATAAGATTTTATGTTTTAATTTGTTTGAATGTTTTATATTAAATTGTTGTAATGATTTGTTTGAATGTTTTATATTAAATTGTTGTAATGATTTGTTTGAATGTTTTACATTTATTATGATATATATTTATTATTTGTTGATGATTATATTTTTATAATTGACGATTATTTTTATATGTTATGTAATTGTGTAGTTTTAATATAATTGATTAGTTTTATATTAAGTTTGTTAATGTTTCTAAAAGGTAATCTAAATAGTAAGTCTAAACAACAAAAGTAGGTAATCTAAATGGTAAGTCTAAACATGAAACATAACAGTCCAAACATGAAATATAATAATCCAAACTAAAATACTAGAAACCTATCAAACTAAAAAAATATAAAAACCCTAACGGCGACGACGAGGGCGAGGTCCGGAGAGCTCCAATCTAGTAGGTGCATGGCGGTCCCTCTGCGAAGGTGGACGCCTCTGGTGAACCTCATCCACCTGCATGTCATCGTGTACGGCCTCGCGCGCCCATGAGTCCGCCCCCAGGTGTAATGCATGCTCCACATGGATCCCCGCCTGTGCACGCAACACCCACGGATCGGCCTCCCAAGTAGGAAGGTGAAATGTATGCGTCTCCGGTCGCCATCTCTCCACTAGACCGCAAACGAGGGCCTGATCAATATCACAGTGAGACATGGTGGCCAACTGATACAACCCGAGATGAATGATGCACTGCTCCATCAACGGGTGACGGACGTATGGTATCTCGGGATGCGATGCCTCACTGTCATCATCGTCGTGTCCTGCATTTTACAATTATTTCAATATAAACGTCTAATTAAATAATGCTATTTAAATTAGGAATACAAAACCAACGTACCTCCATAGATGCAAGTGAGACACGGTGCCTGACATGTGGGGTCCATAGAAGAGGACTAAATGTGTCAAGATGGTGAGGGGGATAATCTCCAAAGGGAGCATCTGCACCGGATGTCTCTGCACCGGACGGCTCTGCACCGGATGCCTCTGCACTGGATGCCGGTGTGTTCGCTACAGATGCGCAACGCAAGTTTCGGTACGCTTGAGGGCGTACCTTTTAAAACCGCGTTTACACTCCACGAGTAAGGGTTGCAAGTGCACAACCCCTATCGAGTAGTATAATCGGGTATCGATCCACAGGGACGGGCAATCACTAGGCTAGATTCTATCAAACTCAATCAAAAACTAGAAGTGAAAAAGGTTTGGTTTGGTGTTTAATTTCCTAAAGGGTCAGATCAAACAATGTAATAAAATGCTAGAAGAAATGTAAATTGTGTTTTGATTATGGATAAAAGGCGTTTCCAGGGTTTCAGACTTCATCTCTGATCTGCCTCTAGTGGTACGGCCCGTACCAAGTTGGTACGGCTAGGCCGTACTTCACTTGGTAAGGCAAGGCCGTACCACCCTGGTAAGACCCGTACTGGCTTCCCAGAACAGAACCTACCAGTTCGAGTGAATGCATTTCCTTGCTGGTACCTTGTGCTAAACTCTTTAGAAAGGTTCAATTGACCATACCTAAGGTTCCTAACCCTCAACCATCGTTTGTTGGATCAAGATCTAGGTTGGAATGCAATTGATTGCCTTTTAGGGACTTCTACACCTCAACTCTCGTGTGTTGGTACAGATCTACCCTAGCTGGTTGATTGGAGGTCTAAGGCACCCTCTAATCTGTCGATTAGAGGAGAATTCAACCTCTCGGCTTCAATTCGAACTATTCTACCCTAAGCATTTGATTTGGATGAGAGATTGAGATGATCACATGACCTTGATAGGTTCGATCTAAACCTAGAGGCACATCATACAACAATCACAGCAAGCAAAGCAAAAGATATCAAAGTAAATCACAATCAATCAAACTAAAGAGTTCATACAAGATATAAGTCAAAGAAAGTCAAAACAAATCAAGAATCAATCTCTAACCCTAGAAACTAAAAGAACTACTCACAGCACATGATCTGATCTAAAAATACAATAAGAGGGATAGAGATAGCCATGGATCGAAGGGATCGAGAGGAGGAAGCTAGATCCGTCGAGTTTCGCCTCTTCCTCTTCCTTCCTTCTTGCTCTCAGCTCCTTAGCTCTCTTTCTCTCTCTTACTGTGCTCTCAAATGGATCTGGAATGGAATCGATGTCGAAATTGGAGAGTTCCCCGCTTTAAATAGCCTCTGCCAAAATTTGAATCTGTCAGGCCGCCTTTATGTACGGCCCGTACCAAATTGGTACGGCCTGGCCGTACCAGGCGTGAAGAGCTGAAAAACGGCTAAGTCTGGTAAGACCCGTACCAAGCCTAGTAAGGGTCGTACCTCATCATCTGAATCGCCGTTTCTTCGTGTGTTTTGCTCCAAACCTGCAGAAAACAAACAAACACTCAGCAGTACCAAATTCTAAAGATATATCGATGAAATGCACATGATTCTGGTGAATTATGGCACGAATCTGGTACTAAAACAGGCCTAAAATAGACTAAATATGCGAGGTATCACGGTGCACCGGATGCCTCTGCACTGGATGCCGGTGCACCGGATGCCTCTGCATCGTGATCATGTGAACTCTCCCCCGTCTCCAGAGGGGCATCCCATGCACGTCCCCGTCTAGTTCTGACCATACTACATTTCAATAAACAGAAGATTTTATCTTATAAATCCTGATTTATAAACCCTAACTTATAAACTCCAATTCTGTCAACCCTAAACCCTAATTTAACAATTCAACCACAATCTAACAATTCAACCCTAAACCCTAATTTAACCCCTAAACCCTAATTTAACCCCTAAACCCTAAATTAACAATTCAACCCTAAACCATAATTTAACAATTCAACCCTAATTTAACAATTCAACATAATTTAAACAATTCAACCCTAAACCCTAATTTAACAATTCAACCCTAATCTAACAATTCAACCCTAAACCCTAATTTAACCCCTAAACCCTAAATTAACAATTCAACCCTAAATCCTAATTTAACAATTCAACATAATTTAAACAATTCAACCCTAATTTAAACAATTCAATCATAAACCCTAATTTAACAATTAAATCGCGACAGGAAAATCAACAACCCGCACACGATAATTAACAATTCAACCCTAATTTATAAACTTCAGTTTTGTCAACCCTAAACCCCTAAACTACAAACTCTAATTTTGGAAACCCTAATTTTGAACAATTCAATCGTGTCGGGAAAATCAACAACCCGCACAAGATAATTAACAATTCAATTCTACCAATCGTTCCAATGCCAATACAAGATACAAAATATAAATTAAAAAAATTATTTAGAAACTTACCCGAAAATAATCGGACTGTCGCCGAGATGGCCGAAATTAGGGTTCGGGTGAGAGAGAGAGAGAGGAAGAGGAAGAGGAAGAGAGAGAGAGGAAGAGGGAGAGGAAGAGAGAGAGAGAGTATTCTTGATCTTCGACAAATGAATATTTCTCTTTTATTGAAATGGTGGTGGAAATTGAAAGACCCGAATTACTCTAGTGCTTGGAAACACATGATACTCACTAAATATAATTTCTCTCATCATATGCATATGTCAGAATTTTGGACAGCCATTGTTTCCTTAATCCCCTTAGGTACAGCTAGTATAGAGATAGTTCCAGGCATATCTTCTAATGTACTATTTTGGACTGATATTTGGTACCAGCATTGTTCGTTAGCTACAAAATTCCCTTATCTGTATGAAATTTGTTCCAACCCTGAAATTTCCCTCCAACAGGTCTTTAATTCACAAGGACATGCACTTAATTTTCGTAGGTCCTTGTATGGAATTTTATACTCAGAATGGCTAGAACTTCTTCACATTATTAGTCATTATTCTTTTACTCATGCAGAGGATAAACTTAGTTGGCGATGGGATTCACAAGGCAAATTTACTGTTAGGTCCCTTTATAAATTTCTAAACTTTAGGGGTATCAAACCTAGAAATACCATGTTATGGTGGAAAGTACCTGTGCCTCTAAAAATTCGCATTTTTATGTGGTTAACCTCTAAAAATAGAATCCTTACTACAGATAACCTTCTTAAAAGGGGATGGCAAGGTGGCAATACTTGCAAATTTTGCTCTCAGCCCGAATCCATTAATCATTTATTTGTTGCTTGCCCATATGCAAGACAAATATGGTTTTTCATGGGGGCTTGTCAAACTGTTAGTTCTCGATGGAATAAATTGTCAGATATTATACATTTTGCTAAACAATTACCTCATTCTCAGAAAATGGCTTTGCTCCTCATGCTCAGTGCTGTGTGCTGGACCCTCTGGAAACATAGGAATGAGCTTTGTTTCAACACAGGTAAACAACAATCTACACCCCGACAACTCATCTTACTAATCATTTCTTTGGTTCACTATTGGGCAGGGCAAGTGAGGCAGGAGGTGAGCTGTTCTACAGCACTCTGGCTCCCCGTGGAGTTGGATGCGATCCCATTGGCCACTTGGCACCCTGATGATGAGATGGCAGAGGAAGAGCAACCTTATGACGAAACCCAAGCGAACCAGCTTGTGCTGTATGACGCCACAGCTAATGTCTAAGTCCATGGCTGTTCAGCTGAATTTTGTTGCTATTTTGACTCTTTTCAGCCCCTATGTGTGGCTTAGTGTTTGGACTAATCTAGCTCCTAGTTTTGCTTTTTGTTGCTTTCATGTTGCTTACTGCTATGCAGTTTTGATACAGGGGTCTCTTAGTTTCCTTTTGAGCTAAATACTCTATGTTTGCTGCTGTAAGTTAACGTTTTCTTCAATGAAAATGGGCTTTAGCCTTTTTATCAAAAAAAAAAAAAAAAAAAAAGAGAGAGAGAGAGAGAGAGAGGAAGAGAGGGAGAGAGGGAGAGAGGGAGAGAGAGGAAGAGTGGGGTTTCGGCTGGGGTGGTGGTTTCGGGCGGCGGGGCGGGGTGGCTGGAGGCAGAGACGAAAGAGAGAGAGATAGAGCGGTCTGCTCCCAGCGGACCGCTTATAAAAAAAAAAAAAATTAATAGTGAACCGCCCAGCCCCTGGGCGGTCAGGTTTGAAGAGTGGACCGCCCGGCTGCTGGGCGGTCAGGTGGGAAAAGTGGACCGCCCAGCGCACGGGCGGTTGGAGTAGAAATAAAAATAAGTTTAGGGTGGGAGCAGATTTGATAATTTGTTTTTTTTTTGGGGTTTTAATAAAAATATCGGCTAGATGTGTGTGACAAATAAAAAAATCTCAAATAACACCGCTATTTCCAAAATATATATATATATATTTTTTGTGAGTGACTTTCCAAAATATCTCCTCTCTCAACTTCCCTCACCTCTCTTCTAAGAAAAAACAACAAAATGGCGCCGATCGCCGTTGGAGCAACGCTTCCCGATGGAACCCTCGATTGGTTCGACGAGTCCGATCAGCGTCAGAGCGTCACTATCCATGGCCTTGCCAAGGGCAAAAAGGTCGTTCTCGTCGGTGTTCCCGGTGCCTTCACCCCCACTTGCAGGTTTCTTTTTTTCTTCATTTTCGTTTTCATTTCATTCCCTCCTAATGTCGCTGTATTGGCTTGATCTACTCGGAAATATTTCTCTCTGATTTTCCTATTTTTGTGGAATATTGGAGGTGTCGATTTCATTATACTTTCAAATGAGAGAAATTGTCAGGTAGGTTATTTCAATTCTAGATCTTGATATATTTCTTCCAGTTAGTGAGGTCTGAGGTGCGTTCTATCTTGTTATTTGTTAAAATAGATGATTTCACTATCTAACGCAGGAGGAAGAAAAATTAATATCAGGTCTTTTTTTTTTAATTGTTCTTAACACAACATACTAACATGCTGAAAAAAAATCAATTTTACAAATAATTTAGGTAATTATTTGTAAAATGAAAATAGTTAACAACTTGTGACATTTTTTAGCAAATTGTTAATTAATCTATATATTGGGGAAAGCTCCAATGTTGTGTAACCTAAATACTTTTTTGGAATTTAATCTGGTTACCCATGGAAATGTTGTATTTGGATATACGTGCTTCCAGTAGGAAGTTAGCATTAAAAAAAAAAAAAAAATCAAACTTTGACTGGTGTATAAACGATTAATTGTTGAATAGTCAAATCTGAGGAATTTGATATATCCAATTTTCTGGAGATATTTGTGTCATGGTACAAACGTCACTATAGAAGACAATATACAAAAGGAAAAAGATAAAGGCCCGAACGGCATCTTTTTTTTTTGGGACACATTACGATAATATATTTTTTAAATAATTAAGCTTGAAATTTTGAATGATAAGACAACCATTTTGTTGTTTTAGTCACGAGGAACACTTGATCACCAAAAAGTATAGAATTTAGAGTTCATTTGCTACTACATCAAGAGGTGAAGAAAATAATACATAATTAACTACAATCATCCATTAATCTTGTCCCAAACAAAGTTTAATTTTTATAATTTTTTATGCATATGCATTGCTCATGACACATAAGAAGATCAACTGTTTGACTTTTCTTATTTTAATATCAACATTAAATATTAATGAACGAATAGTTTCCCCATGTATCCCCCAAAGAGTTGTAATTGAATCTCTCCTCAGTGAAACATATTATTTTAGAGATATTGGACTTGGTCCATTGTATTCAGTCTTTGTACAATTCGACTTATAATTTTTTATGCATAGCCAACAACTTGATCACCAAAAAGTATAGAATTTTGAGTTCATTTGCTACTGCATCAAGAGGTGAAGAAAATAGATACAAAACCAACTACAACCATCCATTAATCTTATCCCAAACAATTTTTTTATAGTTTTTTATGCATATGCATTGCTCTTGACACATTACAAGATGAAATGTTTGACTTTTGTTATTTAAATTTTAATGAACAAATAAAATTTCCATGTATCCCAAAGAATTGAAATCTGTCCTCATGAAAAATATTTTTAGTGATATCTAACTTGATCCATTATATTCAGTCTTTGTAAAATTCGACCTGTAAGTAAATGCTTCATGAAAAAATGCTTGTTTGGACTTTTTTTCTGCATTAGTTTTGACTCTCATATAGACACATGCATAATGCAAGCAATCCATGGAATTATTTAAATATTAATATGCTGCTCTCACACCACCTTGTGTACAATTTATTTGAAATGAAATAATTTAGATCATCAGACTGATATGAATTTTTTTTATGTGATATGAACATCTCAGCATGCAGCATGTGCCTGGCTTCATTCAAAGTGCAGAGGAGCTCAAGGCCAAGGGTGTTGACGAAATCCTTGTCATTAGTGGTATTTTATTTGGACTAATTCTCCACTAGTTTGTGTTGATAATTCTCTTTGATATTTTTATTGATTTAAAATTTTCCAGTCCCATTCTACCAAGGTTTGTTCTTTGACAGTGTAAAAGTATGTGTTGGAATTTAGGACCAACTTCTATATTTCTTGTTTTTGGTTTACCATTTTTTGGTGGGTTTTTGGTATCAAACGGGACAAAATGAAAAACAAAATGGTTTATTACTGGAACAGAAACTGGGTGTTTGATTTTAGGTCACTTATTCTAAGAAAAAAGAAAGATAAATACAATAACCAGCATTTATCTAAAAAAAATAAAATGTGCAGTGAACGACCTGTTTGTGATGAAGGCATGGGCGAAGACCTACCCCGAGAACAAGCACGTGAAGTTCCTGGCAGATGGTTCAGGTATATACACCAAGGCACTGGGCCTTGAGCTGGACCTCTCTGACAAGGGACTTGGGACTCGCTCCAGGCGCTATGCTATCCTGGCCGATGATCTCGTCGTCAAGGTCGCCAACATTGAGGAAGGTGGCGCTTTCACTGTCTCTGGTGCAGATGAAATTCTCAAGGCCCTCTAGAGAGAGAGGATGGTTGGAGGCTTGGAGCCGCCAACATATTTTGTTCATGTAATTTAGTTTCGTATGAATAAGGGTAGTTTTTATATGCTGGATCAGAAGGCATCTTGAACTGCTGTGGTTGTAAACTGTTGCTTGTTTTGTGCTAGTTGGCTGTTGTTTTTTGTTGATAATTTGCCGGTATTGTGTGCTGGTTATTTCATATCGGTGAAGTGATAATTATCACATGCATGAAGTTCTGGTTAAATCTTTTACTCGGGTGACAAATGATCAATTAGCGAATAAATCGGTAAACATTCTGTCGAGAAATTCCAGTTGATAACATCGAAGGAATAGCCATTTTCATATTAAGTATGTTGCTTTTATTAATATTCCCAAAACTAGTGCGTCACTGGCCTTTTGTTTCATTTTCTTATACTCTTTACGTGTACAATTATTGTGTTCCAGGTTTCCATTTGTTTTTTTTTTTTTGGGATAAAAAGAACCTCAAGCAGGGTGTTTAGGACTTCAGGTTGTCACAATTTCGGTGTACAATTGTATTCAGTATTTTTCAATGTTCTAAATAGCGCGCTATAGCGTTTTCGGACTAAAAAAGCTATGGCGCTATGGTCATATAGCGCGCTATAGCAGCGCTATATGGCCATAGCGCTGTTTTTTCAGCCGTTTCGCTATGACGCGATAAACGCTATTTAAACCTTTGGTTTTTTTAATCATGTCTCTGATTTCAAGCCGATTTTTTTTCTTAACATCAATTCTTTCAGTCAAGGCTTATCTTGACAATCTTAATGATATGTATTGAAATCGATTCAAATAAGATTGAAAAATAAAAAAGTGTACAAGCTTGTTGTTGGATAGATATATAGATATAGGTACCAATAAAATTTAATGCAGTTTTATTGTTTGGTTGTGCATCAAGACTCAAGAGCCGTTGATGAACGGTAAAATATGCTCTAAATCTCATAATTTTTCATGAGTATTAAATTTGCACCACATAGATCATGTTTATAATGTCGGATTTCAAATTTTAAACATTATTTTTTATGATTATCAAGATTGTCAAGATAAATAATTGTTAAGTGATCCCTCTCCATTAATTTATAGTGAACTACCATAAACATGGTTTCTTATATAAAAAATAATTAATTTATAGTTCTTGTATTGATTATTAGATATGATCTTTTAAAATAAACTTGGCTATGTCATTGACTTTGTTTTAATTGATTAGAGCACTAAATAAAAATCAAAGCTATGGAAACAAAAATATAAAAACGAACTAAAATAAGCATTAAACAACTGAATAAAATGAGATGCAATATATATACTCGATATTTTAGTGCTTCCATACTTTATTATTATTCTTGTCAGAAAAGAAGAACCCTTCTATTTTGATTTGACCAGTCTAAAACAAAACAAATGGGATGGACCGGATTGACAAGGCCATGAAATTATAGGAACTTTTTTGGTACATAAATTGGTACGTAAAATTCACAAGTGATGAGTTCACATGTCAAGTTCTTTAATTTTTGAACTAATTTAATATAAAGTCAAGCAGTCAAAAAATATGAAAAATGAATACATTAAAATTAAAATTAAGTATGTAGAACTTTTGGAATCTTAATCGGTAATAGTTTAAAGATCTTTGGAGTTATGATATGAGATGTTTTGGAATCATACTCTTGCAAACTCTTTAGGTTTCATAATGAAATCGGTGTGTTAATTTTCTCATGTAACTAATCCAAGAAAAAGCATCACAAAATTTGCAGTTAATAATGTACAGATTTGACTAGTTAATTTTTTAACAAGTTTTTGGAGTGCGGTGAAGTCTGCAGATAATCGGCTCTTTATGTTGAAGTTGCTTTTTTACCACATCTCTTGATTTAATGTACTGATTTACCCCATTCCTTGAAACCAAAATATCCCCACAGTAAAATAAATACTACAAAGTTTCTCACCTCCAGAAGCTGAATTACCATATATATCGATACAACTTGAGGGCATAAAAAATCATTTACCTTGCTACCAACCCCTAAAGTTGTTCATATTTACAGACAAAACTGCCAGAAATAAGAAAAAGTACAGAAGTACAACATGAAGGAAACGAAATATATAAGAGGAAGAAAAAAAAAAAAAATCAAATTTCTCCACGATAACCACCAGACCCAAAATAATCCCTCCTTGAGCCGGCAATTGCCATTGATTTCTGGTGCTCCAATTTGGGACAATCCTTGATCCTGTGCCCCAAACCGCCACAATAGGCGCAGCCCTTGACTCCACTTGCATTTGTAATAGCCTCTTCATCTTCTTCCATTGGGTCGTTCAGCTCTGCCAGCACAGGCGGTATCCTCTGCTTGGCCTCTTGCAACAGATGCTTCAAATCCAACAGGGTCGTCTCTGTCTGGTTCTTGTTTATGAATGTAGTTGCTATTCCTGTTTTCCCGCACCGACCCGTACGCCCAATTCTGTGCACATAGTTTTCAATCTCAGCCGGCATGTCGTAGTTTATGACATGCTGGATATCGGGAAAATCCAGACCCTTCGATGCCACATCAGTTGCCACTAACACGTCCTTCTTGCCCGATTTGAAAGATGCGATAGCATATTCTCTGTCCTCCTGATCCTTCCCTCCATGGATTGCAACTGCCTCAACTCCTTTCAAGAGCAAGTATTCGTGTATATCATCCACATCGGCTTTGTTTTCACAAAAGATGAGGACAGGTGGTGGAGTCTTTTGGAGGCACTCTAGAAGGTACACAATCTTGGCCTCTTGTTTTACATACTCTACTTCTTGGATCACGTCTAGATTAGCTGCACCAGCTCGTCCCACATTAACAGTCACGGGTTTAACAAGGGCTGATTTGGCAAAGTTTTGTATCTTTTTGGGCATAGTGGCGGAGAAGAGTAGGGTTTGTCTCTGAGCCTTGAAATGGTCAAATACTTCACGGATGTCATCTTCAAAACCTAGGTCAACTAGCCTGTCAGCTTCATCTAGTGTCAAGTACCTGATGGTAAAAGAAGAAAAAGAAAATGTCAAGACAGTTAAAATTTTGACTTGTGTTCGTACCTAGTGGATTTCTGATCTAATCACTTACCTTTACATTTGATTTCAATCAAAAGAATGGCAAATATTAAATTAGTAATGAGTTTGTTATCACAAAATCATCAATATGAAAGTTGTTAAGTCCATGCAGAAAAAAACAACAGCTTCTTTTATGCAACCTTTAACAGCAAAGCTCAAGCATTAGTGATGCAATTAAGTGAGTTTTCCAAAAAGAACAAGTATGGCATTTGATGATGCAATATATTCTCTCATAACTAAGTTTCCATTTAGTAGGTGAATACAATCAAGCCACAAAATTAATCTTTCTTACAAAACCAAATTAAATGCTATTTATTCCAACTGACAAATATGAATCTGCATCAAAATGGAATTGAGGACGGAATTAATGGATAGAAGCCAATTTATCCTTGGGAATGCCAGAATATATCTCCACTTTGAACAAAATCTCAGATTCAGATAATGTGTAGAGTGAGAGAGCCCATACTTGATTTTGGATGTAAATCTTACACCAGATAATAGACCCAATATTGCAACAACTGATGATTCATTCTTTCAGAAAAGATAGCATCTGTCAAAAAAGTAAGTATAGTAACATTAAGTACCTGCAATTATTGAGATTCATTCTTTTCTTGGCAAGCAGGTCTTTTAGCCGGCCTGGTGTAGCCACCACTATATGCACCCCCTTCTTCACAGTCTCAAGCTGTGTTCTCATATCAACTCCACCAATACACAACAATGGCCTTATTTCTGGATACCCGCATTCCCTTAACGGGCTCAAAAACAGCTCTATCACATCATAAGTTTGCCTCGCCAACTCCCTGGAGGGGCAGACAATGAGCCCAAACGGGCCCTCGCCCGGCACAATTGGCATCATTATCTCCTCTTGCAACGCAACCATAATAAGAGGCAGTACAAAAACCAGGGTCTTACCTGACCCAGTAAATGCAATGCCAATCATATCCCTACCAGATAGAATCACCGGTAACCCCTGAACCTGAATTGGTGTCGGTTGTACTATACCCTTCTCTTTGAGCTTTTTCAGTATCGGTTCAGGAAATCTCATGTCTTTGAAGTTCTTAATTGGCGGCGGCACATCATCTCCTTCAACCAGTATATGCCACTGCCGCCTCAGCAAATCAGCATGAGATCTGGGCATTTGACGAATATGAAGTGGTGGCTTCCACCCGGTTTGCATGGAATCAGTGTAGGTTATCCCCTTTGCAAGCTCACGAACCGACATTAGGGTTTTGCGGTCTGACAAGTGCTCAAGCATCTCCTTCTCTTGCTGCACCAGCTGCTCCGTCAGGGTGATCTCCGGCTCGGCGAGTTTGAGCTGGGATGCCTGGACAAGAAGAGAGGGTTTGGCGGAGGGAGGAGGGGGAAGATTGATTGGGTCGGGAGGGACAGTGGGAGTAGGGTTAGTAGTATTAGGGTTTGTGCTGGGGGCGGAGGTGGGAGCAAGTGGTTTGGAGCGCTGGAGGAGCTTCTGTGCTTCCATGGCGCGGCGCTTGGCGACTGGTATGTACTCTTCATAGTCGTCCTCGTCGGCGGTGTTGGCGGCCGGGTGGTTGGGAGAGAGGTCGGAAGCGGCGGGGGGTCGAGAGAGGGGTTTTGGAGGGAGAGAGGAGGTTGCCATGGAGAAAATGAGGCGGCTGGATCGAATTGAATCGTCGGAGAGGTGAAGAATAATCCAGAAAAGAAAACCTGGCTGTGTACCGAGGTAACGGGACTTTACAACGGAAGGGGAAGAAAGGAAACGAGATGGGCTCGGATTTAATAAAGTTGAACGGATCCACACTGTGACTAACCAGTAACCGCCAGACTGATATGCGATAATAGTGTAATAGTGTTCCAATGGCATTAATCCGTATCACCCCAGGTCCGGCTGAGATTAACCTGGACCGTCCATTTTTTAAATTGTACCTCAGGTACCTAGGGGGACACGGACTCATTCAACAGCGCGATGGTGAGCCTAGCCATAATCAAGCTTTTAAATTCCCTAATAAAAGAAAAATATAATGTAATGACATTTAAATATTTAACAGTAAAAAATATCATTTGACGAATTATTATTTTAAACGAGTAGAACTAAGGTGTTCTTAAGCTCACCAAGCCTCTTTGTGAGCTTAACTCAAAAACTTATTAAATTGACTTCAAACGACGCATTCAAACTGTTGAAACCGATCTACTTCATGAGTAATGCGTTTACATGTCAAATTTTAAAATTTTTGAACTAATTTAGTATGAAGTCAAGCGGTAAAAAAAAATGATTTATAAGTTCATTTTAATGAGTTCATTTTTCAACATTTTTTGACCGCTTGACTTTATACTAAACTAGTTCGAAAAATTATAAATTTGACATGTAAATGCATCACTCGTGAAGTAGAACGGTTTCAACGGTTTGGATGTGTCGTTTGAAGTCAATCCGATAAGTTTTTGAGTTAAGCTCACAAAGGGGCTTGGTGAGCTTAAGAACATCTTAGTTCTACTCATTTTAAACGCCATTTAACAATATGTATCTTTAGAGATATTTTTTTAAAATAAATGCTTATGTTAACTCCATTATCTATTTCAAATACTTCTTGCAAAAAGTAAACATGCGTGGGAAGGTCTAGCACATCTACAGTTCTGTATTAAGAGAATTTTAATGCTAGAGGTTTTATAAAATAGTTAAAACAGTTTAATAGCAACTATAATTATGTTTTGAAGAGTCTGACAGTAATTTATTCGATACTTGTGATTTCCGATGATGATTATTTTACCAACAAAATGGTTGATTTTTCTGTTTGTATTTTAAATTAATAAATTCTAAAGTTTAGATTGTTTTATACCGTCTTAGTTATACATTTATAAAGGTTTATAAGATTTTTAATTTCATACCAGAAAAGTAACAATTTATTTAATGATTTTGTTAATTGTTTTATTTTCATAAAGAAATTTGGAGGTCTAGCTTTCAGATTCCACTAATATGGACACCATTAGTGTCAAGAGTACAAGTTTTAAAAGAAAATTAAAATATAAAAGTAGAAAAAGTCGGAAAAAATGACCAATAGAGGGTTGCACATACATAATATACTGATAACTGATATCTCATACTATGTTATTCCAAACCAACTCTGTGCTTCTTGTGCAATCTCTAATGTTAACAGTGTGTGTGGCTTGTTGTCCCCTGCAAATATACGCCTGCACCTCTTCCTCCATACAACAAAACAGATTACAATACGAATTTGTCTCAGAATCCTCTCCCGACTATTGAAAAATATAGTGATAGGATTTTGTTAACTATTGGTGTATTAAAATAAGTCAAAATAACGTTAAATTTTTGTATGCACAAAATACATGACATGTATAAAATATTCAGTCAATTCATTTTATTTTTTGAAAGTAGCAACTATTTGGAGCAGTAATCTTTGTCATTTTATTTCTCCTAGTTCAAGTGTGTGAGGAGAAAAAAATCGAGAAAAAGAAGGTAGCACAGTTAGCTAGAAAAAAAGTCTTAAGATTGTTATTTACCTAAAGATCGAGAGTTCGATTCCCCCTCACGACTTCACAGCTTTTGCGAAGATTTTCAAAAAAGGAGGAAAAAAAAACTCGTACTTACAAGAACTAACATGCAAATTTAGTGACTAAAATAATACTCTTTGTAGAAGACTAAAAGTTTAAAATCTAATTAAAATTAAAGAATTAAGAGACTTCATTTTTATTAAATAAAATAAAATCAAACTATGCTTCCCTGCGGCAGGTATTCTACCGCACACCATAAAAGCGTGCCATTCACAAATAGTCCGATCCGAACTTAGTTCGTCTGATTTTCAAAATTGGGGTAAAAAAAAATTCAGCACCCAAAATTCTAAACGGGACATTAATGTTAGGGAGATTAGTCCCGAATTCGTATCGTCTGCAATAACTCTTATTGACACGGATGTTCAAGGACCTTCAATAAATTTCAAATTGAGCCAAATAGTACAAGATTCTGATCAGCCGATCTGAATCCCAAATTCAAAATGTGAAGACTGTCAAGGATACAGACTCGCTTAGTCATGTTGGTGAAACAGACATATTGTCTTGAATAATATTCCACAACACATGGCACTTTATTAATAGTAGAGTTTAAGACAATTTCCCCCTGAACAACTGTTATCAGCTCCAAAGTTTTAAGGCAATCATCTCACCACTTTCGTTTCCGTGTTGCTGTCAATTGATTTATATAATTCTCCTTAAAAAGAAACTGTCTCATTACTCAAAACTCTGCACCAACCATGCGTTACTCGATACTTTTACGACATGCTGGTGGCATGCGCTCTATTATTCTGCACTTTTGTGAGAGAAATAGGAAGGCTCCTATTTCTCTAACAAAATTTGCAAAATATCTATCAAAACCTTTCTGTAAATCAAACAAAACTATACACACACTAGCAGCATGAAATTATATGAATTACCAAACATCAATTTCTAAAAATGAACATCTTTGTTTGAAAATGAAGGACTTGGAGAGATCAAACTAATAAAATTTTAACATATATTTACTCAATTTTTTTAACATATATTGTATTATTTAATTTTTGAATTCTTATTCTCACATGTATTGTTGCTAAATGAAAAGGAATGGACAGGGGAGTCGTTACCTTGTTAGATTTGGGTTCCTAAACCTTACAAAAAATGTATCAACAGAAACCACAAAAAATAATTTTGTTCTACTGGTTTAGACATTTAAAAACGTTACATGTACAACAACTTGCAACAAACAGGCACTCGTATGATAAGAATGGAAATGCACAAAATTCAATCCACTGTCAATTTCTAAAAACTATATAATCGCGACTGATCATTGTCAAGTTCAAGAATTTGACTTGACATCTCTAGCTTTTAGAAGATTTGAATTCATCGGGAGCAAAGATACCTTGTACTTATGCTGAAGCACCAAGCATCTGAATCTGCTAGGAAAACAAACATGCCCGTCAAAGATTATTCAAAGACAACAAATAAAATTATTTAAGAAAACATCAACATTTAAACTGGATATAAATCGAGGTGAACAGGAAGAAAATAATTTCGAAATAGGAAGTAAAAATGTAAGCACCTTGTTCACCAGCAAATCTACTTGCTCTCTGTACATTTCCTTGAGGTCAACAATGTCAGCTCGTAGTTCCTCCAACTACAAAGTGAAATAAGTTCATTAAAATTCAAATAAGGTGAAGCAAGTCCAAGTACGGTTAACATTCAAAATGCAAAATTTCAACCAAAGGCTAGCTAGTTTACTGGGTACGTACTAACACTATGATGCTCAAAAACCAGTATATGCCAAAGGGTGATGACCTCAATAGAATGCAATCTGTGTTTCTTGGTTTGTTTGTGCGACCGAATGCTTAATCTATTTCTAACTGAACCACTTGTTTGTTTGGTGTCATTAATAATAGCTGATAAATCAATCAAAGTGTTTGCACTTAAAAAATGAAAAACCAAGTTCATTCCCAAATAGTTTATTCCAATCATAGTTGCACAAAAGAAATTGTACCTCTTCATCACGCTCGCCCATGAGCTCAAGTGCAGCAGTGTGTCTCTGCCTCAGTGCCTCCAGCTCAGCCTTTACTCCAGGCAAAACAGATGCTTCCAACTTCAGTTTTTCACACTGATAAGACAAAAAAAATTCAAAAATTATGTTTGGAGTTGGGAGATGAGAAATGAATGAGACAAGAAAAGGCGATGTATTGTAACCTGCTCGGTCAACTTCACCAGCTCTTCAGCTAGAGAATCACGGATCGACTCCAATGAAGCCTGCACATTTTCCAAAAATTAAGCATTGAATTGTCTCATTGCAAAAGAACTTGGAAAGCTAGATATTAGCACCATCAAGAAGCGATTATAGAATTAAATGCCACCATAAAACAAACCAAACCAAACAGCAAACACAACCCCTCCCCCACACCCAACCCCACCCAAATAAAAGGAGGGCCACACAACAAGAGAAATATTAAAAAAAAGAGCTAAAATAAAGAAAACTGAGCCCAAACCAAGGAAGTATCATCCAGGTTTAGACACTACGACACTTAAACCCACCTTTGTTCTGTTGAGCCTTAGGAAATAATTACAGAATGAAGTTCAGTCTCTCAAATAATAGCAATGAAGATAAGGAAAAAAAAAAAAAGGGAGAGCGACACTTACCAGGCGAGACATGTAAGAAGCCAGCTCACCATCCTTCTGTCGAAGAGCAGCTTCAAAAGCACTTGGGGTCATGCTCTTTAGAAAGTACGACGACATGTTACCTTCAGTAGACATTCTCCTCTCTAAAAGGGCACTACTGTCATTTTCCAAAGATGCCTGTAAGAAATGGCTCTCTTCAATGCTATTGAGGCTTCCAGCACTCGATAGCTTTCTCATAGGTATATTTCCTATAATTTACAAGAGAAGTAGGATGTCAGGGTTGTGGTTGAGAACAAAACCAGACATGTATAAACAGGATACAACCAATATGTACATCAAGTAATGTTTGAAAAATGAAGCCATATTTGCACAGTAAGCATGCAATTAGCCTCAGTTATATTCAATTAAGCTTTATATCCAAGAAACAGGAGCACTGATTTTATTATGCAGTTAGCATGAAAGAAGCAAGCACTTGATTACAATGGTATCAGTAAACACTATGAAACAAAGGTTCAAATGATGGCAAAAAGATCTTATGAGTAAGTTGGAAGTTTGAATAAAATCAAAATATTTTACTTGTCGGATCATAATTAGCTTTATGTGTCTCTATTGAAGCAGCCTTCTCCAGTTCTAACCTGGTAGCTCTTTCCTTCTCTAGCTCCTGTAATAAAGACGAAAATAAAGTTGATATCAGTCGCTACCCAATTTCTTTTTCGAATTATCATGGAAGCACTTAACAAGGATTCATCAGGTTGCTTGGAGATGACAAGAAGTTTCTTGAACAGCCTAATAATTTACTATGATTTCTGTTTGAAATTAATTATAGAGGTCCTAATAATTTCTGTTTGAAATTATTCTCTTTTCACTCCAAAAGTGATAAGATCTGATATGTGACAAAGTAATGCGTAGAGCAAAATAATTCCTACAATGGATATATATATTGTCTTCATCAATTATTTCATACAGGATTGCAGATTAGGGATTACATTAACTGAACATACTTTATCAACATACCAGATTGTACCAGTCACTGTTTTCATTATGCATTAAGCTGTTAAGTGATAATTTTTCATTTCTTTTCAATTTTTATTATTTAAAGTATTTTCATTGGAACTAGGGAACATAAATGTTTACATTCTAGTTTCTTCTCTTCTTTAAACTAAAACCTCACGAAAAGAGTTCAAACCCAAAAATTTGAGTAAGGTGTACCAGATATATGTCGGCCATTTGGCAACTGAGACACTTGAATGGTACAGTACAGTACAGTAACAAACATATATGAACGAATAGAAGGAAAAAAGACCTTTTCTAGGAGTTCTCTATGTGTAGCTAATTCCTGGAGTTCTTTTTTCTGCTTAGCTCTGAGTTCTCTGATCTCATCTTCGAGTTGCTTTGCTCGGCCTTCTTGAGTTGCAGCCTCCTCCTTTATGGCAAGGTATTCTTGCCTACTCTCAGATGCTCTCTGCCTTTCCTTCTCAAGTGACCGGCTCAGCTGTGTTTGCTCCGTTCTGAGGCAAGTAATCTGTCACAAAAAGAGAAAAAAAAATATTATGAGCAAAAATTTAATATCCAAGTTATCCTCCAAATATTAAAAAGAAGAAAGAAATAAGTAATACTCCATATGATTGCAGAATGAAAATTTCTAACGTGACCAACTAAAAAAGTATACTGTAGATACAAGCAAGAGTCCAACAGTATCAAGTGCATTCAAGATCACCGACTAGTAGGAACTAGAGGAAAGGAAGAAGGCAGAACCTGAGTTTCTAAAATTGTGATCCTACAAAGGCTTTGAGAAAGGCGCTCATTCAAAGATCTTTCTTTCTCCTCAGCTGCAGCAGCCTTTGCTTCTGCATCCTGTCAATATAAAATCCATGTAAATGTCCATAACTACAATGCATAATGGGCAATTAGCAAAACACAAAATTCAATTTTTTTTTTATTTTGGGTAAATTAACAATAGCTAGAGTGACAACAATCTTTTAAGCAATAACAGGTTTCTCATTAACCATTCTTAACAAAGTCAAGCAATTACTTTGAAGCTGCACTTAACTGTTTACCAACATGCATACAATAATGTCGTTGAAAAAGAAAAATGATTAGCTGATTATTTTTTTTTAGCAAAGACCTGTAGGCGGGAGTTTAAGGATCTCTCTACACCTGCCCAGGCTTCAGCTCTACGAGCAGCTGTCTCCTGTTAAAGATAACAGATTACATACAGTAGCAAGAATATTGAACAATAATAGAAACATAGCACATAGTATCACAAAATTTAATCAAGTAAATTATCTATTATACAGATACGTGGGTGGACATTTGAAAATGAGCTATTATACATGGAAACTAATAATGAGATAACGTGGGATATCATTCTTAGTGTTGTGAAACTTGTTATATAACTACCATTCAACTGATAGAGAATTTTTAACAAAAAAACCTGCATTGCTTCGATCTGTCGTAAGAGTGGCCTTGTTGACTCAGGGACTTGTGTCACTAATTCATTGTAGCGTAATTCACTAGCCTGTGATAATACAAATAGTCATTGGGTTTTAGTAACCTCAAATTAACGAACAAATCGTCATGCGATAAGAAAAGAAAAGAGAAAGAAGCTCACTTGGTATCTCTTTTGAAGGTCATCAATATCCCTCTTAAACATTTCTTCCTTACGGGCAGCCTGCACAAAAAATTGGAAATTGGAAACCACATGAGATTAGAGAGGCAAGCGAAGAAAAGAGTGAAAATTCTGAACTAAAATGAAGTGTTGTGTCTGAATAACCCCAATTAACATAGCTACCCTCAAGGCTAATATTACTACCAAACAGAATAAACCGACTCCTCAAACATTTCATTTTCTTAAAATTTAACCTCCGCCAACCCCCAGACCACACAATTGACTGATGTTTAACAATACAACAACAACAACAACAACCAAGCCTTTAGTCTCAAACAAGTTGGGGTAGGCTAGAAATGAAACCCAATCGGAGTCACAAAGTCAAGATAGATAGTAATAAAATAATAATAATAATAACAATAGTAGTAATAGTGTAATACTAATAGTAATAATGGTACCAATAATAATACTAATAATAACACTAACAATATTATGCCTACACTATAGATTGTAGGGGCCAAAGTCCTAAGCCCTACGTCCTTACCCCAAATCACTAGCCCTATGACCTAAAGCCTATAACACTACCCCTACACAATATTTCCTAGGTCATGGTTCTGATACGTGGATCGCTAACGTCCATGCGCTCCTGTTCAATCCAACTCTTTGGATACATTTCATCCCCTCAAGTCCCTTTTTACTGCTTCCTCCCATGTCAATCTAAGTCGACCTCCGCCTCTCCTTGTGTTTTTGATACGGCTTATAATCCCAGTATGCACCGATGCCTCGGGAGGCCTTCGTTGGAGATGCCCAAACCATCTCAAGCGGTGTTGGACGAGCTTCTCTTCAATCGGTGCTACCCCAAGTCTGTCATGTATATCATCATTTCTGATTCGGTCCCGTCTTGTATGACCACAGATCCACCGTAGCATACGCATCTATACTACACTTATCTTCTAAACATGTTGTCTTTTAGTAACCCAACATTCTACACCATACAATATCGCAGGCCTAATCGCCGTCCTGTAGAACTTGCCTTTGAGCTTTTGTGGGACTTTTTTGTCACATAGGATGCCAAATGCCTATCGCCATTTCACCCACCCCGCTAGTATCCTATGGCTAACATCTTCATCAATCTCGCCATCACTTTGTAGCATCGATCCCATATATCGAAAGGTGTCCTTCCTGGGCACTACTTGTCCGGCCAAAGTACATCTCCATCCTCTGACCGGACATCATTGAACTCGCACCTCATATACTCAGTCTTAGTCCTACTAAGTCTAAAACCTTTCGATTCTAAAGGATGTCTTCACAACTCCAATTTCCTATCAACCCCTATATCCTACTCTCGTCAATTAGCACTACATCATCGGCAAAGAGCATACACCAAGGGATCTCCCTTTGTTTGTATGTCCCTTGTTGACCTCCTAACTGATGTTTAACAATAAATAACCAATAAATAACCAAGTACCTCCTGCTCTTTTCTAGTAAGAGTATGTCTGAGCTCCTCAATAGTCTGAACCAGCATTGCCTCTTTCTCACTGGCTTCTCTTAAACGAGTCTCCAGCTCAACCTTTGCCTCGCTATTGACACGAGCCTCTGCTACTGCCTCAGCTTCTTTAGCTGCACTTAATGCATTGGCATAGAACTCCTTTTGGGCAGCCAGCTCTGCTTGGTTTTTCTCTATTGTTTCTTGCAGTAACTTCTCAGTCGCTGCTTTGTCTCTCTTTATACTCTCCACTTTTGTCTCCTCCACCTAGTAAAGAAGAAAGTAAAAGAATCAATAAATAGACAATTTCTGGTACTAACTGGTACCGAACTAGCTTATTAAGGATAGTACCTGAAGCTTTGAGTTAAGCCTTTGTTTCTCCTCTTCAAATTCCCGAATCTGTCCCAACAGAACAATAGAAAAGGTCAACAAAAGTGAACTCATTTTAAACAGATGTTGAATTATAAGTTGCCTCATCAGTCTACACACAGAAAAAGAAAGCCAGTTCATGAGTTGGGTCTCATGCCTGTGCTCGGAGTTTTCGTATAGTAGCCTCCTGAGCAGCTTGCTTTTTAGATAGCTCCTCACCTATTTAGCAATAGTAAAACAGAATAATCTTAGTCAAGCCAAGAAATAATGTAACTGTTGTTGCTGTCGAATAAGTGACAACTCTTCAATAGGTACATGTCATAGCTGTCAAATCAGTACTGGCTAACTTTCTATGCACTCCTTGATAATTGCAAAATATTACATTGCCATGCAAAATTGAGAACCATCCTGCATGTCGCTACAACACACAAGCACTTCAAACACACTAAAAGATCTCCTTCAATTCTGTCGGGTTATTCAAAAGCCTATGGTATCTGCCTTTTCACCATTTATCAGTGACAAAGGATGTTAGCTAGGGCATTTTAACAAAGATATACAGTCAAGAAAAGACAAGGTTCAGGAAGGTAATCATAGATAGGTCCATACTTCATAGCAGACTGGATATCTCCTGTTTCATGAGTGTATTAGGAGAATAATAGAACTTAACACGATGGAGAAGTTTGAATATATTTTGCTGATT